>CM045901.1:9503613-9528795 GCA_025169545.1 Anguilla japonica | reverse complement strand
CCTTATTTTACCTAATATTATTGTACAATAATATATAAACTCTTATTTGCAGACTGAACATCTGTGAGCTCACAGAAAAGTCATGTGAATTTGTGGCCTCAGCTCTCCAGTCATCAAACTCACCCCTGAGAGATCTGGACCTCAGCTACAATAACCTGGGAGATTCAGGAGTCCAGCTGCTCTGTGCTGCACTGATGAGTCCAAACTGTAAACTACAGAGACTGGGGTGAGTAGTGCTGTGTACTGTGTGACCTCAACTAAATAGAATAGTGATTATGGCTCTGTGCAGTGAAATATAAAAAGTGCTTTTTCTTTGTTTTCTGCTGTCCACCAGCATTCTTTCTTTAGCACAACAAAGAATGTGTCTAGGGGTTGCCAGGTTTGTGGTTCCTGACTAGAATGTGATGTTTCAGTGGAGTCTTGTAGTCATAAGTGATGATTAGATGCTGAATGCACTGAAAACGCTGTAGCTGGTTTACTATATTCTGTCATGCCTAGTGTACACATTCTGCTACTACTAGTACTTGCTATCATTGGTGGTATATGCAACACTTTGTTAGGTTTCACCCGCTTGGGGTGTGTCTGTACTTTAGACTGGCTAGCCATCCCAGAAAGCAGCATGCTCTATCAAAAATGTACCATCTGTTAGTCATGAAGAGACTGTTTACGATTACATACATTTAGATCCTTTGACATGCACATACAATATAGCACCCAAAAAATACTTTGAATAAAAAATTCACTTCTATATCGCCAAAACAGACTTTGAATTGGTAATATCTCCCAAAATATTTATTGAAATCTCTTGGTGTTCGTTGGAGAGAAAGAGTGTTCACCCTGAAATACGTCACTCAAGCTCCACCACCTAAAAAAAATCTGTGTTACATTTTGCCCCACTCTGACCTACTAACGTAAGCGTAGTAAAATGCACCCCGATGCAAGCAAGGCATTTACAGTCGATCTACACACTCTGGCATCAGATCAACCAATGGGAATAATGTGACACTATGACACATTTTCATTGACCGCCCCTTCATTATCATATGGATGAAAAACTACTTAAATAAATACAAAAAAATATATATACAGAAATAAATTAATTAAAAAATAAGGAAATAAATACATACAGAAATGAATGAATCAAGAAATGAACATGGAAATAAATAAATGCAAATACCCATTGAGCAATTTATTTATTTATTTTTAATTTTGGCTTTTTGGTCCTTTGTGTACCTGTAGTTGCAGTCAGTGGCAATAATCACTTGTGGTGTTCTCTTGCAGCCAGTAGATGGCGATGCAGTGCAATTCATTTGTCTGTGGGTGCAACAGTGAGTGCGTAGCTAGTTTTGGGAATTTCGATTTATTGAAGTGAATCATTCGAGACAGTACATCAGAATGAATTTGATTATGTCATTATCGCATACTTCACCATTAATAAAACACTCACTTGCCGAATATACTGTTCGTGTTCTAGTCCTCTCTCTCCGGCTCTAACTCAAATTATACACTTACAGCTCCTGGAAAAACGTTGATGCTCACAACAACGCAGCATATCATTGGAGCAATATGAGCATCAATTCGTATTGAACGCATTTTCATTTTATCTGAGTGAATATTTTTAAATTTATGGCAAGAATATTAACAGATCTTTTAATTTGCACTTGCACTTGTTGTACGTCGCTCTGGATAAGAGCGTCTGCTAAATGCCTGTAATGTAATGTAATGTAATTTGTTAGTTAAAATGATATTATTTTGTAACTTCATTGTGATGAAGATTGAATGTGTTTAAAAAATGTTTGTAGACTGTACTAGTACTAGCGCTGTCTCTTCTGTTTGCAAATTAAATATGTTTGCAATCAGATTGTGTCCCATATGATATGAGCATAATATGAAAGGATTCGGGAATGAAATCCTTGCAGGAGGCCCCCAACCTTGAATTGAATTGGCTCCTTATTGTTAGTTATTGTTTGTTAATAGAGCCCTTTTCTTTTGTGGATTAGTCAGAATACTTGTTAAACTTAATGAATATAACCTCTTTCTGTTTTGTGTCTACTGTGTACTTCCCAGGAATGCATATACTGTACAAATAGGAAATTCCAGATGTATGACCTTCCAAGGTGCACAGTGTCACAATCAGCAGTGAATTTCAATTCTGTGTGCGCATGTGGCATGTGCGTGCATGCGTGTGTGTGCGTGCGTGCCTGCGTGTGTATGTGTGTGTGTATATCTGTGGTCTCTCCTCAGGCTGGGTTGGTGTAATCTCACAGAGGGCTGCCGTGATGTTCTGGCCTCAGTTCTGCGTTCTCCTCACTCAGAGCTGAGAGATCTGGAGCTCAGAGGCAATGAGCTGCAGGATTCAGGAGTGAGAGCGCTCTCTGATAGCCTGGAGGACCCACACTGTAAACTGCAGAGACTGGGGTGAGTACAAACACAAACCCCTTCAATCAAAAACGGCTCCAGTGTGACTAAATACAACACTAACGTTAATAATGACTGTATATAGCACTAATATATGTATATGTTTTGAATGTTAAAATAGACGAGAGTTATTTTTCTTCGCAGAACTAAAGCAACATTTTCCTGTTCTTCCTCTTGGTAGAAATGCACATTTTAAATCTAACATCTTTTTGAGAAGAGTCAAATCATTTATATTCACTCATTCTTCAAAATTATGAAAATTAATTGATGAGTTCAGTTGGATGCTCTGTCTCCATGTGCTGAGTTAGAGCTGCAGTAAGAGGATGAGTTTAACTGGAAGCTCTGTCTCCATGTGCTGTGAGTTAGAGCTGCAGTAAGAGGATGAGTTTAACTGGAAGCTCTGTCTCCATGTGCTGAGTTAGAGCTGCAGGAAGAGGATGAGTTTAACTGGAAGCCCTGTCTCCATGTGCTGTGAGTTAGAGCTGCAGTAAGAGGATGAGTTTAACTGGAAGCCCTGTCTCCATGTGCTGTGCGTTAGAGCTGCAGTAAGAGGATGAGTTTAACTGGAAGCTCTGTCTCCATGTGCAGTGAGTCAGAGCTGCAGTAAGAGGATGAGTTTAACTGGAAGCTCTGTCTCCATGTACTGTGAATTAGAGCTGCAGTAAGAGGATGAGTTTAACTGGAAGCTCTGTCTCCATGTACTGTGAGTTAGAGCTGCAGTAAGAGGATGAGGGTTAACTGGAAGCTGTGTCCTATGATTTATTCACAGGATTCACTGCTCACTGGAGTCCAGTCATTCAGAAGAGAAGTGTTCTGAGAAACTATCTTCCTCCAAACAGGTATGGTGTATACATCTTTATTTTCATAGTTTCTTGCTTGATGTTCTTGTGCACTACGTTTCCTTTGAATTAGATAACATAGCAAAGGAAGTAGTGCTAATGCCAATATGCTACATTTAACCATTCTAAAAATGAGATTGAATATCTAATCAGGTTTATTAAAGTTGCAGAGAGCTACCTGGCCCTATTTGGCTCACAGAAAGATCAGATTTTAGGACCCAAACACAATGGCAGAGCAAGACTTTTTATATAGTTAGAATTAACCAAAAGTATTGCTCAGAAAAATTCAGTTTTTCCAAAGGAATTTATTCATCTTAAGTAGTATCTCTCCAAAATCATCAATCAAGCACTTCAAATATGAGGCTATCGACCTGCTGCATGTTTGGTGTTCATAATTATCCATCCCTGTGAGAAAACATTTGACCTCAAGCAAGGATATGTTTGTTTCAATGGCTCTGATGAAGTGTTTATTTCTCACTGATACAGCACATCTCTTCATGTGTTTATTTCACACTGCTTCAGCGCACCTCTTCATGTGTTTATTTCACACAGACACAGCACACCTCTTCGTGTGTTTATTTCACTCTGATTCAGCACACCTCTTTGCGTATTTCATTTAAAGTGATACTACACATCTCTTCATGTGTTTGTTTAAGTCTCTCCTGCGCATACTGATGAAGCTGAAGACTGGAAAGTTGAAACTGTTCCAGAGCCATCTGAGTCAAGATTGCCCAGAATGCTTTAATTGTCTTCCTGAAGATCCTTCTGTACTGGATAAGTTTATGAAGATGAAGGAATTGTTCAAGAGTCATCAAAAGAGAGAGCAGCAGGATCCTGAGCCCCTGTACATAGTTGAGAAGATGCTGGAGACCTGTGGCAGTGAGGGGTCTCTGAAGATCACACTCCACATCCTGAGGAACATGAAGCAGAAGGATCTTGCTGACTCACTGGAGAGAGATAAGCAGCTCAGTAAGAGTTTATCTCATTGCTACTGTGTGTCCATTAGAATGCTGAAATGAGTTTAGCAAACAAATCTAACGGTGAACAATGATCTGATTCGTAGCATTCATACTTTCATAATAGTGTTTTACATCAGCGGTTTTGCATATAGAAAACATCACACACAACATGGCCACAAAGGCATTTCAATTAAAATACAGCATCCAGCAGTGATTATGGGAACAAGTAAATGCTCATGAGATGAAATGTCCCTGAAAGAGATTCAAACCAGGAGCCTTGTGCTCAAAAGCCAGTAACTAAACCACTGTCTCATCAGACAGACTGCCCTGAGTTTTTATCCAGGATTAAACAGCACTGAGCATAAAAATTATAAGATGATTAAATTACTACATGACCCATAAAGACCATGTTTACCCTAAAGATACATCATATTATATAACTGAGAAATTGAATGTTAAAATGGAAATGAATCCTTTTTATGTTTTCATTGTTGTGTGTACAACATTACATTACATTACATTTATTTGGCAGACACTTTTATCCAAAGCAACGTACAAAAAGTGCACTTCATGGTCATAGACAACTGCTAAATACACGTTCAGTGATGTACAATACTTATTTTGTACAGCTATTTCTAGCCAAGCACACAGTTTAGTTCACACAGTGAACACTATTCAGACCTCTGCAAAGCAAACTAGGTAGAAGAATAAGCTACAGTTTTAGGACAAATACAAAGGGATGGGGCAACATATTGTGAGAAGTGTGAAGCACTATTGGAGGTGTGTAACACACTATTAGAGGTGTGGGTAACACTTTATATTAAATTGCAGTTATACCTGTGTAGTTAAATTGTAACTATTCTTGTAACAAGAGGCTATCATTGAGTAATTCCAACTTCGGTACCATGAAACAACAGTTGGCGATATTCTTAATGACGTGAATATTTTTTAAAATAATGTATTTACACTAATAGGCCATATCTTAATGATTGATAACAAGTAAACCTTGCCTGTTAATTTTGCAATGTGTCTTCATGATACAGAATTATTTCATATTAACAGGAGAGATGTAACAGGGCTGGCCTTGCTTCACATGTGTAATCAAGAATACCGCTAACTATAGTTCCATGTTACCTACATTGGAGTTACTCAGTAATGACCTCTTGTTACCAAATGAATTATAATTTATCTACACAGGTATAGCTACAACTTAACGTGTAACACTTTCAGGGGTGTGCAAAACATTGTGAAAACTTTCTGCATAATATTTTTTGTTCTCTATTTCTGTTATTTTAAATATTGTTTCTCATATTTACTCTCCGCAGATGAATCCATAAAAAGAGCCCAGCAGGCACTGAAAACTGCTCTGAAGAAGAGGTTTGAATGCGTATCTGAACCTTTAGCAAAGCAGGACCACCGAACCCTCCTCAATGAGGTCTATACAGAGCTCCACATCACAGCGGGGGGAAATGGGGGGGTCAATAATGAACACGAGGTCAGACTGATTGAGACAGCATCCAAGAGACAAACCACACAGGAGACTACAATCCTCTGCAATGACATCTTTATGCCTTTACCTGGACAAGAGAAACACATCAGAACTGTGCTAACGAAGGGCATCGCTGGCATTGGGAAAACAGTGTTTATGCAGAAGTTCATTCTGGACTGGGCAGAAGGAGAAGCCAATCAGGACATTGATTTCATCTTCACTCTTCCTTTCCGAGATCTGAATATGAATCTGAAAAAGGGGGGAGAATTCAGTTTGATGCAACTTCTGCATCACTACTTTCCACAACTGGAAGAGATCAAAAGTGTTGAAGGTGACAAAGTAAAAGTCGTGTTTATCTTTGATGGTCTGGATGAGTGTCGACTTCCTCTAAATTTCCAAAGCAATGAGATCTGCTGTGATATAACAGAGTCATCATCAGTGGATGTGCTGCTGACCAACCTCATTAAGGGGAATCTGCTTCCCTCTGCTTGCCTCTGGATCACCTCCCGACCAGCAGCAGCCAATCAGATCCCTCCTAAGTGCGTCCACCAGGTGACAGAGGTACAAGGGTTCAATGACCCACAGAAGGAGGAGTACTTCAGGAAGAGTATCAGAGATGAGAACCTGGCCAGCAGAATTATCTCACATGTACAGTCGTCCAGGAGTCTGTACATCATGTGTCACATACCACTCGTCTGCTGGATTTCTGCTACTGTTCTGGGGACAATGCTAGGTGAAACAGAGAGTGGAAATCTGCCCAAAACTCTGACTGAAATGTACACACACTTCCTGCTGATTCAGACTAGTGTGAAGAATCAGAAGTATCATGGCACCAATGGGACAAACCCAAAGAAAGTGTCAGAGTCAGATAGAGAAATCATCCGGAAACTGGGGCAGCTGGCTTTTCAACAGCTGGAAAATGGCAATCTGATATTCTACGAAGAGGACCTGGGAGAGGGTGGCATTGATATCAGTGAAGCTTCAGTGTACTCTGGGATGTGCACAGAGATCTTCAAAGAGGAGTATGGGGTGGATCAGGAGAAGGTCTACTGCTTTGTGCATCTGACCATTCAGGAGTATCTGGCTGCCTTGTTTGCTTTTCATTCATGTGTAAATGAGAACAGAAATATATTCAGAGGAGAAAGGTCAAAACCTCACAGTGACAGAGTGCAGCTGTCTGAGTTACACAGGAGTGCAGTGGATCAGGCCTTAAAGAGTAAGAATGGACACCTGGACCTTTTCCTCCGATTCCTTCTCGGCCTCTCTCTGGACCACGTTCAAACTCTCTTAGGAGGAATACTAACACAGACAGGAAGCAGACAACCTGTACCAGACCCACAGACAGGAAGCAGACAACCTGTCCCAGACCCACAGACAGGAAGCAGACAACCTGTCCCAGACCCACAGACACAGACAGAAAGCAGGTCAGAGAGCATTGAGAAAACAGTCCAGTACATTAAGGAGAAGATCAGAGAGGAATCTTCAGCAGAGAGGATCATCAATCTGTTCCACTGTCTCAATGAACTGAATGACAACTCTCTAGTGGAGGAAATCCAGAATTCACTGAGATCAGGAAAACTCTCTCATAAGAAGCTGGAACCAGACCAATGCTCAGCTCTGGCCTTTGTGTTACTGATGTCAGAGGAGGCCCTGGATGAGTTTGACTTGAAGACCTACAACACATCAGCAGCAGGTCGTCAGAGACTGCTACCAGTAGTCAGGAACTGCAGGAAGGCCATGTGAGTATTATGTCATTATTAAAGTAGATAACTGACAGCATGTTTTCATAAACACTTCATAGTTCAAATGAGAATAAAATACAATTAAATTGTCAGGCAAGTGAGAATTATGATTTTTGAGTCAAGCTGTTAATAGATTATGCCCTCATTTAATGAATACAGAAGTAGACCTTAAAATCCTCAATTTCACTCTTCATCATTGAACATGATTACTGTTACAGTGATCATATGAGGTTTTATAGTATATTATACTATTGAATCATGCAATAATATATAAACTCTTCTTTGCAGACTGAGTGGCTGTGGCCTCACCGAGATGTCCTGTGAAATTGTGGCCTCAGCTCTCCAGTCATCAAACTCACCCCTGAGAGATCTGGACCTCAGCTACAATAACCTGGGAGATTCAGGAGTGGAGCTGCTCTGTGCTGGACTGAGGAGTCCAAACTGTAAACTACAGACACTGGGGTGAGTTGTGCTGTGTACTGTGTGACCTCAGCTAAATAGAATTAGTGATTATGGCTCTACGCAGTGAAATATAAAACATGTTTTTTCTTTGTTTACTGCTATGTCCACCACCATTCTTTCTTCATCCAAATTATTCTCATCCCTCTCACTTCCTCCAAATTGCTGAGCACTACCGGGTCAGTCTCCATGATGCAGCTAACTGGAACAAACTGTCACAGCATACACACAAAAGAGCACATAATGAGGACTAGCATTTTCAGCTAGGTCAGCCAGTCTCAAGCCTCTGACTATCTTTTGCCTGCATAGGAAATAACAGTATTCCTTATTTGGCTCAATTCTGAAAATATTACTAGATCTAGATTAATATTTTGTTTATACAAACCACCTACATCCAAACTATGATTTTATATCATAATGAAATTTCTGGGATGTACCATTCAAAAACTAACATGGCAGGGGGTACACCTTAACCTAAATCATAATACCTTTAAAGGTTCACACAAACTAATGTCATTCAATACAATTTGATACAAACGCTGTTTTTAATCTATTTATTGATTACATTTAAATGTTTTTCATAGCCTACCTATTGCCAATTGGTGAAAACGCATCACAAGACTACATTCGTAGTAAAGTGAGGTTATCCACTAGGGGAGCCTAGCTTTTAGAAACTGGATATACCTACCAATGTAAGTGAGGTAGCTTGTTCATGAGATTGAATGCAGCCCTACTGTATGTATACCACGGTACTTTAAGCTTTATCACACACCCTTTTATGTTTCCCCTGTGTTATTTTCCCTTCTGAAGTTATCACATTATTTTCCAGTTCCCGTTGAATGTCTTCCCTTTTTGATCCAAACAGCTGTATCAGTCGATATCACGTCACACGTAAAGATAGGCTAAGCTATTTTTTGCAGATTTAAATTTAGTTAAATAAATTTGCAGATTCAATAATTTGGTTAATCAATACTCTATTAACAACATGCTGGCCGTTAATTATATTTTTTTTTTATTTTCAACATACCAAAGACCTCCCTTGAGACCCGTCAGTGGTTCTCTTTCTGTTCCTCATTTTCTGAAAACTAATACAGACCACTGTTCTTTTTGAGCTTTGATTCTGCTTTGTGTAGCTCTGTGTTTGTATGACTTTCACTGTGTGTCACTGTGTCTTTCATATTATTACGTGCATTGCATTGTATGTAGATGCTTAAGAGATGCCATGATGAAGTCTATTAAAACACTGTAGCTGGCCTACTGTATTCTGTCATTGTCAGCATACAGTTTACGAGTAGCACACTCTCCTACTGCTACTACTTTCTATCATTGGCGGCATATTAAACACTGATACAGTTCAGTGGTCATCATGCTTAACCTCACGTGACTCGCGCATTGAACACGTTTTCATTTTATTTTATCCGAGGGATAAAATGATGATGATTAATGACAAGAATATTAACAGACCTTTTAATTTGTTTGTTAAAATTATATTATTTTGTAACTTCATGGTGTTGAAGATTGAATGTTTTTAAAATATAAAGATGTTTGTAGACTGAAGGTGAGGTAAAGTACACCATAGTGATGTTTCTTGTGTTAGCAAATTAAATATGTTTGCAATTAGATTGTGTCCCATATGTTATGAGCATCATATGGAAAGGGTTCGGTAATGAAATGCTTGCAGGAGGCCCCCGACCTTGAGTTGAATTGGCTCCTTATTTTAGTTCTTTTTTTTGTTAGTAGAGCCAAGTGGTAACCTTTTTCTTTTGTGGATTAGTCAGAATACTTTATGAACTTAATTAATATAACCTCTTCCTTTTTTTGTGTGTACTGTGTACATCCCAGGAATGCATATACTGCACAAATAGTAAATTCCACATTTATCTGCTGCCAAGGTGCACAGTGTCACAATCAGCAGTGAATTTCAATTGTGTGCGTGTGTGTGTGTGCATGCTTGTGTGTGTGTGTCTATGTTTGTATGTTTGTGTGTTGATTGTGTCTGTGTGTGCGTGCATGTTTGTGTGTTGTGTGTGTTTGTTGTTTGTGTGTGTGTATTCGTGTGTGTGCTTGTGTGTGTGTACTCTCCACAGGCTGGGTTGGTGTAATCTCACAGAGGGCTGCTGTGATGTTCTGGCCTCAGTCCTGCGTTCTCCTCACTCAGAGCTGAGAGATCTGGAGCTCAGAGACAATGAGCTGCAGGATTCAGGAGTGAGAGCTCTCTCTGCTGGACTGGAGGACCCACACTGTAAACTGCAGAGACTGGGGTGAGTACAAACACAAACCCCTTAAAACAAAAGGGCTCCAGTGTGACTAAATACAACACTAATGTTAATAATGACTAAATATAGCACTAACATTAGTAATGTTTTGAATGTTAATATAGACAAGAGTTATTATTCTTCACAGAATTGAAGCAACATTTTCCTGTTCTGCCTCTTGGTAGAAACACACATTTTATTTTAATCTGACATCAGTTGGACAAAACATCTTTTTGAGAAGTGTCAAATCATTTCTATTCATACATTCTTCAAATTTATGAACATTAATTGAACCTGTTCAAATTAAATGAAACTGATAATCCTCTTAAATAATGACAATTAATTCCAGAATTAATTCCCTCTTATAATTCAGCTGTAGAAGGTATGTAACACACTGCTATGTGTTTGACACACACAGCCCTGTTAGTTTATATTAATGTGTGTAAGGTGTGTAACATACTGCTATGTGTTTGACACACACAGCCCTGTTAGTTTATATTAATGTGTGTAAGGTGTGTAACACACTGCTATGTGTTTGACACACAGCCCTGTTAGTTTATATTGAGCTGTAGAAGGTGTGTAACACACTGCTGTGTGTTTGACACACACAGTTTATATTAATGTGTGTAAGGTGTGTAACACACTGCTATGTGTTTGACACACACAGCCCTGTTAGTTTATATTAATGTGTGTAAGGTGTGTACCACACTTTTTTGTGTTTGACACACACAGCCCTGTTAGTTTATATTAATGTGTATAAGGTGTGTAACACCCTGCTATGTGTTTGACACACAGCCATGTTAGTTTATATTAGTGTGTGTAAGGTGTGTAACACACTGGTATGTGTTTGACACATACAGCCCTGTTATTTTATATTGAGCTGTAGAAGGTGTGTAACACACTGCTATGTGTTTGACACACACAGCCCTGTTAGTTTATATTAATGTGTGTAAGGTGTGTTACACACTGCTATGTGTTTGACACACAGCCCTGTTAGTTTATGTTAATGTGTGTAAGGTGTGTTTGTCCTTCTCTCTGCAGGCTGTCAGGCTGTAGAGTCACACAGATAGGCTGTGATTCTCTGGCTTCAGCTCTGTGTTCAAACCCCTCACACCTGAGAGAGCTGGACCTGCGATACAATCACCCAGGAGACTCAGGAGTGAGAGCGCTGTTTGCTGTTAAACTGGACACACTCACACTGCTGTAAGTACAGAGGGTTTCCACGCTGCATTTCACACACCCACCCACACGCAAGCACGCGCACTCACTCACTCACTCACTCTCTGTTCTGCTGTTCCTACAGTGTGGACCATGGAGGACAGAACAGGACCAAACCAGGACACAGGAAATGTGAGTCTGTATTGACATAAAACACTGCTGTGTGTGTGTGTGTGTGTGTGAGAGAGTGAGACATTACAGAAAAGTCTCTTACACGCACACAAACACACACAAACAGATACACACGTACACAGACACACACAGGTAATCAGAGCTCTGTCTCAATCACACACATTATGAGGTGACTTTTAATAATGATAATTAATCTCATTAATGTCTCTGGTGTGCAGACGGCTGTCAGCTCACAGTGGATCCAACCACAGCGCACAGATGGCTGCCTCAGGAGAACAGGAAGGTGACACACACGCTGGGGAGAAAGAAGTGAGTGCTGTTACTGGGAGGCTGAGTGGAATGAGTCTCAGGGGTGGGGAGAGGTTGCTATAGCAGTGACAGATAAAGGAATCAGCAGGAAATGTGGGCGTGAGTCTCAATTTGGAAAGAATAAAAAGGAGTCTGGTGTCCTGGAGTCTGGTGTGCAGTAAACGCAGTTATTTTGTCCATCACAATAAGAAACAAACGAACATACCTGTCTGCCCCTCCCCCTACCGCAGAGCAGGAGTGTGTGATGATGATGATGATGATGGTATAGGTGTGTGTGTGTACAGGGTAGGAGTGTGTGTGGACCGTCTGGCTGGCACTCTGTCCTTCTACAGCGTCTCTGATTCTGACACACTGACCCTCCTGAACAGATTCCACACACACTTCACTCAAAACACACCCCTCTGTGCTGGTTTTATAGTGTTGAACTCCTCAGTGTCCCTCTGCCTACTGGAGTAGAGACACACACACACTGTCACACAAATATGCACACACAGACATGCACACACACACACAGACACACACACACACTTATGCTGGAAACATACTTGAATAATCTCACACTACATGCACGTGAAGTGGCTGTGTCCCGGGCGATGTTGTTCACATGCCCACCTGCTTCCTTTCTGTCTGACTGGAGGTTTAAAAGGTATATCCACTAGGGGGCAGATCATGGCTTCCCTTCAAATGATAACACCATCCTTCCTGGCTTCCTGGCGTCAGTCACGTCACTAGGCGTAAAATGAATACTGCCCCCGTGGTTTACGTGGGTATTGCACCTTGCAGACGTGTAGCGTTCATTTTTGAGGACGTGCACAAAGGACGCTCTGAATGACCGCAGGATACGCATGACAGCCATTTTGTGTACACGGCCACGTCATTTAAATCAAGTGTGTTTCCAGCCTTACTCTCGCACACGCACGCACTCTCATACACACACGCACACCCATACACCGTTATGCACGCACACGCATGCATATGCAACCACACACACACATACAGACATGCATACGCACATGCGCACACACACACACTCTCTCCCTCACATGCTGGCACACACAGGCATATGCAACCACACACACACATGCACTCACACACACTGCTGTAAGTACAGAGTTTCCATTGCACTTCACACACCCACACACACGCAAGCACACGCACACTCATACACTCACACACACACACAAGCACACGCACGCTCACTCACTCACTCACTCTCTGTTCTGCTGTTCCTACAGTGTGGACCATGGAGGACAGAACAGGACCAAACCAGGACCCAGGAAATGTGAGTCTGTATTGACATAGAACACTGCTGTGTATGTGTGTGTGTGTGTGTGTGAGAGTGAAACATTACAGAAAAGTCTCTTACACGCACACAAACACACACAAACAGATACACACGTATACAGATACACACAGGTAATCAGAGCTCTGTCTCAATCACACACATTATGAGGTGACTTTTAATAATGATAATTAATCTCATTAATGTCTCTGGTGTGCAGATGGCTGTCACCTCACACTGGGTCCAAACACAGCGGACAGATGGCTGCCTCTGTCTGAGGGGAACAGGAGGGTGAAACAAACGCTGCGGAGAAAGAAGCCATATCGTGATCGTCCAGTGAGATGTGAGTGCCGGCCCCAGGTTTTGTGCAGAGAGAGTGTGTGTGAGCGCTGTTACTGGGAGGCTGAGTGGAGTGCGTCTGAGGGGGGACAGGTTGGTATAGCAGTGACACATATAGGAATCAGCGGGAAAGAAGGGCAGCGTGAGTCTCAATCTGGAAAGAATAAAACCTCCTGGATTCTGGTGTGCAATGAAAAACGTTACTATGCCTATCACAATGATATCACCACACACATACCTGTCCGCCCCTCCCCCTACCGCAGAGCAGGAGTGTGTGATGATGCTGGTAGAGGAGTGTGTGTGTACAGGGTAGGAGTGTATGTGGACCTTCTGGCCGGCACTCTGTCCTTCTACAGCATCTCTGATTCTGACACACTGACCCTCCTGCACAGATTCCACACACACTTCACTCAACACACACCCCTCTGTGCTGGATTTATAGTGTGGAAATCCTCAGTGTTCTTCTGCTAAATGGAGTAGAGACACAAGCACTTACTCTTGCAATTACTCGCGCACATACTCATACACACACACTGTCACACATATGCACACACGGACATGCATACACACACACACACACACACACACACACACGCACACACACACTTATGCTGGAAACATACTTGAATAATCTCACACTACATGCACGTGAAGTGGCTGCGTCCCGGGCGATATTGTTCACATGCTCGCCTGCTTCCTTTCTGTCTGACTGGAGGTTTAAAAGGTATATCCACTAGGGGGCAGATCATGGCTTCCCTTCAGGTGATCCCACCATCCTTCCTGGCTTCCTGGCGTCAGTCACGTCACTAGGCGTAAAATAAATACTGCCCCTGTGGTTTACGCGGGTATTGCACCTTGCAGACGTGTAGCGTTCATTTTTGAGGACGTGCACAAAGGACGCTCTGAATGACCGCAGGATACGCATGACAGCCATTTTGTGTACGCGGCCACGTCATTTAAATCAAGTGTGTTTCCAGCCTTACACTCACACACGCACGCACTCTCATACACACACGCACGCCCATAAACCCTCATGCACACACACACGCATATGCAACCACACACACACACACACACACACGCATATGCAACCACACACACACATACAGACATGCATACGCACATGCGCACACACACACACTGATTCTCGCACACACGCACTTATCTCACACACACATGCACAGACTGGCACACACTCACACACATACACAACTACACACATGCATACACACACACATGCATATTCCCCCACACGCAAACACACACACACAGTCACACCCACACACTCATATGCACCCACACATACACACACACATATACACTCTGTTCCCCACCTGCACACACATACTTACGCACTCACACATACACACACACACCTGCTCACACATACGCAGTCATGCACACAGACATGCACACACGCACGCATATGCACCCACAGACATCGACATTCGCACGCAGGCACACAAACTCACACACGTACACACACACCCACGCGCATGCACACACTCACACACATACTGTAAACTCTCATACCCACCTAAACACACCCACACACATACATTTTGATGTGAGGTTTCAAAGTCTGTGAGAGTGATGTTAGCTGGGTAACATCATATTATCCCAGAGGTCAGACCCAATGTGAGCGGGTTTGTTGGGCATACAGATTTTATGGTTGTGCCAATCAATCCTGGTATAAGCATGTAGTTAATGGGATAACATGCATTATACATATGAATAATGCATGTGTTATCACAGTATTAACTGCATGCCTGTACCAGTTTCAACTCCATTGTATATTATATTTATTAAATGTTTTATACATATAATAAATATTTATTATTTTATGTATGTATTATGTATATGTATTGCATTGAATATTCATATTTGCTGGTTTTAATTTGAATTGAAAATGATTTCTTTGTAACTATAGCATTTTTATAATTTTCTGTATTTACAATGATCTTCAGTGATTAAACCTGAATTATAAAAATATTTAATGTTTACTGTTGTGATTTACTGTTGTGTGATGTATTGAACTGCAGTGATATCGTAGTAGTTATTTTATATTCTTCATGGGATTACATAAGGGCTCAATATGAATAGATCAGGGTGGGGCTGGAATCTACACAGCTTGCTGTTTGTTGGGAAGCAGTCCCCGCCTCTGAACCCGGCTTCTCCCAGACCAGGGTGGGAAACTAACGCCAGGCAAATGCTGGTAAATTTGACCTGTGTTGGGTAAGTTTGTCTACTGCACCATTCACTTTTTCAGGTTACCACCCAAAACGCTACACTGAGGTCCGTTTCTATTCTAAATCTGGTCTGTTCTCTCTTGTCTGGTAAAATGGTGAAAGTGCCAGGTGAATTTTGGGATGCAGCCAGCCAGCATGGCCAGTGAACGGAAATTGGCCTCCTGTCCCGCCCCAAACCCCTGCACTCTCCAATCCCCACCTGTCTTCCTGTATTAAATGAACCTGCCGGCTTGAACTGACTCCTCCCTTTCTCCATGTCTGTCTGCCCTAGCTGTCAATCACACGGCAGCACTACATACGGTAATGTATTTATGGTGATGTAATGATTTTGTGTGTTTAGTGCTACTGCAGAAACTGTTGCAGTTCTGTCTGTTATTTGAATGAAAACATTTTGTGTGATTTTTTTTGGACTGCGTTACTGGGGGGGGGGGGCTGATAAGGGGGACATGGGAGCAGTGCCGGGCAATCCTTTTTTTCCGCGACGAGAAGAGACTTTGTTGTTGCCTCCCTTCATCCCACAAGGCATGCTGGGCCGCAAGCCATCGAAGCCACCGGAAGAACGGGGAACACGGTGCGATAACCAATCGGATTAAAGATCCGACGTGTAAACCGTCTCTGATTTCAACGTTTGCTTCCCCAGTCCCCATGCCTCTGTTAAGGAGGAGTAGTTTATTGTTGTGTGGGGATTTCCAAAATATTTGGAAATACATTCGACGAACGCCATCTTAAAAATGGGAAACATACCAACAAGTGGCTGACTGTGGGAGGCGAGAGTGATGTCAGGTGATCTCATCGGAGGATGTGTGGCTTTTAGGGTTAAGGGTGAAGCCACACTTTGCGGTGAAGCTGCCTGGCACCCCCCTCTCTCAACCTACATTTTGATGTGAGGTTTCAAAGTCTGTGAGAGCGATGTTAGTTGGGTAACATCATACTATCCCAGAGGTCAGACCCAATGTGAGCGGGTTTGCTGGGCATACAGATTTTAGGGTTGTGCCAGCCAATCCTGGTATAAGCATGTAGTTAATGTGATAACATGCCTTCATAGAGACTGATTTCAGGGTTTTTTGTTTTTTTACCGCACTGCATAGGCCGCTCGATAAGAAGAGGCATTCGGTTGAGCTGTTCTCTGTGTTTGAAATGTCAGGGCATGAAGGCGGGGGCTGGCATACCGGTAGACCTGCAAAGGCATGAGCTCAGGCTGCAGGTATACAGAGTACAGACACAGACGCACGTGTCTCACAGACACAGCTGAGTGTAAGTGCAGGCTGCTATTTAAAAAGGCAACTGTAATGGTCACTTTAAGAATATTACAGGAGAGACTAACAGGGTAAATAAATACTTCAGAACAGAATTAGTCTTTTCAGACAGCCAACCCACTTCCTTAGAAGCTAAAGACTTTGATTCATAGGGAAATAGAATTATTTATAAATTTGAAAAAGTAACCATTCAAATTTATCTCCTGGCTAAATTAAGAATTTAAACAGCAAAGAAAGAAAACAGTAAGAAAACAGTGATCGGCCTTGCCTGTGACCTACCAAGTTCTGAAACTCGATTCGCAAAGAAACGCTTGGAGACGTTGCCATCTAGCTCACAGTGCTCCCATTTTAGGAGGACTTGGGAGAGATTGGTGTGTCCCAATTGGAAAAGTAATTTAGGAGCACTCTTTGGAATGCATTGGTGCAACCCTCAATTTTTCAGCTCAAGAGCGCGCGCTCTTTGGAAAACAAATGTTAGCGTGGAGCCCTGAAGTTAGGCTTCAGTTTATTGGCTCCAGGTTGACCAAACTGAAATGGACCTGACTGCAAACTGGGTGTAAATAGTTTGCTGCCATTTCCTAGGAAGTGAAGCCAAACGGCTTTGGGCAGAGCCAACATGTCCGCCATCCTTCGATTAGCGTTCGGTCCGAGAAGTTCTCTCCGCGCACACCGGCGTTCCTCGTCCCGTTTGCCCGCAGGTGCCGCCGGGCTTTTTCGCGGCGACGTCGGTGCCCGGCGGAAAAATCGCCATAACGACGCAGCCTGAGCAAACGCACAGGCCGGTGCTACGGCAACGGCTAGGAGGAGCTTCGAACCCAAACGGTCATCAGCGGGGAAACCACAGAAGACGCGTCTCCGCAGACGCCCCCCGGGACGTCGGACGAGGATCGGCCTGGAGAACGGCGCGCGTCGGCACCGAGGAACGGCCGCGGGGGGGGAAGAGGTCGCGACCTTCCCACCTCGCTGCCATGATCCAGCCGCGCACCAATCGCTCACTGGCTGGAGCTCTCGGTAAGAGGACTTCCCCACGCCGCCACTCTCATTTCACCTCGCCAACCTTACCTGCAAACTGCATGGCGGTAGTATGTAGACCGTGTTGTTTTCTTCATTTACCCTCAGAGGCTGTCTGATGCATCCAGCTTGCTTAATTTCTCATAGTCGTGACATACATCAGCCACTCACGTGCGCAATTTCTCAAGTCGCTCTCAGTGAAGAGTCAGTTTCACGTGCTTCGGAAATTTAATGCGATATTCAGCAGGTAAGTTATTCGATATTCAATGGATATGATATCTGTGTTAAAATCTTGAAGTATACAAAGCTAGAATCTTACGTTTGGTATGCACTGTGCACGTTTTAGATAAAAGCACAAAACAAGCAACTGGGTTTAATCATTGCCTTATAATGTCAAGCTGTGTGACATGTCCAAGGCACCAGCTATATCCAGTGTAAATATTTTAACTCAAGATAATATTAAAAATCTGAGACCTGTCAGAACGGATCGCGTTCCATAAACAGTGAGCTTTCAGTTCACTCCATCAAATATTTGCAAAAGCCGTGTGTCTATTATTGAGTACATTTAAAAGCAGTGACTTGCTCTAGACATTGGGTGAGAGAGGGTGATAGTTAGGGGGTAAAAATCTGGCCAGAGCTGTGTGAGGGTTGCAGGATGATCGCACTGCTGGAAGGCGATTTCCTGGATGAGTTCCTCTGCCACCGTTGCCAACTGCCTGAGCACCTTGAGAGCAAGATTCTTGATCTTGAGGGCCAGATTACTGCACTCCATAGTTTGCGATTGGCAGAGTTCCAGGAACTGAGTAGCATGTCCTGTAAGGAACAGCTGGGAAGGGGGGAGAATCCAGAGCAGACAGGGAGAGATAGTCGGGTGACAGTGGGGCGCAGGCACAGAAAAGGGCGTGCACACCACACAGGGGCGATATCTCCAGAGGTCATGGTGTCCAACCGATTCCAGCCCTTGCAGGAATTGGATCTGGCTCTTGATTCTGAGAATCATAAGCGCTTTAATACAGAGTCTGTAGGAGCACAGAGACAGCATGTGCGGACTGACAGGGCCTCCCCAACATACCGCAATGAACTCAACATAACAAAGAAACTGCTCGCTTTTAATAGGGAATCTTATCTTTTAGGTTCTGTACTTGGATGCAAGCCACACTTACATTTCTCCTGCAGAAAAATATTTCCCAGAAATTACCTCTTCGTCATTAACACAAAGATACTTTTTCCCCAGCAACCTTGACATTCTAGTTTGCTAGCATAACTAAGATAAGACACCGAGCCCAGTTAGTCCACAGCATGAGAGAGAGAAAGTGGGAAAAGGGGGCACATCTCCTGTTCATGGAACTGTCCTGAATCGTAACAAAATTGCATAGAGTATCTCAAAGCTATGTCATTATCTCATGCTTGAGATTTAATCATTTTAACAAAGAGCATGTCCTCTTCTCACGCGAAGGTAAGAATATGAGAGTTAAGTCATTAAACATGAAAACTGTTAAAAGAATACATTTCTAATCGCTTATATGTTAGAGTATACAGTGGGCTCCAGAATTATTGGCACCCTTGATAAATATGCACAAAAATGCTAAACTAAAAAAATAATAGTTATTGACATGAGCTTTATTTTCCAACATGTGTAAACCAGTGTGCTTGATTAATGATTCATTGGAATCAATCAAAGTCTTAAATTTTTTAAATAAAAAAATATTTCCCCAAAAAAACAGGTTCCACAATTATTGGCACCCCTGGTTTAATACTTCGTGAAAACACCCCTGGCAAAGATGACAGCCATGAGTCTTTTCCAATAAATTGTGATATGGTTAGAGAACACATTTGGAGGGATTTTTGACCATTGCTCCATGTAGAACTTTTCAGAATCATTGATATCTTTGGGTTTGTGCTTATGGACCCCCGCTCTTCAGTTCAGACCACAGGTTTTTGATGGAATTTAAGTCTGGAGACTGAGATGGCCATTGGAAAACATGGATGTTGATTTCACTTAAGCATTTCTGTTTAGATTTTGATGTATGCTTGGAGTCATTGTCCTGCTGGACTATCTACCTATGACCAAGTCCTAGCTTCTTAGCAAAGACAACCAAATGTTCTGCCAGAATTTCCTGGTACTTTGTTTAATTCATTGTGCCATTGATCTAAAATAGTGCCCCAGGACCACTGCCAGCAAAACATCTCCAAAATATCAATGACCCACCTCCATATTTGACAGTAGGTATGAGGTGCTTCTCCTGTATGCATTCCTCTTTTGCCGCCAAACATGTTGATGGTGTGTATAGCCAAAATGTTCAATTTTGGTCTCATCTGACAATAGCACTCTCTTCCAGTCATAATTCCAATGAGGTTTGGCAAGCTCCAGATTCTTGGTTTTGTTTATTGTGCTCAGTAAGGGCTGTCTTCGTGCCACCCTTCCAAAGAGTTAGTTGGTATGGAGGTGCCATTTTATGTTTTTTTTAGACTTGTTGACCACAAGAAACAAACCAATCTCTGCAATTCTTAAACAGTGATCCTTGGGTTATTAATGGCCTCCCTCACCATCTTCCTCATCGTCCATGGGGACAACATGCACTTGCTTCCTCTTCCTGGCAAATTTGCAACCTTTCCATATGTTTTACACCTTTTTATTATTGCCCTTACAGTGCTAAGTTGTATGTTTAACCGTTTGTCTTTTTTTGTACCCATTACCAGACTTGTGACGGTTAATTACCATCGGTCTCTTCTGAATTGACAGTTATTTGGCTTTTCCCATGCTGATGGATGACAAAGGGATTTTGTATGCTTGTTACCTCATTTTTATTCTCTAGTGAAACTGGAAGTGATGGAATGACACAATTTAGTTCATCTCAGTCTAAAGGAAATATTTTAAGTAAAATTGTATTGCCAATTTCATTTTGTTTGATTTTACTTACAATAATTGTTAGGGCTGCCAATAATTATGGCACCTATGATTTTCGGAAAACATTAGATTACTTCGGAAAACATTCGATTACTTAATTTAAAAAAAAAAACATTGAAGCATGAGAGTAAATGTATTGAAATAAAAGTAGATAGTTTTCCCATATGTTTGAACATAACATATAGATTATTATCTGTGTCATTTATTATATGCAGCCTTTTTTCTTCATTTTTATTAAGGGTGCCAATAATTCTGGAGCCCACTGTATAAGGTAAAACAATGATTAAACAGCATATTCTTCTACATGACAGTGGGGGACTCATGATGAGGGTAGACACCATAGACTGTTTGCACAATAAAGAATCGCGTACGGTGTGTTGCCTCCCTGATGCCCAGGTAGGAGATCTCCTGAAACGTGTGGACAAGTTCAGAATACTCAATATTTCAAGTTAACTAACTTAACTGAAATTTCATTGTAAGAAAAACTAAAATTGAGTTTTAAGTTTTTCCCTCAATGAAATGTAAGTATTCTGAATGAATGTTATCAGGAATAATTTGAACTCAAAATTTAACAATCTGTATTAAGCTGAAAACTTTTTTTTTTTTAATTATGAAGCGAGTTGACTAGAAATATTGAGTAATCTTAACTTTTTTTGCAGTAGGGAAAAAAAATACAGTCAAGAATTGGAGATAATAATAAAATAAATATTAAAATGTTACATAGGGCTACAACTGGTCATAATGAAGTAAATTGGTCAGTGACTGTGGCAGGGAGAGTGATGGAGAGTGAGATGGTTTATTTATTTAGTTTTATTTGCTGTTTATCTTCAAATGTATTTTGAAATGGGAAATGTTCTTAGAGTTCCACGGAAATTACTTTTCAAAAGGCTTATTTGTGCGTGTAGTACTGTAAGTCCCAACATAAATATATACAAAGACCTACATGGATGAAATGTTTCTCTTCCGAATTACTAATTAAATACGATAACTGATGCAACTAATAAAAAGTACAACAAAAAAAACTCCCATCTACCGCTCGAAGTAAACAGGAAAGAAACGAATGCGGTCCAAAAGAGAAACTGAAAGTTAACTCAGACAGCCATTTTAAAGATGCAGCAGAAAGAAGTGAAAAGAAGAAAATTAAATTGAATAAACCAACGGAGTGAACAGCCTGTTGTGGAGTGGAATTGTGGTAAGAAAACGTAAAGATAAAGGGGATGTGGGGAGGAATGGGAATCTGCAAGTATAATCGTATTAACACGCGTAATTCAGTAAAACCGAGAACTTCAATAAAATGGCGTGTTTAAGGCGTAGTCTAATAAGCGAAGAGTTCATACTGAATCCAAATTTACCATTTGGACCAAAAAGCAATAATTAAAAAAAAAAAGTTTACTGATGTTTTTTTGATATTTCATGACTTTTTTTAACCCTCGTGACAGGGTGTCACAGGCCCTGTCGCTTGATTAAAGAAGTAGGCTACATTTTGACAACCACAGTTGCCAACTTGGCGACTTTGTCGCTAGATTTAACGGGTTTCCATACCCCTTTAGCGACTGTATTTTAAAAAAAACCTTATTGAGCGCACATCAGCAACTTGGAAAACTCTACAACGTTGCTTGGGTGGGTCCAGTCTTTCCTGCGCTTGCTATCGCTCTGCGGCTAATTTAACAGCGGCTGGTTTGTGAGTGTAGAGAGAAGTTGCATAGTCGACCGTCCACCAGTGAGACTAAAACATAAATGAACTGCGCTTGCGCCTGTCAGGGCGCCCGACGACCAATGACTGATTACCATCGTCTGTCCCTCCCTCCCACACACAACGTTAGTTTTAAACTTCAAATATATGAGGTTTGGAAGTAACAAAAATAATGAATTGAAATTAAATGTTTAATTAAATAAAATGCAATATAATTACATATGGCATCAAATAAAATGCGATTGAATATGGTATCAAATACAGTATTTAATTTAATTGCATTTTATTTGATGAAGTATTTCATTTACTTGCAGTTTAGTCAATTCGATGCACTGAAATTCCAATCGCCACCGCTTTTATCAGTTCACTGCAGCTTTCGCTGCTAAGTTTATCTAGTCGATCGCAGTTTCACAAGTGTCAAATTATCCCACCCACTGACGTAGCCTATGTCTATGCATTTATAAGACATTATATAAAAAGACTGCTATTATCCCTGCAATGGGAGGGTGGACATAATACCGAATACAGGGGTGACAGTAATTGTGACAAAACTTTTGGAAAATTTTTAATCTGAGAGGTGTGTAATTTTGGTGGTTACACACCCGATTATATCATTAAATATATTCTACATGTTGGAAAATGAATATATACCTCAGCACTGGCAATCTTTATATTCAACAGTCTTGATCATTGTTATCATGGGTGCAAAACATTTTGTAGGCGATAATATTGCACATGTTTACGGCCATATTAAATTCAAGATTTGTTCCTGTCGGCACTGTAAGATCTGGTGTACGTGTGTGTCTGTGTATTAGTGTGTCTGTGTGTTAATTGTGTTCTTATTTTGTGTATTTACAGGTTGGCGGATTTGACTTAAAACCCACTTGTGGTTGAATCTGATCTTAAGTGTCCCAGTGTCCTGAGATAGGCAGTGCTGTTTCTAAAATGAGTTCCTCAGAGAAGAAAGCGAAGAAGAAGAAGAAAAGAAGAACCCCCAGCCCTGCCAGAGGGAGGTACAAATGCATGAATCAGAGAGTTAGTGTTCTGTGAGTTAGAGCTGCAGTAAGAGGATGGGTTTAACTGGAAGCTCTGTCTCTGTTTTGTTCACAGAGACAAGTTAGAGAGTTGGATATTTTGGAGGACTTTTTTTTTTCATTCATTCCCCTTTTGCAAAGATACATATAATCAATGATAATTAAACAAGTTAATATTGTCCCAACTGTTTAATTGTATTTCTTGCTCCCTGGCAACTTTCAGGTTTTTATTGGGTGTATTTTAACATATTCAGGTGTAGGTTGATGGACTTTGACACATTTGGGTGTAGGTGGGTGTAGTTTGACACATTATGATGTATGTGTTGTGTACCATGTAGGACTCAGGGCTGTTTGGATGGTGTTTTTCTTGTTGAATTTCTGCAGGTATAAGTGACCCTGGATCCATTCCCTGCAGTATCAGAGTTAAACTGCCTCTCTCTCCACCCCTCACTCTGCCCCTATATTCCAGCTGTTAACTCAGCCAAACAGGAGCAGCTTCATATTTTCAAGCGATGTTTCAACGAGGAATTAATTGCAAATACACTTCATATAATTGTGTTTAGCAGCACTGTATCCACAAGAGACAAACCGTGCAGCTGGTTTAAAGTGAACATTTTGAATAACGGATTGCTCCACAGTTATACAGAAATTTCTTATGTTGGTCACAGTTAGAGCCGACAGCACTACCCTGAACAAAGCCAGTTTGAACCAAAGTATCATGTGGCTCACAGTTCTGATCCCTAACAGAGAAATACAGGAAATGCAAAATGAAGACAAATGCAGGAGAGAGAGAACTCAAATCCAGTGAGTGAATCTGATATGTTTGCACAGGAGGTGTTATAGAATAGGTTAATATTAGAGATACAGTAACACCTCACCTGGGGAATGGAATCAAGTGTGTCCTTCAGTTACACACAAAATGAAAACTTTGGGAATAATACGATCATCAGCAGGAGAGGTGAGGAAAAGATTCTATGATGGTTAGAGCAGGATGAAAGAAAAATATTGGCTCGAAGGCGTTGTCCTGTGCAGCGTCACACACAGGTGGGGTGCACCTGAGGAGAGACTGCTGTCAGAGCAGGAAGTGCATCAGTCACTGCAGGCCCAGCTGATGGGAGTAGATGCACAGAAACGGCTGAGCCTGTAACATTTAATCATGTCTGTTTCAGCCACCTGGGAAAGCAAAACTACTGTCTGAAACATCCTCCTTTACACAGTACAGGATGAGTTTAACTGGAAACTGTCTCCATGTGCTGTGAGTTAGAGCTGCAGTATGAGGATGAGTTTAACTGGAATCTGTCTCCATGTGCTGTGAGTTAGAGCTGCAGTAAGAGGATGAGTTTAACTGGAAGCCCTGTCTCCATGTGCTGAGTTAGAGCTGCAGTAAGAGGATGAGTTGAACTGGAAGCTCTGTCTCCATGTGCTGGGTGTTAAAGCTGCAGTAAGAGGATAAGTTTAACTGGAAGCCCTGTCTCCATCTGCTGAGTTAGAGCTGCAGTAAGAGGATGAGTTTAACTGGAAGCTCTGTCTCCATGTGCTGAGTTAGAGCTGCAGTATGAGGATGAGTTTAACTGGAAGCTCTGTCTCCAT
>CM045901.1:9478610-9503113 GCA_025169545.1 Anguilla japonica | reverse complement strand
ATATATAAACTCTTCTTTACAGACTGAACATCTGTGAGCTCACAGAAAAGTCATGTGAATTTGTGGCCTCAGCTCTCCAGTCATCAAACTCACTCCTGAGAGATCTGGACCTCAGCAACAACAACCTGGGAGATTCAGGAGTGGAGCTGCTCTGTGCTGGACTGATGAGTCCAAACTGTAAACTACAGAGACTGGACCTCAGCCACAACAACCTGGGAGATGCAGGAGTGGAGCTGCTCTGTGCTGGACTGATGAGTCCAAACTGTAAACTACAGAGACTGGGGTGAGTAGTGCTGTGTACTGTGTGACATTAATTAAATAGAATTTGTGATTATGGCTATGTGCAGTGAAATACAAAAAGTGTTTTTTCTTTGTTTTCTGCTATGTCCACCAGCATGCAATTCATTTGTCTGTGGGTGCAACAGTGAGTGCGTAGCTAGTGTTGGGAATTTTGATTTATTAAAGTGAATCTTTCGAGACAGTACATCAAAATGAAGTTGATTGAGTAATTTTCGCATACTTCACCATTAATAAAACACTCACTTGCCAAATATACTGTTCATGTTCTTGTCCTCTCTCTCCAGCTCTAACTGAAATTATACAGTTACAGCTCCTGGAAAAACATAGGTGGTCACAACAATGCAGCGTAACACTGGTGTTATGCTGCATCATTTAGTATTGAATGCGTTTTCATTTTATCTGAGTGAATATTTTAAAATTCATGACAAGAATATTAACAGACCTCTTAATTTGTTAGTGAAATTATATTATTATGTAACTTCATTGTGATGAAGATTGAATGTGTTTAAAAAATACAGATGTTTGTAGACCGTACTAGCACTAGCGCTGTTTCTTGTGTTTGCAAATTAAATATGTTTGCAATCAGATTGTGTCCCAAATGACATGAGCATAATATGGAAAGGGTTCGGGAATTAAATCCTTGCCGGAGGCCCCCAACCTTGAGTTGAATTGGCTCCTTATTAGGGGTCCAAGCAGCGAAGCTGGTGGAACCCTATTGTATCTGTTAGGATTATTAGGGGTCCAAGCAGCGAAGCTGGTGGAACCCTATTGTATCTGTTAGGATTATTATTAGGGGTCCAAGCAGCGAAGCTGGTGGAACCCTATTGTATCTGTTAGGATTATTAGGGGTCCAAGCAGCGAAGCTGGTGGAACCCTATTGTATCTGTTAGGATTATTATTATTATTAGGGGTCCAAGCAGCAAAGCTGGTGGAACCCTATTGTTTTTGTTAGGATTATTAGGGGTCCAAGCAGCGAAGCTGAAGACGATGCACCTAACGAAACGTTGTCAACGATTTTCATAATTTCTTGGAGAGTACTATTATTATTGAGGACCTGGGGGCATAGCTAAGCCATTTCTTTGCTGATAGACCTATCTGACATCGTTTTCTGACGCAGAACAGAAGCGGATAGGACTTTGTCATTGCTTTTCTGTCTCTATACTACTAAACACAGATAAAATGTCATATTGCTATGTAAGTATTACTGCTCAAAATATTTCGGTTACATACGTTATTTTTGAAATTGAGTGTCTTTAAATAGGTTAGTGGTGTTATATAATGTGGATATTTCACACTGCAATGTAAGCGTTAGTGTAATCGTTTTTGTGACCCATGGAACAGTGATGACGACAGTGTTGGAAGGTTGCTAAAACGTGGTTGACGGTTGAAAATTATTTTCGTCCCATCCCCATCCGTCATTATGCTGAGAAATAGCTAAACCATTTTTATTGATAGTAATTGAGTTTCTCTGGAAACGCGCGAAAACACGCTGGTATAATAAAACAATGACGGTAAATATAGCCTATATATGTAGTCCGCTTCATTCCGTTGCTACCATAATATAAACTGTCTTGTGTCTACAGCTGCAGTTTCTCGCTGCAATTACTACTGAATATAAACAAAAGACGCAAATGCTGTAGTCTGCCAATGTCTAAATAAATAATAAGGTATTCTTCGCGCAGCACGCATGCTAGCAGGGTTATCGAGTTGATATTTGGTTTTTTGTTTCGTTTTTTTAAATGTATTTATTAGGCTATATTAAATATGTATTATTATCATATCTGTCTCTGAGGTACTTTGAAATGTGCATTCTCTGCTAAACTGAGCAATGGATTGGAATATGTGTCTGACGTAGTGTTGCACGGTATACCGAAACTTCAGCACTTTTTTTCGGTACTTAAAATAAATAAATTAATAAATAAATAAAGAAACGGTTCGCTATTAGAATATTCCGACGTTCGGCAGTTTTGAGTCAAATGTAAAAGCCAGGGAAAATTGTCACCCGCATTACTGATTTAGAGGATGAAAAGTGTAATTTGTCAGAATCTTCGCTAGACGGCAGTAGCAACTAAGGTTGGCAAGTGAGGTGACGAGCGCTTGTGCATTCTTCGTGGTTGATACAGCGCAATCTTAGACTCAGTTCACTTCAGTAGCAATAGCTGTTCTAATTTGTAAATATTTTATTAAAGGAAGATGCTGTATTGTTATTGAAATATGCTGTTTTTAGATATATTTTAAAGTGAAAGACCTGTATAAAGATAATTTACTTCACAATTGTTTAATTTTTCAAATATATTTAATATAGTTTTCTATGGTTTAGTGTTGTAACACTATAGGCCTATGCTTATTGATATGCTGAACAGGCTTCAACTTAAAAGTTGTTAATAAACCAGGTTTTTTATAAACCGTGAATTCGAAAATGAGGTCAACCCTTGTGGACATTACCTTTCTGATCAATTAAGGTAATTTCAGTATCGTTAGGTACCGAGTATTGAATCAGTATTGTTTCAGTATCAATTATCATGATACTAAACCTGGTATCACTATCAAAGTCAAAATTTTGGTATCGTGAGAACACTAGTGTGACGCCTTTTTTAGTCACAGCATGGAAGCGCTGCAGCTGTACATACACGCTGGGCCATCTAAGTGTTACGACATGCCATCTAAGTGTTACGACATAGTAAATGCCTTCACGAGAAGCGGCCAGGACACATCCATGGCGACGCAACTAAGTCATCCGCCAGCGTCTCTTAGCACAAAATTGGCCATAAGTCATCAATTTTTTATACAATAATCATGATATTCAGTAGATATGTTGGGTGAAGGTGTATGATCATGAGGACAAAGCCATTTTCAAATCGCTCCATAGGGGGTGCGATGGTGCCAATGCTTGGACCCCTCCCAACGCCGCTTGCGGCTTTATTTTTTAGTTATTTTTTGTTTATAGAAAGTGGTAACCCTTTTCTTTTGTAGATTAGTCAGAATACTTTTTAAACTTAATTAATATAACCTCTTCCTGTTTTGTGTGTACTGTGTGTACTTCCCAGAAACGCATATACTGTACAAATAGGAAATTCCACATGTATCTGCTGCCAAGGTGCACAGTCTCACAATCAGCGGTTAATTTCAATTATGTGTGTGTGTGTGCATGCGTGTACGTGTGTGCGTGTGTGTGTATGTGTGTGTGTACGTGTGTATGTGTGTGTGTGCGTGCGTGCGTGTACGTGTACGTGTGTGTGTATGTGTGTGTATGTTTGTGTGTGTGTACGTGTGTGTGTGTGTGTGTGTGTGTGTGTGTGTATGTGTGCTTGTGCTTGTGCATGTGTCTGTGTGCGTGTTTGTGTGTGTGTGCGCGTGTGTGCATGTGTGTGTGGTTTCTCCACAGGCTGGGTTGGTGTAATCTCACAGAGGGCTGCTGCAATGTTTTGGCCTCAGTCCTGCGTTCCCCTCACTCAGAGCTGAGAGATCTGGAGCTCAGAGACAACGAGCTGCAGGATTCAGGAGTGAGAGCGCTCTCTGCTGGCATGGAGGACCCACACTGTAAACTGCAGAGACTGGGGTGAGTACAAACACAATCCCCCTCAAACAAAAAATGCTCCAGTGTGACTAAATACAACACTAACGTTAATAATGACTAAATATAGCACTAATTTTACAAATGTTTTGAATGTTAAAATAGACAAGAGATTTATTTTTTTTCACAGAACTAAAGCAACATTTTCCTGTTATTCCTCTTGGTAGAAACGCACAGTTTAAATCTGACGTCAGTTGGACAAAACATCATTTTGAGAAGCGTGAAATCCTTTGTATTCATACATTCTTCAAAATTATGAAAACTAATTGAATCTGTTCAAATTTAATTAAACTGGTCATCCTCTTAAATAATGATAATTAATTCCAAAGCCCTGTTATTTTATATTCAACTGTAGCCCTGTTTATATTAATGCATGTAAGGTGTGTAACACACTGCTATGTGTTTGACACACAGCCCTGTTAGTTTATATTAATGCGCTGTAAGGTGTGTAACACACTGCTATGTGTTTGACACACACAGCCTTGTTAATTTATATTAGTGTGTGTAAGGTGTGTAACACACTGTGTAGTGGAAATTTTTTGAGACTCCCCATGATTGTGATAGCATCACATGACAAAGTTAGGATGGATATTCCTGGATGGATATCAATGTTGGGCAAAATGTTTCCTCCGAAACTCTTAATGCTTCATGATAAAATATATAACAGGTATAATCATGTACTAACATAATCAAGATATAATCCATTTAATCCTATATAAGTAGTTGTAGATAAGCTTATGGAAATGCAAGAGACCACAGTATTCACTGTAGAAAAAAAGAGCAAAAGAATGCAGTAGACTTAGAAGTTGAATTTACATATTTACTCACTCAGCAGAAAGACTGCTTACTCAGTAGAAAAGAGAAACTGCTTATTCAGCAGAAAATATATTAATCATACCCAAATTCCTAAAAATTTCAACAGATGAACACTAACAATAAACACTAACAATAAAACTAACCATATACTATTAAAAGTGAATTTACAAAATTTATTGCTTACTCAGTAGAAAAGAGAAACTGCTTATTCAGCAGAAAATATATTAATCATACCCAAATTCCTAAAAATTTCAACAGATGAACACTAACAATAAACACTAACAATAAAACTAACCATATACAATTAAAAGTGAATTTACAAATTTATTGCTTACTCAGTAGAAGAGAGAAACTGCTTATTCAGCAGAAAATACTAATTAAATATTAATCATACCCAATTTCCTAAAAATTTAAACAGATGAACACTAACAATAAAACTAATCATGTACTGCCAAAAGATAGTAGAAAACTATAACCAAAAACTAACAAAAATGCAAATGCTAGAAAACTAATATTTTACAGTGACCCATATGTAACTTGTATGTTTAAATGAAAAAATACAGAAAACTGAGACTTATATGCATACTGGAAATTATACAGAACAAAAGAACACTGCTTCTTAAAAGAAAGTTGGGGTAACTTCCCACACTGGCATTATCACATAAGAGCAGACTAAGCCATATTTGTGCCAAGTAGGTCAGGATAAGATAACATCATAGGGTGCCAAGAAGAACAGGTGGCTGGGTATATGTAAATGTATAAGGGGTGAGGGAGTTTATGGAATACATTATGTGTATAAAAGGATTGTAAAACTGACAGTCGAGGTTCAATTCGGCAGAATTGTTCCGGCTTTGTTGTGCACTTGTGCACCGGTGCAAATAAAGTCTAACTTTTCTGAAGAGCTTGCTGCTGTGGTATCTTTTCCCTCGTGAAGTAGTTTTCTACAGATTGGCGATTGGACTCAGAACTTTGTCGTTTTCCTAGACCACGACAACTGCTATGTGTTTGACACATACAGCCCTGTTAGTTTATGTTAATGTGTGTAAGGTGTGTTTGTCCTTCTCTCTGCAGGCTGTCAGGCTGTAGAGTCACACAGAGAGGCTGTGATTCTCTGGCTTCAGCTCTGTGTTCAAACCCATCATACCTGAGAGAGCTGGACCTGAGATACAATCACCCAGGAGACTCAGGAGTGAAAGCGCTGTCTGCTGCTAAACTGGACACACTCACACTGCTGTAAGCACAGAGAGATTCCACACTGCACCTCACACACACACACACACACACAAACCTGAGAGAGCTGGACCTGAGATACAATCACCCCGGATACTGGAGTGAGAGTGCTGTCTGCTGCTAAACTGGACACACTCACACTGCTGTAAGTATGGAGAGTTTCCACACTGCACCTCACACGCATACTCACTCACTCACTCACTCTCTGTTCTGCTGTTCCTACAGTGTGGACCATGGAGGACAGAACAGGACCAAACCAGGACACAGGAAATGTGAGTCTGTATCGAGACAGAACACTGCTGTGTGTGTGTGTGTGAAAGAGAGAGAGTGAGACATTACAGAAAAGTATCTTACACACACAAACACACACAGGTACTATCACAGCTCTTTCTCTCTCTCTCACACATAATGATGTGAATGTTAATAATGATTAATCTCATTTATGTCTCTGGTGTGCAGATGGCTGTCAGCTCACACTGGATCCAAACACAGCGCACAGAAACCTGTGTCTGTCTGAGGGGGACAGGAGGGTGACACACACACCGGAGAGAGAGGAGCCATATCCTGATCATCCAGAGAGATTTGAGTACTGGCCCCAGGTTGTGTGCAGAGAGAGTGTGTGTGAGCGCTGTTACTGGGAGGCTGAGTGGAGTGCGTCTGAGGGGGGAGGGGTTTATATAGCAGTGACAGATAAAGGAATCAGCAGGAAAGAAGGGGATTATGACTGTAGGTTTGGAATGAATAAATCCTCCTGGAGTCTGGAGTGCAGTGGAGACCATTACTTCTTCTGTCACAACGAGTGTGCCATAAGCCTACATGTCCGCCCCTCCCCCTACCGCAGACTAGCAGTGATTGATGATGATGCTGATGGTGGTGAAGGAGTGTGTGTCTACAGGGTAGGAGTGTATGTGGACCGTCCGGCCGGCACTCTGTCCTTCTACAGCATCTCTGACTCTGACACACTGACCCTACTGCACAGATTCCACACACACTTCACTCAACACACACCCCTCTGTGCTGGATTTGGAGTGCGGATATCCTCTGTGTCCCTCTGCAAACTGGAGTAGAGACACACACACTTACTCTTACTCTTACACTTACACACGCGCACATACTCATACACACACACTGTCACACACACTTATGCTGGAAACATACTTGAATAATCTCACACTACATGCACGTGAAGTGGCTGTGTCCCAGGCGATATTGTTCACATGCCCGCCTGCTTACTTTCTGTCTGACTGGAGGTTTAAAAGGTATATCCACTAGGGGGCAGATCATGGCTTCCCAAATGATAACACCATCCTTCCTGGCTTCCTGGCGTCAGTCACGTCACTAGGCGTAAAATGAATACTGCCCCCGTGGTTTACGCGGGTATTGCACCTTGCAGACGTGTAGCGTTCATTTTTGAGGATGTGCACAAAGGACGCTCTGAATGACCGCAGGATACGCATGACAGCCATTTTGTGTACGCGGCCACGTAATTTAAATCAAGTGTGTTTCCAGCCTTACTCTCACACACGCACGCACTCTCATACACACACGCACACCCATACACCCTCATGCACGCACTCTCATACACACATGCACGCCCATACACCCGCATGCATGCACTCTCATACACACACGCACGCCCTCTCATACACACACGCACGCACTCTCATACACACACGCACGCCCATACACCCTCATGCACGCACACACACGCCCATAAACCCTCATGCACGCACACACACGCATTTGCAACCATACGCACACATATAGACATGCATACGCACATGCGCACACACACTCTCTCTCTCACATGCTGGCACACACAGGCATATGCAACCACACACACACACACACACATATGCATATGCACACACACTTATTCTCGCACACACGCACTTATCTCACACACACATGCACAGACTGGCACACACTCACACACATACACAACTACACACATGCATATTCCCCCACACGCAAACACACACACACAGTCACACCCACACACTCATATGCACCCACACATACACACACACATACACTCTGTTCCCCTGCACACACATACACACACATACTGCACACACATACACACACATACTTACATACTTACGCACTCACACACACACACACACCTGCTCACACATACGCAGTCATGCACACACACATGCACACACACATGCATATGCACCCACAGACATCGACATTCGCACACAGGCACACAAACTCACACACGTACACACACACCCACACGCATGCACACACTCACACACGCATACTGTAAACTCTCATACCCACCTAAACACACCCACACACATACATTTTGATGTGAGGTTTCAAAGTCTGTGAGAGTGATGTTAGCTGGGTAACATCATATTATCCCAGAGGTCAGACCCAATGTGAGCGGGTTTGCTGGGCATACAGATTTTATGGTTGTGCCAAACAATCCTGGTATAAGCATGTAGTTAATGTGATAACATGCATTATACATATGAATAATGCGTGTGTTATCACAGTATTAACTGCATGCCTGTACCAGTTTCAACTCTATTGTATATTATATTTATTATATGTTTTATACATTTATTATTTTATATGTATTCCATTGAATGTTCATATTTTCTGGTTTTTATTTGAATTGAAAATGATTTCTTTGTAACTATAGCATTTTAACATTGTGCCAACCATCCCTGTGTAGGGGCTGGTTGGCACAAGTGCACTACATGACCTTAATCATTGGTAACATAATATAAGAAAACATTTGTAGACATGAAAATAATTATAGCTGAGACCTTAAGTTCACACATACGCAGTCATGCACACAAGCATGCATATGCGCCCACAGACATCGAGTCGTAATTCTGACTTTTGTATCTTTGTGTAAATAAGGCAGTGGCCTCTAGTTAACAGTACATTTTATCTGTTATAATGTGTAACATTCTGTGGGCAAATGCAGCTGATCGGGAAAATGCAGATTGATCGCTACAGTGTACATATTTCTTTTCATTGCCGTAAACAATAATTAATTTGAGTTTCCTTTTTTATTGTCATCTTTATTTAGTTTGAACCTGTTGCTCAAATTTTCTGTATTTACAATGATTTTCAGCGATTAAACCCGAATTATAAAAATATAGAATGTTTTACTGTTGTGATTTACTGTTTTGTGATGTATTGAACTCCAGTGATACCGTAGTAGTTATTTTATATTCTTCATGGGATTACGTAATGGCTCAGTATGAATAGATCAGGGTGGGGCTGGAATCTACACCGCTTGCTGTTTGTTGGGAAGAAGTCCCCACCTCTGAACCCGGCTTCTCCCAGACCAGGGTGGGAAACTAACGCCAGGCAAATGCTGGTAAATTTGACCTGTGTTGGGTAAGTTTGTCTACTGCACCATTCACTTTTTCAGGTTACCACCCAAAACGCTACACTAAGGTCCGTTTCTATTCTAAATTTGTTCTGTTCTTTCTTGTCTGGTAAAACGGTGAATGTGCCTGGTGAATTTTGGGATGCACCCAGCCGCCGTGGCCATTGGACGGAAGTTGGCTTCCTGTCCCACCCCAAACCCCTACGCTCCCCAGGCCTCGCCTGCCTTCCTGTATTAAATGAACCTGCCGGCTTGAACTGACTCCTCCCTTTCTCCATGTCTGTCTGCCCTAGCTGTCAATCACACGGCAGCACTACATACGGTAATGTATTTATGGTGATGTAATGATTTTGTGTGTTTAGTGCTACTGCAGAAACTGTTGCAGTTCTGTCATTTGAATGAAAACATTTTGGAGGGGGGGGGGTGGCTGATAAGGGGGACATGGGAGCAATGCCGGGCAATCCTTTTTTTTCCGCGACAAGAAGATACTTTGCTGTTGCCTCCCTTCATCCCACAAGGCATGCTGGGCCGCAAGCCATTGAAGCCACCGGAAGAACAGGGAACACGGTGCGATAACCAATCGGATTAAAGATCCGACGTGTAAACCGTCTCTGATTTCAACGTTTGTTTCCCCAGTCCCCATGCCTCTGGTAAGGAGGAGTAGTTTATTGTTGTGTGGGGATTTCCAAAATATTTGGAAATACATTCGACGAACGCCATCTTAAAAATGGGAAACATACCAACAAGTGGCTGACTGTGGGAGGCGAGGGTGATGCCAGGTGATCTCATCGGAGGATGTGTGGCTTTTAGGGTTAAGGGTGAAGCCACACTTTGCGGTGCAGCCGCCTGGCACCCCTCTCTCAACCTACATTTTGACGTGAGGTTTCAAAGTCTGTGAGAGCGATGTTAGCTGGGTAACATCATACTACCCCAGAGGTCAGACCCAATACGAGCGGGTTTGCTGGGCCTACAGATTTTAGGGTTGTGCCAGCCAATCCTGGTATAAGCATGTAGTTAATGGGATAACATGCCTTCATAGAGACTGATTTCAGGGGGGTTTTGTTTCTTTACCGCACAGCATAGGCCGCTCGATAAGAAGAGGCATTCGGTTGAGCTGTTCTCGGTGTTTGAAATGTCAGGCCGTGAAGGCGGGGGCTGGCATACCGGTAGACCTGCAAAGGCATGAGCTCAGGCTGCAGGTATACAGAGTACAGACACAGACGCACGTGTCTCACAGACACAGCTGAGTGTAAGTGCAGGCTGCTATTTAAAAAGGTAACTGTAATGGTCACTTGAAGAATATTACAGGAGAGACTAACAGGGTAAATATATATTTCAGAACAGAATTCAAATTTATCTCCTGGCTAAAAGAATTTCAACGGCAAGAAAACAGTGATTGGCCTTGCCTGTGACCTACCAATTTCTGAAACTCGATTCGCAAAGAAACGCTTGGAGACGTTGCCATCTAGCCCACAGTGCTCCCATTTTAGGAGGACTTGGGAGAGATTGGTGTGTCCCAATTGGAAAAGTAATTTAGGAGCACTATTTGGAATGCATTGGTGCAACCCTCAATTTTTCAGCTCAAGAGCGCGTGCTCTTTGGAAAACAAATGTTAGCGTGGAGCCTTGAAGTTAGGCTTCAGTTTATTGGCTCCAGGTTGACCAAACTGAAATGGACCTGACTGCAAGCTGGGTGTAAATAGTTTGCTGCCATTTCCTAGGAAGTGAAGCCAAAGCGATTTTGGGCAGAGCCAACATGTCCGCCGTCCTTCGGTTAGCATTCGGTCCGAAAAGTGCTCTCCGCACGCACGGGCGTTCCTCGTCCCGTTTGCCTGCGGGTGCGGCCGGGCTTTTTCGCGGTAATGTCGGTGCCCGGCGGAAAAATCGCCATAACGACGCAGCCTGAGCAAACACACGGGCTGGCGCTACGGCAACGGCGAGGAGGAGCTTTGAACCGAGCCCAAACGGTCATCAGCGGGGAAACCACAGAAGACGCCTCTCCTCAGACGCCCCCCGGGACGTCGGACGAGGATCGGCCTGGAGAACGGCGCGCGTCGGCACCGAGGAACGGCCGCGGGGGGAAGAGGTCGCGACCTTCCCGCCTCGCTGCCATGATCCAGCCGCGCGCCAATCGCTCGCTGGCCGGAGCTCTCGGTAAGAGGACGTCCCCACGCCGCCACTCATTTCACCTCGCCAACCTTACCTGCAAACTGCACGGCGGTAGTATGTAGACCGTGTCGTTTTCTTCATTTACCCTCAGAGGCTATCTGATGCATCCAGCTTGCTTAATTTCTCATAGTCGTGACATACATCAGCCACTCACGTGCGCAATTTCTCAAGTCGCTCTCAGTGAAGAGTCAGTTTCACGTGCTTTGGAAATTTAATGCGATATTCACCCGGTAAGTTGTTCGATATTCAATGGATATGATATCTGTGTTAAATGAGTCTTTTCCTATAATATGTGATATGGTTAGAGAACACATTTGGAGGGATTTTTGACGATTTCTCCATGTAGAACTTTTCAGAATCATTGATATCTTTGGGTTTGTGCTTATGGACCCCCGCTCTTCAGTTCAGACCACAGGTTTTTGATGAAATTTAAGTCTGGAGACTGAGATGGCCATTGGAAAACATGGATGTTGATTTCACTTAAGCATTTCTGTTTAGATTTTGATGTATGCTTGGAGTCATTGTCCTGCTGGACAATCTACCTATGATCAAGTCCTAGCTTCTTAGCAAAGACAACCAAATGTTCTGCCAGAATTTCCTGGTACTTTGTTTAATTCATTGTGCCATTGATCTAAAATAGTGCCCCAGGACCACTGCCAGCAAAACATATCCAAAATATCAATGACCCACCTCCATATTTGACAGTAGATATGAGGTGCTTCTCCTGTATGCATTCCTCTTTTGCCGCCAAACATGTTGATGGTGTGTATGGCCAAAATGTTCAATTTTGGTCTCATCTGACAATAGCACTCTCTTCCAGTCATAATTCCAATGAGGTTTGGCAAGCTCCAGATTCTTGGTTTTGTTTATTGTGCTCAGTAAGGGCTGTCTTCGTGTCACCCTTCCAAAGAGTTAGTTGGTATGGAGGTGCCATTTAATGTTTTTTTTTAGACTTGTTGACCACAAGAAACAAACCAATCTCTGCAATTCTTAAACAGTGATCCTTGGGTTATTAATGGCTTCCCTCACCATCTTCCTCATCGTCCATGGGGACAGCATGCACTTGCTTCCTCTTCCTGGCAAATTTGCAACCTTTCCATATGTTTTAAACCTTTTTATTATTGCCCTTACAGTGCTAAGTTGTATGTTTAACCGTTTGTCTTTTTTTGTACCCATTACCAGACTTGTGACGGTTAATTACCATCGGTCTCTTCTGAATTGACAGTTATTTGGCTTTTCCCATGCTGATGGATGACAAAGGGATTTTGTGTGCTTGTTACCTCATTTTTATTATCTAGTGAAACTGGAAGTGATGGAATGACACAATGTAGTTCCTTTAGACTGAGATGAACTAAAATTGTATTGCCAATTTCATTTTGTTTGATTTTACTTACAATAATTGTTAGGGGTGCCAATAATTATGGCACCTATGGTTTTCAGAAAAAATTAGATGATTTAAAAAAAAAACATTGAAGCATGAGAGTAAATGTATTGAAATAAAAGTATATAGTTTTCCCATATGTTTGAACATAACATATAGATTATTATCTGTGTCATTTATTATATGCAGGCTTTTTTCTTCATTTTTATTAAGGGTGCCAATAATTCTGGAGCCCACTGTATAAGGAAAACAATGATTAAACAGCATATCCTTCTATATGGCAGTGGGGGACTCATTATGAGGGTAGACACCATAGATTGTTTGCACAAAAAAGAATCACGTACGGTGTGTTGCCTCCCTGATGCTCAGGTAGGAGATCTCCTGAAACGTGTGGACACGTTCAGAATACTCAATATTTCAAGGTAACTAACTCAACTGAAATTTCATTGTCAGAAAAACTAAAATTGAGTTTTAAGTTTTTTCCCTCAATAAAATGTAAGTATTCTGAATGAATGTTATCAGGCATAATTTGAACTCAAAATTGAAAAATCTGTATTAAGCTGAATCAAGCAAGTAGCCTAGAAATATTGAATAATCTTAACTTTTTTTACAGTGGGGAAAAAAATAACTCAAGAATTGGAGATAAGAAATAACAAAAATTACTCACCTCAAACATTAAGATGTTACATAGGGCTATAACTGGTCATAATGAAGTGAATTGGTTATTGACTGTGGCAGGGAGAGTGATGATGAGTGAAATGGTTTATTTATTTATTTTTATTTGCTGTTTATCTTCAAATGTGTTTTTAAATAGGAAATGTTCTTGGAGTTCCACGGACATCACATTTCAAAAGGCTTATTTGTGCGTGTAGCCAAAAGATGGCACCATTGTATAGGAATACGTTAAGTCCCAACATAATATGATTCTCAGGATGTTGAATAGGTCTAGTATATGTATGCATTCAAATTTAGCAAAGACCTACATGGATGAAATGTTTCTCTTCCGAATTACTAATTAAATACGGTAACTGATGCAACTAATAAAAAGTACAAAAAAAAAAAAAAACTCCGCCCATCTAACGCTCTAAGTAAACAGGAAAGAAACGAATGCGGTCCAAAAGAGAAACTGAAAGTTAACTCAGACAGCCATTTTAAAGATGCAGCAGAAAGAAGACCGTGAAAAGAAGAATGAAGTTGAATAAACCAACGGAGTGCACAGCCTGTTGTGGAGTGGAATTGTGGTAAGAAAACGTAAAGTTAAAGGGGATGTGAGGAGGAATGGGAATCTGCAAGTATAATCGTATTAACACGCGTAATTCAGTAAAACCGAGAACTTCAATAAAATGGCGTGTTTGAGGCGTAGCGAGGAGTTCATACTGAATCCAAATTTACCATTTGGACCAAAAAGCAATAATAATTTTAAAAAGTTTACTGATGTATTTTTGATATTTCATGACTGTTTTTTAACCCTCGTGACGTAACCTAGTATGACAGAAGTCACAGGCCCTGTCGCTTGATTAAAGAAGTAGGCTACGTTATGACACCCACAGTTGCCAACTTGGCGACTTTGTCGCTAGATTTAACGGGTTTCCATACCCCTTTAGCGACTGTATTTTAAAAAAGAGCCTTACTGAGCGCACATCAGCAACTTGGAAAACTGTACAGCACTGCTCGGGTGGGTCTAGTCTTTCCTGCGCTCGCTATCGCTCTGCAGCTAATTTAACAGCGGCTGGTTTGTGAGTGGAGAGAGAAGCTACATAGTTGACCGTCCACCAGTGAGACTAAAACATAAATGAACTGCGCTTGCGCCTGTCAGGGCGCCCGACGACCAATGACTGATTACCATCGTCTGTCCCTCCACACAACGTTAGTTTTAAACTTCAAACATATGAGGGTTGGAAGTAACAAATAATGAATTGAAATGAAATGTTGAATTAGATAAAATGCAATCTAATTGCATATGCCATCAAATAAAATGCGATTAAATATGGCATCAAATACAATATTTAATTTAATTGCATTTTATTTGATGAAGTATTTCATTTGCTTGCAGTTTAATCAATTCGATGCACTGCAATTCCACTCGCCACCGCTTTTATCAATTCACTGCAGCTTTCGCTACTAAGTTTATCTATTCGATCGCAGTTTCACAAGTGTAAGATTATCCCACCCACTGAGGTAGCCTATGTCTATGCACTTATAAGACATTATATAAAGAGACTGCTATTATCCCTGCAGTGGGAGGGTGGACATAATACCGAATACAGGGGTGACAGTATTTGTGACACAAAACTTTTGGAAAATTTTTAATCTGAGAGATGTGTAATTTTGGTGGTTACACGCCCCATTATATCATTAAATATATTCCACATGTTGGACAATGAATATATACCTCAGCACTGGAAATCTTTATATTCAACAGTCTTGATCATTGTTATCATGGGTGCAAAACATTTTGTAGGCAATAATATTGGACATGTTTAGGGCCATATTAAATTCAAGATTTGTTCCTGTCGGCACTGTAAGATCTGGTGTATGTGTGTGCCTGAGACTGTGTTTTAGTGTGTCTGTGTGTTCATTGTGTTTTTCTTTTATGTATTTACAGGTTGGCGGATTTGACTCCCCACCTGTGGTTGAATCTGATCTGAAGTGTCCCGATGTCCTGAGATAGGCAGCGCTGTTTCTAAAATGAGTTCCAAAGAGAAGAAAGAGACCGACGATGAAACCAGCAGCGCTGTTGGAGAATGGTACAAATGCGTGAATCAGAGAGTTAGTGTTCTGTGTTAGAGTTAGAGCTGCAGTAAGAGGATGAGTTTATCTGGAAGCTCTGTCTCCATGTGCTGTGAGTTAGAGCTGCAGTAAGAGGATGAGTTTATCTGGAAGCTCTGTCTCCATGTGCTGTGAGTTAGAGCTGCAGTAAGAGGATGAGTTTATCTGGAAGCTCTGTCTCCATGTGCTGTGAGTTAGAGCTGCAGTAAGAGGATGAGTTTAACTGGAAGCTGTCTCCATATGCTGTGAGTTAGAGCTGCAGTAAGTGGATGAGTTTAACTGGAAGGTCTGTCTCCATGTTTTGTTCACAGGGTCCGGGTAGAGAGCGCAGGGTCATCTGTACCCAGTTGTCTGTCTATGAAGAGTGATAATTCAATGGTTATACTACCACTCAACTTCAAAGGAGAGATCTCAGGTGATCAAAGGTAATTAAACCAGTTAATATTGTCCCAACTGTTTCATTGTACTTCAGGCTCCCTGGCAACCATCAGGTATAGTGGGGTATTTTATTGTACATTGAGGTCTAGGTGGGTGTATTATATTGTAATAAAATATCCTGTTTGACACGGATAGCTAGTCTTGGATCCAGTCACCGAGAAACACAGGAGGCAAAATGTAGAAGTGGCAAGGAACTTAAAGAAACACCAATCAAAAACAACAAATGTCTATGAAGAGTGATCCTTCAATGGGTCTTCCAATCAAATTCAGAGGAGAGGTTCACAGGTGATCAAAGATAGTGCAACAGGTTTATATTGATACTACTGTTTAATTGGAAGCTCTGTCTCCATGTGCTGTGAGTTAGAGCTGCAGTAAGAGAATGAGTTTAACTGGAAGCTCTGTCTCCAAATTTTGTTCACAGGGTCCGGGTAGAGAGGGCAGGGTCACCTGTACCCAGCTGTCTGTCTATGAAGAGTGATAATTCAATGGTTATACTACCACTCAACTTCAGGGGAGAGATCTCAGGTGATCAAAGGTAATTAAACCAGTTAATATTGTCCCAACTGTTTCATTGTACTTCAGGCTCCCTGGCAACTTTCAGGTTTTTATTGGGTGTATTTTAACTGGAAGCTTTGTCTCCATGTGCTGTGAGTTGGGGCTGCAGTAAGAGGATGACTTTAACTGGAAGCTCTGTCTCCATGTGCTGTGAGTTAGAGCTGCAGTAAGAGTTTAACTGGAAGCTCTGTCTCCATGTGCTGTGAGTTAGAGCTGCAGTAAGTGGATGAGTTTAACTGGAAGGTCTGTCTCCCATGTTTTGTTCACAGGGTCCGGGTAGAGAGGGCAGGGTCACCTGTACCCAGTTGTCTGTCTATGAAGAGTGATAATTCAATGGTTATACTACCACTCAACTTCAAAGGAGAGATCTCAGGTGATCAAAGGTAATTAAACCAGTTAATATTGTCACTACTGTTTAATTATACTTCGGGGTCCCTGGCAACTTTCAAGTTTTGATTTGGTGTATTTTGACATATTCAGGTGTAGGTTGGTGTACTGTGAAACACTCAGATGTATGTGTGCTGTACCTTGTTGGCTCAGGGCTGTTTAGATGGTGTTTTTCTTGTTGAATTTCTGCCGGTATAAGTGACCCTGGATCCATTCCCTGCAGTATCAGAGTTAAACTGCCTCTCTCTCCACCCCTCACTCTGCCCCTGCATTCTAACTGTTAAGACAGCCAAACATGAGTGGCTGCATATTTCACAGGGGTGTTTCGACGAGGAGTGAATTGCAAATACACTTTATATAATTGTGTTTAGCACCACTGTATCTACAAGAGACAAACTGTGCAGCTGTTTTACAGTGAACAGTTTTAAAAACAGATTGCTCCACATTTAAACGGAAATGACATATGTTGTGTCACGGTTAGAGCAGACACCACTACCCTGAACAAAGCCAGTTTGAACCAAAGCATCATGTGTCTCACAGTTCTGATCCCTAAGAGAGAAATAAACTGAGGAAATGCAAAATGAAGACAAATGCAAGAGAGAGAGAACTCAAATTCAGTGAGTGAATCTGATGTTTGCACAGCAGGTGTTATTGAATAGGTTAATATTAGAGATACAGTAACACCTCACCTGGGGAATGGAATCAAGTGTGTCATTCAGTTACACACAAAATAAAAACTTTGGGACTAAAAATATCATCAGCAGTAGAGTTGAGAAAAATATTCTCTGATGGTTAGAGGAGGATGAAGACAAATATTGTCTCAAAGGCGTTGTCCTGTGCAGCGTCACACACACATGGGGTGCACCTGAGGAGAAGCTGCTGTCAGAGCAGGAAGTGCATCAGTCACTGCAGGCCCAGCTGATGGGAGTAGATGCACAGAAACGGCTGAGCCTGTAACATTTAATCATTTCTGTTTCAACCACCTGTGAAAGCAAAACTCCTGTCTGAAACAACCTCCTTTACACAGTACAGGATGAGTTTAACTGGAAACTGTCTCCATGTGCTGTGAGTTAGAGCTGCAGTAAGAGGATGAGTTTAACTGGAAGCCCTGTCTCCATGTGCTCTGAGTTAGAGCTGCAGTAAGAGGATGAGTTTAACTGGAAGCTCTGTCTCCACATGCTGTGAGTTAGAGCTGCAGTAAGAGGATGAGTTTAACTGGAAGCTCTGTCTCCATGTGCTGTGAGTTTGAGCTTCAGTAAAAGGATGAGTTTAACTGGAAGCTCTGTCTCCATGTGCTGTGAGTTAGAGCTGCATTAAGAGGATGAGATTAATTGGAATTTGTGTCTCATGATTTTTTCACAGGTTCCCCTACTCACCGGTGTCCAGCCATTTCGACGAGAAGAGTTCAGAGAAATGGTCTTTCTTAAAAGAGGTATGATATGATGTACTTTATTTTCATAGTTTCTTGTGTGATTTTCTTGTGTGCTACATTTCTGTGAATGAGATAACATAACAAATGTAGGTGTGCTAATTTCAATGTCTTTAAAGACCCAAGCACGATGGCAGAGTTAGATTTCAAACAGAATGTTTTAACCACTCAGTTTATATAGTTAGCATTAACCACAAGTATTGCTCAGATAAATTCAATTTTTCCAAAGGAATTAATTCATCCGACCAAGTAGTATCTCTCCAAAATCATCAATCAAGAGCAAGAACTGCACTTCAAGTATGAGGCTATGGACCTGCTGCATGTTTGGTGTTTATCTTTATCCATCCCTCTGAGAAAACATTTGACCTCAGGCAGGGATATGATTGTTTTAATGGCTCTGATAAAGTGTTTATTTCACACTGATACAGCACACCTCTTCATGTGTTTATTTCACACTGATACAGCACACCTCTTCATGTGTTTATTTCACACTGATACAGCACACCTCTTCACGTGTTTATTTCAGTCACACTGATACAGCACACCTCTTCATGTGTTTATTTCACACTGATACAGCACACCTCTTCATGTGTTTATTTCACACTGATACAGCACACCTCTTCACGTGTTTATTTCACACTGATAAAGCACACCTCTTTGTGCATTTATATCACACTGATACAGCACACCTATTAATGTGTTTTTTTTCACACTGATACAGCCCACCTCTCCATGTGTTTATTTCACACTGATACAGCACACCTCTTCATGTGTTTATTTCACACAGATACAGCACACCTCTTCATGTGTTTATTTCACACTGATACAGCACACCTCTTCATGTGTTTATTTCACACAGATACAGCACACCTCTTCATTTTTTAATTTCACACTGATACAGCACACCTCTTCATGTGTTTATTTCACACTGATACAGCACACCTCTTCATGTGTTTATTTCACTCTGATTCAGCACGCCTCTTCATGTGTTTATTTCACTCTGATTCAGCACGCCTCTTCATGTGTTTATTTCACTCTGATTCAGCACGCCTCTTTGCGTATTTCATTTAAAGTGATACTGCACATCTCTTCATGTGTTTGTTTCAGTCTCTCCTGCGTGCTCTGATGATGCTGAAGAAGACTGGAAAGTTGGAACTGTTTCAGAGCCATCTGAGTCAAGATTGCCCAGAATTCTTTAAGACTCTGTCTGAAGATACTTCTATACTGGTTAAGTTTATGAAGATGAAGGAATTGTTCAAGAGTCATCAAATTGATGATTTCCCAGAATGCACAGAGAGAGAGCAGGAGGATCCTGAGGCCCTGTACATAGTTGAGAAGATGCTGGAGACCTGTGGCAGTGAGGGGTCTCTGAAGATCATACTCCACATCCTGAGGAACATGAAGCAGAAGGATCTCGCTGACTCACTGGAGAGAGAGAAGCAGCTCAGTAAGAGTTTATCTCATTACTACTGTGTGTCCATTAGAATGCTGAAATGAGCTTAGCAAACAAATCTAACAGTGAACAATGATCTGATTCATAGCATTCATACTTTCATAATAGTGTTTTACATTAACAGTTTTGCATATAGATAACATCACACACAACATGGACACAAAGGCATTTCAATTAAAATATATGATGATGATTTTGGGGCAAGCAAATGCACATGAGATGAAATGTCCCTGAAAGAGATTCAAACCAGGAGCCTTGGGATCAAAAGCCAGGGGCTAAACCACTGTCCCATCAGACAGACTGCCCTGAGTTTTTATCCAGGATTAAACAGCACTGAGCATAAAAATTAAAAGATGATTAAATTACTACATGATCCATGAAGGCCATATTCACCATAAAGACACATCATACTATGTAATTAAGAAATTTAATGTCGAAATGGAAATTAATCCTTTTTATATGTTTTCATTGTTGTGTGTACAACACGTGAGAGGGGTAAAAAACACAGTTAGAGGTGTGTAACACACTACTAGAGGTGTGGGTAACACTTTACATTAAGTTGCAGTTATACCAGTTATGTAAGTTGCAGTAGTTAAATTGAAACTATTCTGTAAACAAGAGGCTATTACTGAGTAATTCTAATTTAGGTACCATGGAACTACAGGTGGCGATATTCTTAGTTACACGTGAATATTTTTTAAATAATGTATTTACACTGAAAGGCCATATCTTCATGATACATAACAAATAAACCTTACCTATTAAGTTCGCAATGTGTCTTCATGATACAGAATGATTTCATATTAACAGAAGAGCTGTAACAGGGCTGGCCTTCTTTCACATGTGTAATCAAGAATACCACTATCTCTTGTTCTCTTGTTACCAAATTAATTACAATTTAACTACACAAGTATAGCTGCAACTTAATGGGTAACACTTTCAAAGGTGTGCAAAACATTGTGCATAATATTTTTGTTGTTTATTTCTGTTATTTTAAAAAATGTATCTCATATTTCCTGTCCTCAGGTGAATCCATAAAAAGAGCCCAGCAGTCACTGAAAACTCATCTGAAGAAGAGGTTTGAACACATATTTGAAGGTTTAGCAAAGCAGGTGCACCAAACCCTCCTCAATGAGATCTATACAGAGCTCTACATCACAGAGGGGGGAAGTGGGGGGGTCAATAATGAACATGAGGTCAGACAGATTGAGACAGTATCCAAGAGACAAACCACACAGGAGACTGCAATCCTCTGCAATGACATCTTTAAGCCTTTACCTGGACAAGAGAAACCCATCAGAACTGTGCTTACAAAGGGTATCGCAGGCATTGGGAAAACCGTCTCTGTGCAGAAGTTCATTCTGGACTGGGCAGAAGGTAAAACCAATCAGGATGTTGATTTCATCTTCACTCTTCCTTTCCGAGATCTGAATCTGAAAAAGGAGAGAGAATTCAGTCTGATGCAACTTCTGCAGCACTACTTTCCACAACTGAAAGAGATCAAGAGTGTTGAAGGTGACAAAGTCAAAGTTGTGTTTATCTTTGATGGTCTGGATGAGTGTCGACTTCCTCTGGATTTCCAAAGCAATAAGCTCTGCTGTGATATAACAGAGTCATCATCAGTGGATGTGCTGCTGACCAACCTCATTCTGGGGAATCTGCTTCCCTCTGCTCTCCTCTGGATTACCTCCCGACCAGCAGCAGCTAATCAGATCCCTCCTGAGTGCATCCACCGGATGACAGATATACGAGGATTCAATGACCCACAGAAGGAGGAATACTTCGGGAAGAAAATCAGAGACCAGAACCAGGCCAGCAGAATTATCTCACACATAAAGTCGTCCAGGAGTCTCTACATCATGTGTCACATACCAGTCTTCTGTTGGATTTCTGCTACTGTTCTGGGGACAATGCTGGGTGAAACAGAGAGTGGAGATCTGCCTAGAACTCTGACTGAAATGTACACACACTTCCTGCTCATTCAGACTAATGTGAAGAATCAGAAGTATCATGGTGCCAATGAGATGAACCCAAAGAAAGTGTCAGAGTCAGATACAGAAATCATCCTGAAACTGGGGCGGCTGGCTTTTCTACAGCTGGAAAAGGGCAATCTGATATTCTATGAAGAGGACCTGAGAGACAGTGGCATTGATGTCAGTGAAGCTTCAGTGTACTCTGGGGTGTGCACAGAGATCTTCAAAGAGGAGTGTGGCTTGGATCAGGAGAAGGTCTACTGCTTTGTGCATCTGAGCATTCAGGAGTATCTGGCTGCCTTGTTTGTTTTTCATTCATGTGTAAATGAGCACAGAAATGTACTCAGAGCAGAAGAGTCAAAACCTCACAGTGACAGAGTGCAGCTGTCTGAGGTACACAGGAGTGCAGTGGATCAGGCCTTAAAGAGTAAGAATGGACACCTGCACCTTTTCCTCCGATTCCTTCTCGGCCTCTCTCTGGACTCCATTCAGACTCTCTTAGGAGGAATACTGACACAGACAGGAAGCAGATCACCTGTACCAGACCCACAGACAGGAAGCAGACAACCTGTACCAGACCGACAGACAGGAAGCAGATCACCTGTACCAGACCCACAGACACAGACAGAAAGCAGGTCAGAGAGCATTGAGACAACAGTCCAGTACATTAAAATGATGATCGAAGAGGAATCTTCAGCAGACAGGACCATCAATCTGTTCCACTGTCTCAATGAACTGAATGACAACTCTCTAGTGGAGGAAATCCAGAATTCACTGAGATCAGGAAAACTTTCTGATAAAGAACTGGAAACAGACCAATGTTCAGCTCTGGCCTTTGTGTTACTGATGTCAGAGGAGATCCTGGATGAGTTCGACCTGAACATCTACAATACATCAGCAGGTTATCTGAGACTGGTACCAGTAGTCAGGAACTGCAGGAAGGCCATGTGAGTATTATGTAATTATTAAAGTAGATAACTGACAGCATGTTTTCATAAACACTTTCTATTTCAAGTAAGAATAAACTTCAATAAAATTATGATTTTTGAGTCAAGCTGTTTTAACAGATTGTGCCCTCATTTAGTGAACACAGAATACAAGTAGCATCATGTCTAAAATCTCACTCATCCAAAATGTATTTTATTAATATTATATTTAATTTACAAATTATCCTTAAAGATACCAGTTATTAAATAAATCATGAATTCGCTGATAGGCAAACCAATATGATGGATCTGTCATGCTCAAAACATACAACTCACAAACAGATTAAAATAAATATGGGATATATTCAGTAACAGTATTCAGACAAAGACAGTATTCCATATATAATTTAAAAACACAAGCTCAAATACCTTTATAGAAAATTAGACAGACACGGAAATGAAATAATTTAATTTTAAAAAAATATTTCTTGCATCTTTACTTTCGGTTGTATCTGTGCCAAATGTCAGAAGAAATGGGGCAATCTGGGTAAAATTTTAATCTGTAGAACTTTCAGTCCAGCAGGATGTGTAATTCTTAGGCTCAAAGTGCTGCAGTTGGAGAGTGTAGCACAGACCGTAAAATCAACAATATCACTCTTCATCACTGAACACAATTACTGCTACATTGAATATATCAGATTTGACAGTATATTGCAGTATTTAATCATGCAATAATATATTAACTCCTCTTTGCAGTCTGAGTGGCTGTGAGCTCACAGAGGAGGCCCTTGAAATTGTGGCCTCAGCTCTCCAGTCATCAGACTCACCCCTGAGAGATCTGGACCTCAGCAACAACTACCTGAAAGATAAAGATAAGGAAGTGGAGCTGCTCTGTGCTGGACTGATGAGTCCAAACTGTGAACTACAGAGACTGGGGTGAGTAGTGCTGTGTACTGTTTGACATTCATTAAATAGAATTAGTGATTATGGCTGTGTAACGGTTTGAACTTTGCTGCAGGGACGAAACAACTTTTCGAAACTTGTAACCTAGATGTTTATGTGTAAATGTGGGTTTACATGTAAGAGCATTGACTGGGGGGATAAGCAGCAAGGCCATATTCCCCAGAGAGCAGATTGTCTACTACTGTCAGGCATTCACCTTATGTTCTCTGACACTAAGACCTTTTATCTGAGGTGGTAAACATACTGTTGATCTAGGAATCTTGCAATTCATACACTCATGCCATGAAGAAGTCATTTATGAGCCAACGTGTACAACTATGTGCAAATGGGATGTAGATCCAGTGCAGTTTTAGCTAAATGCCCAACGCACAAGCACCAGAGAAATACAGGATATGAGCTCTTCTTACCCTGATGTTTCTGACAACAGAGTCTTAAATAAATCAGCCCATCAGACTTTAGTCCAGCAGGTTACAGAATTAGAAAAGGGGCTATTTGGGTCAGAATTACATCTCTAGAACTGTGAGAGTTCAGTCCAGCAGGACATCTAATTCTCAGGTCCTAGGTGCTGCGGTTGGAGAGTTTTGCTCAGACATCTTCCTCAGAAGATGAGTTGCATACCTTGAAATCTCAATTTAGCTCTTCATCATAGAACACAACAATTGTTACCTTACAGGCGTCTAGGATACGGTTGTATCCAGAGCGACTTAAAAACAACTTATAGCATTTTTACAGCTGGATATATACTGGAGCAATTCAGGTTAAGTACCTAGGTACAACAGCAGT
>CM045901.1:9468610-9476110 GCA_025169545.1 Anguilla japonica | reverse complement strand
AAATATAGCACTAATGTTACAAATGTTTTGTTGACAAGAGATTTATTTTTCTTCACAGAACTAAAGCAACATTTTCTTGTTCTTCCTCTTTGTAGAAACACACATTTTAAATCTGACATCAATTGGACAAAACATCTTTTTGAGAAGCGTGAAATAATTTGTATTCATACATTCTTCAAAATTATGAAAACTAATTGAACCTGTTCAAATTTAATTAAACTGTCATCCTCTTAAATAATGATGATTAATTCCAAAGCCCTGTTATTTTATATTCAACTGTAGCCCTGTTAGTTTATATTAATTTGCTGTAAGGTGTGTAACACACTGCTATGTGTTTGACACACACAGCCCTGCTTATATTAATGCATGTAAGGTTTGTAACACACTGCTATGTGTTTGACAGACACAGCCCTGTTCATTTATATTAGTGTGTGTAAGGTGTGTTTGTCCTTCTCTCTGCAGGCTGTCAGGCTGTAGAGTCACACAGAGAGGCTGTGATTCTCTGGCTTCAGCTCTGAGTTCAAACCCCTCACACCTGAGAGAGCTGGACCTGAGATACAATCACCCAGGAGACTCAGGAGTGAGAGCGCTGTCTGCTGCTAAACTGGACTCACTCACACTGCTGTAAGTACAGAGAGTTTCCACACTGCACCTCTCACACACACACACACACCTGAAAGAGCTGGACCTGAGATACAATCACCCAGGAGACTGGAGTGAGAGCGCTGTCTGCTGCTAAACTGGACACACTCACACTGCTGTAAGTACAGAGAGATTCCACACTGCACCTCTCACACATAGACACACACACACCTGAGAGAGCTGGACCTGAGATACAATCACCCAGGAGACTCAGGAGTGAGAGCGCTGTCTGCTGCTAAACTGGACACACTCACACTGCTGTAAGTACAGAGAGATTCCACACTGCACCTCACACGCATACTCACTCACTCTCTGTTCTGCTGTTCCTACAGTGTGGACCATGGAGGACAGAACAGGACCAAACCAGGACCCAGGAAATGTGAGTTTGTATCGACACAGAACCGTGCTGTCTGTGTGTGTGTGTGTGTGTGTGTGTGTGTGAAAGAGAGAGAGTGAGACATTACAGAAAAGTATCTTACACACACAAACACACACAGGTACTATCACAGCTCTCTCTCACACACATAATGATGTGAATGTTAATAATGATTAATCTCATTAATGTCTCTGGTGTACAGATGGCTGTCAGCTCACACTGGATCCTAACACAGCGCACAGAAACCTGTGTCTGTCTGAGGGGTACAAGAGGGTGACACACACACCGGGGAGAGAGGAGCCATATCCTGATCAACCAGAGAGATTTGAGTACTGGCCCCAGGTTGTGTGCAGAGAGAGTCTGTGTGAGCGCTGTTACTGGGAGGCTGAGTGGAGTGTGTCTGAGGAGGAAGGGGTTTATATAGCAGTGACATATAAAGGAATCAGCAGGAAAGGACGGGATTCTGACTCTGGGTTTGGGCTGAATAAAAACTCCTGGAGTCTGGAGTGCATTAGAGACAGTTACTTAGTCTATGACAATGGGGTTTTCATGGACACACTTGTCCGCCCCTCCCCTTACCGCACACCAGCAGTGATTGATGGTGGTGAAGGAGTGTGTGTGTACAGGGTAGGAGTGTATGTGGACCGTCCGGCCAGCACTCTGTCCTTCTACAGCATCTCTGACTCTGATACACTGACCCTACTGGACAGATTCCACACACACTTCACTCAACACACACCCCTCTGTGCTGGATTTAGTGTGTGGAACTCCTCTGTGTCCCTCTGCCAACTGGAGTAGAGACACACGCACTTACTCTTACACTTACACACGCGCACACAATCATACACACGCGCACACACATATGCACACACAGACATGCGTACACACACACAGACACACACTTATGCTGGAAACATACTTGAATAATCTCACACTACATGCATGTGAAGTGGCTGTGTCCCGGGCAATATTGTTCACATGCCCGCCTGCTTGCTTTCTGTCTGACTGGAGGTTTAAAAGGTATATCCACTAGGGGGCAGATCATGGCTTCCCTTCAAATGATAACGCCTTCCTTCCAGGCTTCCTGGCGTCAGTCACGTCATCAGGCGTAAAATGAATACTGCCCCCGTGGTTTACGCGGGTATTGCACCTTGCAGACGTGTAGCGTTCATTTTTGAGGACGTGCACAAAGGACGCTCTGAATGACCGCAGGATACGCATGACAGCCATTTTGTGTACGCGGCCACGTCATTTAAATCAAGTGTGTTTCCAGCCTTACTCTCACACACGCACGCACTCTCATACACACACGCACCACCATACACCCTCATGCACGCACACACATGCATATGCAACCACGCACTCGCACATTTAAAAAATTTTAATTTTTCTCCTGTAATGTGTTACTTGTTAATCATAGTACTCTATGGGCCTCTGCAATTGCCCCTCGAGGGCAAATAAAGTGATTTGATTGATTGATTGATTGATTGACACCCACGAGTGGCTTCCTGGACACTAGTGGTATAAATAATATTGAAATGATATTTTAAAATAAATGGTTTTAAATGGTTATATTCCTATTGGCACATATGATGATCTTTTTAATGTATATATATTTAATTCCTATTGGAATTGTTCAAGTTATTTCATGTGTTATGTCATGTAATCACGGTTGTTAACTGATTCCTCCAAGCACTCTGCTGGAGTTAATAGGAGTTTTATAATGGCCTCAAGGGGGAGCTGTTGCAGTAGAGTGGGCGATGTTATGTGGGACTTCCGCTGTTTCACTTCATTCCTGATGAAGAGCTTTTTAACGACAGCAGAAGTCTGAAAGTCTCCTTCTTTCTTTCCATATAATCCCAGGATTCAAAACACATACTGATTGCCACCTCAAATCCTGAGGTGTGTAACACAAACGCACACACAATCACTCACGCATGCATACGCACCCACACACACCAAAAACACTTAAACTCACACACACTCTCAAACCCACTCTCTTACAGTTTATCTTGTATACGCTGTGTATTTCTTTCTTACTCTCTGACATGTGCGCGCGCGCACACATAATTAGACGCATTTGCATGTACACCCAGCCTTCATTAACCAATACCTAACCACGCCCAAAACCTGACCCAGCCTTTATACAACCGTAATTTCAGATGTACCCAATATTACCCTCAGTAGAGCTTAAACCCTGTATATGAGAATACCGATTAGCAGGTTCAGATTAATCTCTTAGCTTCACGGGTATCTATTATTTATGTTTTTTTTACGTGTCTATAACATACTAAGATCATATGTGGGGAAATACTGGCAAAAGATGGCAGGGTCAAATGCTACTGAAGTCGTAATTCTGACTTTTGTATCTTTGTGTAAAAGAAGGCAGTGGCCTCTAGTTAACAGTGCATTTTATCTGTTATCAATGTGTAACATTCTGTGGGCAAATGCAGCTGATCGGGAAAATTCAGAATGATCACTACAGTGTACTTATTTCCTTTCATTGCTATAAACAATAATGAATCTGAGTTATTGTCATCTTTATTTAGTTTGAACCTATTGCTCAAATTTTCTGTATTTACAATGATTTTCAGTGATTAAACCTGAATTATAAAAATATTTAATGTTTACTGTTGTGATTTACTGTTTTGTGATGTATTGAACTCCAGTGATATCGTAGTAGTTATTTGATATTCTTCATGGGATTACATAAGGGCTCAGTATGAATAGATCAGGGTGGGGCTGGAATCTACACAGCTTGCTGTTTGTTGGGAAGCAGTCCCCACCTCTGAACGCGGCTTCTCCCAGACCAGGATGGGAAACTAACGCCAGGTAAATGCTGGTAAATTTGACCTGTGGTGGGTAAGTTTGTCTACAGCACCAGTCACTTTGGCCACCCATCACTCGGAAGTCCGCTTCTATTCTAAATTTAATCTATTTTTTCTTGTCTGGTAAAACGGTGAAAGTGCCTGGCGAATTTTGGGATGCACCCAGCCGCCGTGGCCATTGGACGAAAGTTGGCTTCCTGTCCCGCCCCAAACCCCTGCACTCCCCAGGCCCCGCCTGCCTTCCTGTATTAAATGAACCCGCCGGCTTGAACTGACTCCTCCCTTTCTCCATGTCTGTCTGCCCTAGCTGTCAATCACATGGCAGCACTACATACGGTAATGTATTTATGGTGATGTAATGATTTTGTGTGTTTAGTGCTACTGCAGAAACTGTTGCAGTTCTGTCTGTTATTTGAATGATTTTTGTGATTTTTTTTGGACTGCGTTACTGGGGGGGGGGGGGGGTCTGATAAGGGGACATGGGAGCAGTGCCGGGCAGTCCTTTTTTTCCCGCGACGAGAAGAGACTTTGTTGTTGCCTCCCTTCATCCCACAAGGCATGCTGGGCTGCAAGCCATCGAAGCCACCGGAAGAACAGGGAACATGGTGCGATAACCAATCGGATTAAAGATCCGACATGTAAACCGTCTCTGATTTCAACGTTTGTTTCCCCAGTCCACATGCCTCTGTTAAGGAGGAGTAGTTAATTACTGTTGTGTGGGGATTTCCAAAATACATGGAAATACATTCAACGAACGGTGGAAAACACACAAACAAGTGGCTGACTGTGGGAGGCGAGAGGGATGCCAGGTGATCTCTTCGGAGGATGTGTGGCTTTACCCTTTGGGCAGGGGTCCTCAATCTTATCCAGAAAGGGCCGGTGTGGGTGCAGGCTTTTGGTCCAGCCAAGCAGTAACACACCTGATTCTACTAATCAACCCCTTGGAATCTCTGCTAAGCACCTTGATTAGTAGAACCAGGTGTGTTACTGCTTGGCTGGAACAAAAGCCTGCACCCACACCGGCCCTTTCTGGATAAGATTGAGGACCCCTGCCTTAGGGCTACGGGTGAAGCCACACTTTGCGGTTGAAGCGCCTGGCACCCCTCTCTGTCAACCTACAATTTTATGTGAGGTTTCAAAGTCTGTGAGAGCGATGTTAGCTGGGTAACATCATACTATCCCAGAGGTCAGACCCAATGCAAGCGGGTTTGCTGGGCATACAGATTTTAGGGTTGTGCCAGCCAATCCTGGTATAAGCATGTAGTTAATGGGATAACATGCCTTCATAGAGACTGATTTCAGGGTTTTTTTGTTTCTTTACCGCACAGCATAGGCCGCTCGATAAGAAGAGGCATTCGGTTGAGCTGTTCTCTGTGTTTGAAATGTCAGGGCATGAAGGCGGGGGCTGGCATACCTGTGGGCCTGCAAAGGCATGAGCTCAGGCCGCAGGTATACAGAGTACAGACACAGACGCACGTGTCTCACAGACACAGCTGAGTGTAAGTGCAGGCTGCTATTTAAAAAGGTAACTGTAACGGTCACTTTAAGAATATTACAGGAGAGACTAACAGGGTAAATATATACTTCAGAACAGAATTAGTCTTTTCAGACACCCAACCCACTTCTTTAGAAGCTAAAGACTTTGATTCATAGGGAAATAGAATTATTTATAAATTTGAAAAAGTAACCATTCGAATTTATCTCCTGGCTAAATTAAGAATTTAAACAGCAAGAAAACAGTGATCGGCCGTGCCTGTGAGCTACCAAGTTCTGAAACTCGATTCGCAAAGAAACGCTTGGAGACGTTGCCATCTAGCCCACAGTGCTCCCATTTTAGGAGGACTTGGGAGAGATTGGTGTGTCCCAATTGGAAAAGTAATTTAGGAGCACTCTTTGGAATGCATTGGTGCAACCCTCAATTTTTCAGCTCAAGAGCACGTGCTCTTTGGAAAACAAATGTTAGCGTGGAGCCCTGAAGTTAGGCTTCAGTTTATTGGCTCCAGGTTGACCAAACTGAAATGGACCTGACTGCAAGCTGGGTGTAAATAGTTTGTGTGCCATTTCCTAGGAAGTAAAGCCAAAATGGCTTTGGGCAGAGCCAACATGTCCGCCATCCTTCGGTTAGCGTTCGGTCCGAAAAGTTCTCTCCACGCGCACGGGCGTTCCTCGTCCCGTTTGCCCGCTGGTGCCGCCGGGCTTTTTCGCGGCGACGTCGGTACCCGGCAGAAAAATCGCCATAACGACGCAGCCTGAGCAAACACACGGGCCGGCGCTACGGCAACGGCGAGGAGGAGCTTCGAACCGAACCCAAACGGTCATCAGCGGGGAAACCACAGAAGACGCCTCTCCTCAGACGCCCCCCGGGACGTCGGACGAGGATCGGCCTGGAGAACGGCCGCGGGGGGAAGAGGTCGCGACCTTCCCGCCTCACTGCCATGATCCAGCCGCGCGCCAATCGCTCGCTGGCTAGAGCTCTCGGTAAGAGGACGTCCCCACGCCGCCACTCTCATTTCACCTCGCCAACCTGACCTGCAAACTGCACGGCGGTAGTATGTAGACCGTGTCGTTTTCTTCATTTACCCTCAGAGGCTATCTGATGCATCCAGCTTGCTTAATTTCTCATAGTCGTGACATACATCAGCCACTCACGTGCGCAATTTCTCAAGTCGCTCTCAGTGAAGAGTCAGTTTCACGTGCTTTGGAAATTTAATGCGATATTCACCCGGTAAGTTGTTCGATATTCAATGGATATGATATCTGTGTTAAATGAGTCTTTTCCTATAATATGTGATATGGTTAGAGAACACATTTGGAGGGATTTTTGACGATTTCTCCATGTAGCAAAACTTTTCAGAATCATTGATATCTTGGGTTTGTGCTTATGGACCCCCCGCTCTTCAGTTCAGACCACAGGTTTTTGATGAAATTTAAGTCTGGAGACTGAGATGGCCATTGGAAAACATGGATGTTGATTTCACTTAAGCATTTCTGTTTAGATTTTGATGTATGCTTGGAATCATTGTCCTGCTGGACAATCTACCTATGATCAAGTCCTAGCTTCTTAGCAAAGACAACCAAATGTTCTGCCAGAATTTCCTGGTACTTTGTTTAACTCATTGTGCCATTGATCTAAAAATAGTGTGCCCAGGACCACTGCCAGCAAAACATCTCCAAAATATCAATGACCCACCTCCATATTTGACAGTAGGTATGAGGTGCTTCTCCTGTATGCATTCCTCTTTTGCCGCCAAACATGTTGATGGTTTTGGTCTCATCTGACAATAGCACTCTCTTCCAGTCATAATTCCAATGAGGTTTGGCAAGCTCCAGATTCTTGGTTTTGTTTATTGTGCTCAGTAAGGGCTGTCTTCGTGCCACCCTTCCAAAGAGTTAGTTTTGGTATGGAGGAGTTAGTTGGTATGGAGGTGCCATTTTATGTTGTTTTTTTTTAGACTTGTTGACCACAAGAAACAAACCAATCTCTGCAATTCTTAAACAGTGATCCTTGGGTTATTAATGGCCTCCCTCACCATCTTCCTCATTGTCCATGGGGACAACATGCACTCGCTCCCTCTTTCTGGCAAATTTGCAACCTTTCCATATGTTTTTACACCTTTTTATTATTGCCCTTACAGTTGCTAAGTGGTTATCTTA
>CM045901.1:9430818-9468110 GCA_025169545.1 Anguilla japonica | reverse complement strand
GCAATAATAAAAAGGTGTAAAACATATGGAAAGGTTGCAAATTTGCCAGAAAGAGAGAGCGAGTGCATGTTGTCCCCATGGACAATGAGGAAGATGGTGAGGGAGGCCATTAATAACCCAAGGATCACTGTTTAAGAATTGCAGAGATTGGTTTGTTTCTTGTGGTCAACAAGTCTAAAAAAAAAATAACATAAAATGGCACCTCCATACCAACTGACTCCTCCATACCAACTAACTCTTTGGAAGGGTGGCACGAAGACAGCCCTTACTGAGCACAATAAACAAAACCAAGAATCTGGAGCTTGCCAAACCTCATTGGAATTATGACGGAAGAGTGTGCTATTGTCAGATGAGACCAAAACCATCAACATGTTTGGCGGCAAAAGAGGAATGCATACAGGAGAAGCACCTCATACCTACTGTCAAATATGGAGGTGGGTCATTGATATTTTGGAGATGTTTTGCTGGCAGTGGTCCTGGGGCACTATTTTAGATCAACGGCACAATGAGTTAAACAAAGTACCAGGAAATTCTGGCAGAACATTTGGTTGTCTTTGCTAAGAAGCTAGGACTTGATCATAGGTAGATTGTCCAGCAGGACAATGACTCCAAGCATACATCAAAATCTAAACAGAAATGCTTAAGTGAAATCAACATCCATGTTTTCCAATGGCCATCTCAGTCTCCAGACTTAAATTTCATCAAAAACCTGTGGTCTGAACTGAAGAGCGGGGGTCCATAAGCACAAACCCAAAGATATCAATGATTCTGAAAAGTTCTACATGGAGAAATCGTCAAAAATCCCTCCAAATGTGTTCTCTAACCATATCACATATTATAGGAAAAGACTCATTTAACACAGATATCATATCCATTGAATATCGAACAACTTACCGGGTGAATATCGCATTAAATTTCCAAAGCACGTGAAACTGACTCTTCACTGAGAGCGACTTGAGAAATTGGGCACGTGAGTGGCTGATGTATGTCACGACTATGAGAAATTAAGCAAGCTGGATGCATCAGACAGGCTCTGAGGGTAAATGAAGAAAACGACACGGTCTACATACTACCGCCGTGCAGTCTGCAGATAAGGTTGGTGAGGTGAAATGAGAGTGGCGGCGTGGGGACGTCCTCTTACCGAGAGCTCCAGCGAGCGATTGGCGCGCGGCTGGATCATGGCAGCGAGGCGGGAAGGTCGCGACCTCTTCCCCCCCGCGGCCGCTCCTCGGTGCCGACGCGCGCCGTTCTCCAGGCCGATCCTCGTCCGACGTCCCGGGGGGCGTCTGGGGAGAGGCGTCTTCTGTGGTTTCCCCGCTGATGACCGTTTGGGTTCGGTTCGAAGCTCCTCCTCGCCGTTGCCGTAGCGCCGGCCCGTGTGTTTGCTCAGGCTGCGTCGTTATGGCGATTTTTCCGCCGGGCACCGACGTCGCCGCGAAAAAGCCCGGCGGCACCTGCAGGCAAACGGGACGAAGAACGCCCGTGCGCGCGCGGAGAGCACTTTTCGGACCGAACGCTAACCGAAGGATGGCGGACATGTTGGCTCTGCCCAAAGCCGCTTTGGCTTCACTTCCTAGGAAATGGCAGCAAACTATTTACACCCAGCTTGCAGTCAGTTCCATTTCAGTTTGGTCAACCTGGAGCCAATAAACTGAAGCCTAACTTCAGGGCTCCACGCTAACATTATTTTTTCCAAAGAGCACACGCTCTTGAGTTGAAAAATTGAGGGTTGCACCAATGCATTCCAAAGAGTGCTCCTAAATTACTTTTCCAATTGGGACACACCAATCTCTCCCAAGTCCTCCTAAAATGGTAGCACTGTGGGCTAGATGGCAACGTCTCCAAGCATTTCTTTGTGAATCGAGTTTCAGAACTTGGTAGGTCACAGGCAAGGCCGATCACTGTTTTCTAGCTGTTAAAATTCTTAATTTAGCCAGGAGATAAATTCGAATGGTTACTTTTTCAAATTAATAAATAATTCTATTTTCCTATGAATCAAAGTCTAGCTTCTAAAGAAGTGGGTTGGGTGTCTGAAAAGACAAATTCTGTAATGAAATATATATTTACCCCGTTAGTCTCTCCTGTAATATTCTTAAAGTGACCATTACAGTTGCCTTTTTAAATAGCAGCCTGCACTTACACTCAGCTGTGTCTGTGAGACACGTGTGTCTGTGTCTGTACTCTGTATACCTGTGGCCTGAGCTCATGCCTTTGCAGGTCTACCGGTATGCCAGCCCCGCCTTCACGGCCTGACATTTCAAACACCGAGAACAGCTCAACCGAATGCCTCTTCTTATCGAGCGGCCTATGCTGTGCGGTAAAGAAACAAAAAAACCCTGAAATCAGTCTCTATGAAGGCATGTTATCCCATTAACTACATGCTTGTACCAGGATTGGCTGGCACAACCCTAAAATCTGTATGACCAGCAAACCCGCTCACATTGGGTCAGACCTCTGGGATAGTATGATGTTACCCAGCTAACATCACTTTCACAGACTTTGAAACCTCACATCAAAATGTAGGTTGACAGAGAGGGGTGCCAGGCAGCTTCAACCGCAAAGTGTGGCTTCACCCTTAACCCTAAGGCAGGGGTCCTCAATCTTATCCAGAAAGGGCCGGTGTGGGTGCAGGCTTTTGTTCCAACTGGGCAGTTACACACCTGGTTCTACTAATCAAGGTGCTTAGCAGAGATTCCAAGGGGTCGATTAGTAGAATCAGGTGCGTTACTGCTCGGCTGGACCAAAAGCCTGCACCCACACCGGCCCTTTCTGGATAAGATTGAGGACCCCTGCCCTAAGGGTATAGCCACACATTCTCCGAAGAGAATACCTGGCATCTCTCTCGCCTCCCACAGTCAGCCACTTGTTGGTGTGTTGTCCATTTTTAAAATGGCGTTCGTCGAATGTATTTCCAAATATTTTGGAAATCCCCACACAACAATAAACTACTCCTCCTTAACAGAGGCATGGGGACTGGGGAAACAAACGTTGAAATCAGAGACGGTTTACACGTCGGATCTCTAATCCGATTGGTTATCGCACCATGTTCCCCGTTCTTCCGGTGGCTTCGATGGCTTGCGGCCCAGCATGCCTTGTGGGATGAAGGGAGGCAACAACAAAGTCTCTTCTGGTCGCGGAAAAAAAGGGATTGCCCGGCCTGGCTCCCCTTATGTAATCCCATGAAGAATATCAAATAACTACTACGATATCAATTGGGTTCAATACATCACAAAACAATAAATCACAACAGTAAAACATTCAATATTTTTATAATTCAGGTTTAATCACTGAAGATCACTGTAAATACAGAAAATCTGAGCAACAGGTTCAAACTAAATAAAGATGACACTAAAAATGGAAACTCAGATTCATTATTGTTTATAGCAATGAAAGGAAATAAGTACACTGTAGTGATTATTCTGCATTTTCCCGATCAGCTGCATTTGCCCACAGAATTTTACACATTGATAACAGATAAAATGCACGGTTAACTAGAGGCCACTGCCTTCTTTTACACAAAGATACAAAAGTCAGAATTACGACTTCAGTAGCATTTGACCCCGCCATCTTTTGCCAGTATTTTGCCACATATGATCTTAGTATGTTATAGACACGTAAAAAAACAAATAATAGATACCCGTCAAGCTAAGAGATTAATCTGAACTTGCTAAGAGATCATATTCTCATATACAAGGTTTAAGCTCTACTGAGGGTAATATTGGGTACATCTGAAATTACGGTTGTATAAAGGCTGGGTCAGGTTTTGGGCGTGGTTAGGTATTGGTTAAAGAAGGCTAGGTGTACATGTAAATGCGTCTAAATATGTGTGTGTGCGCACCCATGTCAGGCAGTAAGAAAGAAATTCACAGCATATACTAGATAAACTGTAAGAGAGTGGGTTTGAGAGTGTGTGTGTGTTTGTGTGCGTGTCAGAGAGTGTGTGAGTTTAAGTGTTTTTGGTGTGTGTGGGTGTGTATGCATGCGTGAGTGATTGTGTGTTACACACCTCAGGATTTGAGGTGGCAATCAGAATATGTTTTGATTCCTGGGATTATATGGAAGAAAGGAGACTTTCAGACTTCTGCTGCTGTTAAAAACCTCTTCATCAGGAATGAAGCGAAACAGTGGAAGTCCCACATAACATCGCCCACTCTACTGCAACAGCTCCCCCTTGAGGCCATTACAAAACTCCTATTAACTCCAGCAGAGTGCTTGGAGGAATCAGTTAACTACTGTGATTACATGACATTACACATGAAATAACTTGAACAATTCCAATAGGACCAAAGCAGTTAAATACATATACATTAAAAAGATCATCATATTACCAATAGAAATATAACTATTTAAAAATATTTTAAGATATTTATTTTAAAATATAATTTCAATATTATTTATACCACTAGTGTCTATGAAGCTACTCGTGAGTGTCATATGTGCGAGTGTGGGGTTGCAGATGCATGTGAATGTGTGTGCCTGTGTGCGAATGTTGATGTGTGTGGGTGAATGTGTGTGTGTGTGTGTTTAGGTGGGAATGAGAGTGTACAGTGTGCGCGTGCATGTGTGTGTGTGCTTGTGTGCGAACATCGATGTGTGTGGGTGAATATGCGTGTGTGTGTGTGAATATGTGTGTGACTGTGTGTGTGTTTAGGTGGGTATTAGAGTGTACAGTGTGCGAGTGTATGTGAGTGTGTGCATGTGTGTGTGCTTGTGTGCAAACGTCAATGTGTGTGGGTGCATATGCAAGCGTGCGTACATGTGTGTGTGAGACTGCGTATGTGTGAGCGGATGTGTGTGTGTGTGTGTGTGATTGCCTAAGTATGCGTGTGCAGGTCGGAAAAGAGTATGTGTGTGTATGTGTGGGTGCATATGATTGTGTGTGTGTGAGAATGCGACTGTGTGCGTGTGTTTGCGTGTGTGTGCATGTGTGTGAGATATGGGCGTGTGTATGAGAGTAAGTGTGTGTGTGTGTGTGTGTGTGTGTGCATATGCATATGTGTGTGGTTGCATATGCGTGTATGTGCATGCATGCTTTTGTGTGACTGCATGTGAGAGAGTGTTGTGTATGTGTGCACGTGTGTATGCATGTCTGTGCATGCATGTGTGGTTGCATATGCGTGTGTGCCAGCATGTGAGGGAGAGAGTGTGTGTGTGTGCGTATGCATGTCTGCATGTGTGTGTGTGGTTGCATATGCGTGTGTGAGTGTGCATGAGGGTGTATGGGCATGTGTGTGCGTGCATGAGGGTGTATGGGCGTGCGTGTGTGTATGAGAGTGCGTGCGTGTGTGAGAGTAAGGCTGGAAACACACTTGATTTAAATGACGTGGCCGCGTACACAAAATGGCTGTCATGCGTATCCTGCGGTCATTCAGAGCGTCCTTTGTGCACGTCCTCAAAAATGAACGCTACACGTCTGCAAGGTGCAATACCCGCGTAAACCACGGGGGCAGTATTCATTTTACGCCTAGTGACGTGACTGACGGCAGGAAGCCAGGAAGGATGGTGGGATCACCTGAAGGGAAGCCATGATCAGCCCCCAGTGGATATACCTTTTAAACCTCCAGTCAGACAGAAAGGAAGCAGGCGAGCACGTGAACAATATCGCCCGGGACACAGCCACTTCACATGCATGTAGTGTGAGATTATTCAAGTATGTTTCCAGCATAAGTGTGTGTGTGTGTATATGTGTCCATGTGTGCATATGTGTGTGACAGTGTGTGTGTATGAGTATGTGGGTATGAGTATGCGTTTGTAAGTGTAAGAGTAAGTGCGTGTTTCTCTACTCCAACTGGCAGAGGGACACTGAGGAGTCCCACACACTAAATCCAGCACAGAGGTGTGTGTGTTGAGTGAAGTGTGTGTGCAATCTGTGCACTAGGGTCAGTGTGTCAGAATCAGAGATGCTGTAGAAGGACAGAGTGCTGGCCGGACGGTCCACATACACTCCTACCCTGTACACACACACTCCTTCACCACCATCAGCATCATCATCAATCACTGCTAGTCTGCGGTAGGGGGAGGGGCAGACAGGTGTGTCCATGAAAGCCTCATTGTGACGGACTACGTAACTGTCTCTAATGCACTCCAGACTCCAGGAGGATTTATTCATTCCAAACATACAGTTATTACCCTCGTCTTTCCTGCAGATTCCTTTATCTGTCACTGCTATATAAACCTCTCCCCCCTCAGACACACTCCACTCAGCCTCCCAGTAACAGCGCTCACACACACTCTCTCTGCACACAACCTGGGGCCAGTACTCAAATCTCTCTGGATGATCAGGATATGGCTCCTTTCTCCCTGGTGTGTGTGTCACCCTCCTGTTCCCCTCAGACAGAGACAGGTTTCTGTGCGCTGTGTTTGGATCCAGTGTGAGCTGACAGACATCTGCACACCAGAGACATTAATGAGATTAATCATCATTAACATTCACATCATTATGTGTGTGAGAGAGAAAGAGCTGTGATAGTACCTGTGTGTGTTTGTGTGTGTAAGATACTTTTCTGTAATGTCTCACTCTCTCTCTTTCATACACACACACACACACACACACACATACAGCAGTGTTCTGTGTCAATACAGACTCACATTTCCTGGGTCCTGGTTTGGTCCTGTTCTGTCCTCCATGGTCCACACTGTAGGAACAGCAGAACAGAGAGTGAGTGAGTATGCGTGTGAGGTGCAGTGTGGAACCTCTCTGTACTTACAGCAGTGTGTGTGTGTGTGTGTGTGTGTGTGTGTGAGTGTGTGAGGTGCAGTGTGGAATCTCTCTGTGCTTACAGCAGTCTGAGTGTGTCCAGTTTAGCAGCAGACAGCGCTCTCACTCCTGAGTCTCCTGGGTGATTGTATCTCAGGTCCAGCTCTCTCAGGTGTGTGTGTGTGTGTGTGTGTGAGGTGCAGTGCAGAAATTCTCTGTACTTACAGCAGTGTGAGTGTGTCCAGTTTAGCAGCAGACAGCACTCTCACTCCTGAGTCTCCTGGGTGATTGTATCTCAGGTCCAGCTCTCTCAGGTGTGAGGGGTTTGAACTCAGAGCTGAAGCCAGAGAATCACAGCCTCTCTGTGTGACTCTACAGCCTGACAGCCTGCAGAGAGAAGGACAAACACACCTTACAGCACATTAACATAAACTAACAAGGCTGTGTGTGTCAAAATCATAGCAGTGTGTTACACATCTTACACACATTAATATAAACTAACAGGGCTGTGTGTGTCAAACACATAGCAGTGTGTAACACACCTTACACACATTAATATAAACTAACAGGGCTGTGTGTGTCAAACACATAGCAGTGTGTTACACACCTTACACACATTAATATAAACTAACAGGGCTGTGTGTATAAAACACATAGCAGTGTGTTACACACCTTACACACATTAATATAAACTAACAGGGCTGTGTGTATAAAACACATAGCAGTGTGTTACACACCTTACACACACTAATATAAACTAACAGGGCTGTGTGTATAAAACACATAGCAGTGTGTTACACACCTTACACACATTAATATAAACTAACGGGGCTGTGTGTGTCAGACACATAGCAGTGTGTTACACACCTTACATGCATTAATATAAACTAACAGGGCTGTGTGTGTAAAACACATAGCAGTGTGTTACACACCTTACAGCAAATTAATATGAACTAACAGGGCTACAGTTGAATATAAAAGAACAGGGCTTTGGAATTAATCATCATTATTTAAGAGGATGACCAGTTTAATTAAATTTGAACAGGTTCAATTAGTTTTCATAATTTTGAAGAATGTATGAATACAAATTATTTCACGCTTCTCAAAAAGATGTTTTGTCCAATTGATGTCAGATTTAAAATGTGTGTTTCTACCAAGAGGAAGAACAGGAAAATGTTAGTTTAGTTCTGTGAAGAAAAATAAATCTCTTGTCAATAAAACATTTGTAACATTAGTGTTAACATTAGTGTTGTATTTAGTCACACTGGAGCATTTTTTGTTTGGGGGGGGTTTGTGTTTGTACTCACCCCAGTCTCTGCAGTTTACAGTGTGGGTCCTCCAGTCCAGCAGAGAGCGCTCTCACTCCTGAATCCTGTAGCTTGTTGTCTCTGATTTCCAGATCTCTCAGCTCTGAGTGAGGGGAACGCAGGACTGAGGCCAAAGCATCGCAGCAGCCCTCTGTGAGATTACACCAGCCCAGCCTGTGGAGAGACCACACGCACACACACACACCCACACAAACACACACACACAAGCACACACACACATACACACAGACACACAGACACACACGCACGCACGCACACGCGCACACACACACACACACACACACACACACACACACACACACACACACACACACACACACACACACACACACACACACACACACACACACACACACACACATAATTGAAATAAACTGCTGATTGTGAGACTGCGCACCTTGGCAGCAGATACATGTGGAATTTCCTATTTGTGCAGTATATGCGTTTCTGGGAAGTACACACAAAACAGGAAGAGGTTATATTAATTAAGTTTAAAAAGTATTCTGACTAATCTACAAAAGAAAAGGGTTACCACTTGGCTCTATAAACAAAAAATAACAAAAAATAAGGAGCCAATTCAACTCAAGGTTGGGGGCCTGCGCCCTCCGGCAAGGATTTAATGCCCGAACCCTTTCCATATGATGCTCATATCATTTGGGACAGTCTGATTGCAAACATATTTAATTTGCAAACACAAGAAACAGCACTAGTGCTAGTACGGTCTACAAACATTTTATTTTTTAAACACATATGATAATGAACCATATGATAATGAGGGGGCTGTTAATGAAAATGTGTCATAGTGTCACATTATTCCCATTGGCTACGCTCAGAATTACCCTCTCTTTTTAAATATTTTGGGAGATATTGCCAAATCAAAGTCTGTTTTGGCGATATGCAAGTGAATTTTTTTACCGGAAGTATTTTTTGGGTGCTGTACTGTATGTGCATGTCAAAGGATCTAAATGTATGTAATCATACACAGTCTTGTCATGACTAACAGATTTTATATTTGCTGCTTCCTGGAACTGCTAGCCAGTCTAAAGTGCAGACACACCCCAGGCGGGTGAAACCTAACAAAGTGTTGCATATACCACCAATGATAGCAAGTACTAGTGTCAGAGTGTGTACACTGAGCATGACAGAATATAGTAAACCAGCTACAGCATTTTCAGTGCATTCAGCATCTAATCAAAACTTATGACTACAAGACTCCACTGAAACATCACATTCTAGTCAGGAACCACAAACCTGGCAACCCCTAGACACATTCTTTGTTGTGCTAAAGAAAGAATGCTGGCGGACATAGCAGAAAACAAAGAAAAAGCACTTTTTATATTTCACTGTACAGAGCCATAATCACTAATTCTATTGAGGTCACACAGTACACAGCACTACTCACCCCAGTCTCCCGATTTTACAGTTTGGACTCATCAGTGCAGCACAGAGCAGCTTCACTCCTGAATCTCCCAGGTTATTGTAGCTGAGGTCCAGTCTCTGTAGTTTACAGTTCGGACTCCTCAGTCCAGCACAGAGCAGCTCCACTCCTGAATCTCCCAGGTTATTGTAGCTGAGGTCCAGTCTCTGTAGTTTACAGTTTGGACTCATCAGTCCAGCACAGAGCAACTCCACTCCTGAATCTCCCAGGTTATTGTTGCTGAGGTCCAGTCTCTGTAGTTTACAGTTTGGACTCATCAGTCCAGCACAGAGCAGCTCCACTCCTGAATCTCCCAGGTTATTGCAGCTGAGGTCCAGATCTCTCAGGCATGAGTTTGATGACTGGAGAGCTGAGGCCACAATTGCACAGGACTTCTCTGTGAGCTCACAGCTGTTAAGTCTGCAAAGAAGAGTTTATATATTATTGTACAATAATATTCGGTAAAATAAGGCATGTAATATTTGAAATATAACAAGTTGTAACAAGATTGATACCCACTATACCCCATACCCACAGGATATGGCTGTTTTTGAACAGGTTTTGGCCCTACACAGCTGGGTGAAAGCTGAGTGTATTACTCTTAGATGCTGAATGTATTACTCTTTAGTGTTAGTGACATTGACCTGTTTTGGACAGACTGGTACGTTTACAGCTCTGGGCAGCAGTGTAGTGTAATAGGTAGGGAACTGGGCTTGTAAACCTAAGGTTGCAGGTTTGATTCCCAGGTAAGACACTGCTGTTGTACCTAGGTACTTAACCTGAATTGCTTCAGTATATATTCAGCTGTAAAAATGCTAAAAGTTGTTTTTAAGTCGCTCTGGATACAACCATATCCTAGATGCCTGTAATGTAACAATTGTTGTGTTCTATGATGAAGAGCTAAACTGAGATTTCAAGGTATGCAACTCATCTTCTGAGGAAGATGTCTGAGCAAAACTCTACAACCGCAGCACCTAGGACCTGAGAATTAGATGTCCTGCTGGACTGAACTCTCACAGTTCTACGGATGTAATTCTGACCCAAATAGCCCCTTTTCTAATTCTGTAACCTGCTGGACTAAAGTCTAATGGGCTGATTCATTGAGGACTCTATTGTCAGGGACATCAGGGTAAGAAGGGCTCATACCCTGTATTTCTCTGGTGCTTGTGCATTGGGCATTTAGCTAAAACTGCACTGTATCTACATGCCATTTGCACATAGTTGTACATGTTGGCTCATAAATGACTTCTTCATTGCATGAGTGTATGAATTGCAAGATTCCTAGATCAACGGTATGTTTACCACCTCAGATAAAAGGTCTTAGTGTCAGAGAACGTAAGGTGAATGCCTGACAGTAGTAGACAATCTGCTCTCCGGGGAATACAGCCTTGCTGCTTATCCCCCCAGTCAATGCTCTTACATGTAAACCCACATTTACACAAACATCTAGGTTGCAGCAAAGTTCAAACTGTTACTGTTGTTAATGTCAAACAGTACACAGCACTACTCACCCCAGCCTCTGCAGTTTACAGTTTGGACTCCTCAGTCCAGCACAAAGCAGCTCCACTTCTTTATCTTCCAGGTAGTTGTCGCTGAGGTCCAGATCTCTCAGGGGTGAGTTTGATGACTGGAGAGCAGAGGCCACAATTTCAAGGGCCTCCTCTGTGAGCTCACAGCCACTCAGACTGCAAAGAAGAGTTTGTATATTATTGCATGATTAAATACTGCAATATACTGTAAAATCTGATATATTCAAGGTAGCAGTAATTGTGTTCAGTGATGAAGAGTGATTATTGATTTTACGGTCTGTGCTACACTCTCCAACTGCAGCACTTTGAGCCTGAGAATTACACATCCTGCTGGACTGAAAGTTCAACAGATGAAAATTTTACCCAGATTGCCCCATTTCTTCCCCATTTGGCACAGATACAACCGAAAGTAAAGATGCAAGAAATATTTTTTCAAAATTAAATTATTTCATTTCCATGTCTGTCTAATTTTCTATAAAGGTATTTGAGCCTGTGTTTTTAAATTATATATGGAATACTGTCTTTGTCTGAATACTGTTACTGAATATATCCCATATTCATTTTAATCTGTTTGTGAGTTGTATGTTTTGAGCATGACATCATATTGGTTTGCCTATCAGCGAATTCATGATTTATTTAATAACTGGTATCTTTAAGGATAATTTGTAAATTAAATATAATAATAATAAAATACATTTTGGATGAGTGAGATTTTGCACATGATGCTACTTGTATTCTGTGTTCATTAAATGAGGGCACAATCTGTTAAAACAGCTTGACTCAAAAATCATTATTTTATTGAAGTTTATTCTTATTTGAAATAGAAAGTGTTTATGAAAACATGCTGTCAGTTATCTACTTTAATAATTACATAATACTCACATGGCCTTCCTGCAGTTCCTGACTACTGGTACCAGTCTCAGATAACCTGCTGCTGATGTATTGTAGATGTTCAGGTCAAGCTCATCCAGGACCTCCTCTGACATCAGTAACACAAAGGCCAGAGCTGAACAATGGTCTGCTTCCAGCTTCTTATCAGAGAGTTTTCCTGATCTCAGTGAATTCTGGATTTCCTCCACTAGAGAGTTGTCATTCAGTTCACTGAGACAGTGGAACAGATTGATGGTCCTCTCTGCTGAAGATTCCTCTTCGATCATCATTTTAATGTACTGGACTGTTTTCTCAATGCTCTCTGACTTGCTTTCTGTCTGTGTCTGTGGGTCTGGTACAAGTGATCTGCTTCCTGTCTGTCGGTCTGGTACAGGTTGTCTGCTTCCTGTCTGTGGGTCTGGTACAGGTGATCTCCTTCCTGTCTGGGTCAGTATTCCTCCTAACAGAGTCTGAATGGAGTCCAGAGAGAGGCCGAGAAGGAATCGGAGGAAAAGGTCCAGGTGTCCATTCTTACTCTTTAAGGCCTCATCCACTGCACTCATGTGTACCTCAGACAGCCGCACTCTGTCACTGTGAGGTTTTGACTCTTCTGCTCCGAGTACATTTCTGTTCTCATTTACACATGAATGAAAGACAAACAAGGCAGCCAGATACTCCTGAATGCTCAGATGCACAAAGCAGTAGACCTTCTCCTGATCCAACCCACACTCCTCTTTGAAGATCTCTGTGCACACCCCAGAGTACACTGAAGCTTCACTGACATCAATGCCACTCTCTCTCAGGTCCTCTTCATAGAATATCAGATTGCCCTTTTCCAGCTGTAGAAAAGCCAGCCGCCCCAGTTTCAGGATGATTTCTCTATCTGACTCTGACACTTTCTTTGGGTTCATCTCATTGGCACCATGATACTTCTGATTCTTCACATTAGTCTGAATGAGCAGGAAGTGTGTGTACATTTCAGTCAGAGTTCTGGGCAGATCTCCACTCTCTGTTTCACCCAGCATTGTCTCCAGAACAGTAGCAGAAATCCAACAGAAGACTGGTATGTGACACATGATGTAGAGACTCCTGGACGACTTTATGTGTGAGATAATTCTGCTGGCCTTGTTCTGGTCCCTGTTTTTCTTCCTGAAGTATTCCTCCTTCTGTGGGTCATTGAATCCTTGTATATATGTAATCTGGTGGACGCACTCAGGAGGGATCTGATTAGCTGCTGCTGGTCGGGAGGTGATCCAGAGGAGAGCAGAGGGAAGCAGATTCCCCTTAATGAGGTTGGTCAGCAGCGCATCCACTGATGATGACTTTGTTATATCACAGCAGATCTCATTGCTTTGGAAATCCAGAGGAAGTCGACACTCATCCAGACCATCAAAGATAAACACAACTTTGACTCCATCACCTTCAACACTCTTGATCTCTTTCAGTTGTGAAAAGTAGTGCTGCAGAAGTTGCATCAGACTGAATTCTCTCTCCTTTTTCAGATTCAGATCTCGGAAAGGAAGAGTGAAGATGAAATCAACGTCCTGATTGGCTTTTCCTTCTGCCCAGTCCAGAATGAACTTCTGCACAGAGACGGTTTTCCCAATGCCAGCGATGCCCTTTGTAAGCACAGTTCTGATGGGTTTCTCTTTTCCAGGTAAAGGCTTAAAGATGTCATTGCAGAGGATTGCAGTCTCCTGTGTGGTTTGTCTCTGGGATGCTGTCTCAATCTGTCTGATCTCGTGTTCATTATTGACCCCCCCACTTTCCCCTTCAGTGATGTAGAGCTCTGTATAGATCTCACTGAGGAGGGTTTGGTGGTTCTGCTTTGCTAAAGCTTCAGATACGCATTCAAACCTCTTCTTCAGATAAGTTTTCAGTGCCTGCTGGGCTCTTTTTACGGATTCATCTGAGGAGCGGAAATATGAGGAACAATGTTTAAAATAACAGAAATAGACAATAAAATGCACTAATGCAGAAAGTTGTCAATGTTTTTCACACCTCTGAAAGTGTTACACATTAAGTTGTAGCTATACCTGTGTAGTTAAATTGTAACTCATTTGATAACAAGAGGTTATTACTGAGTAACTCCAATATAGGTAACACGGAACAACAGTTTTTACACATGTGAAACAAGGCCAGCCCTATTAAATCTCTCCTGTTAATATGAAATCATTCTGTATTCCGAAGACACATTGTGAAATTATCAGGCAAGATTGATTTGTTATGTATCATGAAGATAAGTGTAAATAGATTATTTAAAAAAATATTCATGTGTAATTAAGAATATCGCTAACTGTTGTTCCATGGTAGCTAAATTGGAATTACTCAGTAATAACCTCTTGTTACCAGAATAGTTACAATTTAACTACACAGGTATAACTGTAACATAATGTAAAGTGTTACCCACCTGTAATAGTGTTACACACCTCTAATAGTGTTTCACACTTCTCACAATGTGTTGTACACACAACAATGAAAACATATAAAAAGGATTCATTTCCATTTCGACATTCAATTTCTTAGTTACATAGTATGAGGAGTCTTTATGGTGAATATGGTCTTCATGGAACATGTAGTAATTTAATCATCTTTTAATTTTTATGCACAGTGCACTTTAATCCTTGATAAAGACTCAGGGCAGTCTGTCTGATGGAACAGTGGATTAGCTCCTGGCTTTTGATCCCAAGGCTCCTGGTTTGAATCTCTTTCAGGGAAATTTAATCTCATGAGCATTTGCCTCCATAATCACTGCTGGATGCTATATTTTAATTGAAATGCCTTTGTGTCCATGTTGTGTGTGATGTTTTCTATATGAAAAACTGTTGATGTAAAACACTATTATGAAAGTATTAATGCTATGAATCAGATCATTGTCCACCGTTAGATTTGTTTGCTAAACTCATTTCAGCATTCTAATGGACACACAGTAGCAATGAGATAAACTCTTACTGCTCACCTCTCTCCAGTGAGTCAGCGAGATCGTTCTGCTTCATGTTCCTCAGGATGTGGAGTGTGATCTTCAGAGACCACTCACTGCCATAGAACTCCAGCATCTTCTCAACTATGTACAGGGCCTCAGGATCCTCCTGCTCCATCTTAGTGCATTCTGGGTAATCAGCAATTTGATGACGCTTGAACAATTCCTTCATCTTCATAAACTTATCCAGTACAGAAGGATCTTCAGGAAGACAATTAAAGCATTCTGGGCAAACTTGACTCAGATGGCTCTGAAACAGTTCCAACTTTCCAGTCTTCTTCAGCTTCATCAAAGTGCGCAGGAGAGACTGAAACAAACACATGAAGAGATGTGCAGTATCACTTTAAATGAAATACGCAAAGAGGTGTGCTGTATCAGTGTGAAATAAACACATGAAGAGGTGTGCTGCATCAGTGTGAAATAAACACATGAAGAGGTGTGCTGTATCAGTGTGAAATAAACACATGAAGAGGTGTGCTGTAACAGTGTGAAATAAACACTTTATCAGAGCCATTAAAACAATCATATCCCTGCCTGAGGTCAAATGTTTTCTCAGAGGGATGGACAATTATAAACACCAAACATGCAGCAGGTCCACAGCCTCATATTTGAAGTGCAGTTCTTGCTCTTGATTGATGATTTTGGAGAGATACTACTTGGTCGGATGAATATAAAGTGAATATTTCTGAGCAATACTTGTGGTTAATGCTAACTATATAAAGTGAGTGCTTAACACACTCTGGTTGAAATCCTGCTCTGTCAGTGTGTTTGGGTCTTTAAAGACATTGACATTACTACAACTTCTTTTGTTATGTTATCTCATTCACAGAAATGTAGCACACAAGAAAATCGCACAAGAAACTATGAAAATAAAGAAATACATATCATACCTGTTTTAAGGAACATTGTTTCTCTGAACTCTCCTCTTCAAAATGGCTGGACTCCAGTGAGTAGTGGAACCTGTGAAGAAATCATGAGACACAAATTCCAATTAACCTCATCCTCTTAATGCAGCTCTAACTCACAGCACATGGAGACAGAGCTTCCAGTTACACTCATCCTCTTACTGCAGCTCTATCTCAGACAACATAACAGAGTCTCCAGTTAGACTCATATAAACCTCTTTCTTGCAGGGCCGTGGGTTCCATCGTCAGTCCCTGGCTCCTCTGAAGAACTCACTGCACATCTGAATGTGACATAACACACAAAATTGTCACAGATCCAGACCAAGGTCATTCTTTCTTCACGCACCTGTGCTTCTGTCAAGATCTTTCGTGAAATTTTTGTTTTAGCATTTCGGTTCATTCTCACGTCTTGGTGTTCTTTGCTGATTGAGATCAGCTGATATTTTGTTGTATTCATTCATCATGTTTCTCTCAAGGGATATGGAAGTAAAATTAAAAATTACTGTCAATATGAACCTGCTGCATTACCTTCTACGATGTGTGGACTTTCCTCTGAAGTGGAGTGGTAGTTCGATTGAACGATCACTCTTCATGGACAGACAGCTGGGTACAGGTGACCCTGCCTTCTCTACCCGGACCCTGTGAACAAAACATTGAGACAGAGCTTCCAGTTAAACTCATCCTCTTACTGCAGCTCTAACTCAGAGCACATGGAGACAGAGCTTCCAGTTAAACTCATCCTCTTACTGCAGCTCTAACTCACAGCACATGGAGACAGAGCTTCCAGTTAAACTCATCCTCTTACTGCAGCTCTAACTCACAGCACATGGAGACAGAGCTTCCAGTTAAACTCATCCTCTTACTGCAGCTCTAACTCACAGCACATGGAGACAGAGCTTCAAGCTTTAATGTTTCTCTCAAGGAATTTGGAAGTACAATTAAACAGCAGTGTCAATATGAACCTGTTGCACTACCGGTGATCACCAGTGAATCTCTCTGAATTTGACTGGAAGACCATTGAACGATCACTCTTCAGAGACATTTGTTGTTTCTGATTGGTGTTTCATTAAGTGCCTTGTCACTTCTACATTTTGCCTCCTGTGTTTCTTGGTGACTGGATCCAAGACTAGCTATCCGTGTCAAACAGGACACTTCATTACGATATAATACACCCACCTAGACCTGAATGTACAATAAAATACCCCACTATACCTGAAGGTTGCCGGAGAGATAGAAGTATAAGTAAACATTAGTGCCAATATGAACCTGCTGCATTACCTTTGATCACCTGTGAACTCTCTTCTGAAGTGGAGTGGTAGTTTGATTGAACGATCACTCTTCATCGACAGACAGCTGGGTACAGGTGACCCTGCCCTCTCTACCCGGACCCTGTGAACAAAACATGGAGACAGAGCTTCCAGTTGAACTCATCCTCTTACTGCAGCTATAACTCACAGCACATGGAGACAGAGCTTCCAATTAAAACTAACATTCTTACTGCAGCTTTAACTCATAGCACATGGAGACAGAGCTTCCAGTTAAACTCATCCTCTTACTGCAGCTCTAACTCACAGCACATGGAGACAGAGCTTCCAGTTAAACTCATCCTCTTATTGCAGCTCAAACTCACTGCACATGGAGATAGAGCTTCCAGTTAAACTCATCCTCTTACTGCAGCTCTAACTTACAGAACACTTAACTCACTGATTCACGCATTTGTACCTCTCTCTGGCAGGGCCGTGGCTTTCATGGTTGGTCTCTTTTTTCTCTGAAGAACTCATTTTAGAAACATTACATTACAATACATTACATTACAGGCATTTAGCAGACGCTCTTATCCAGAGCGACGTACAACAAGTGCATTAGATCAAGGTGCAACAGTGAAACTGCGCTGCCTATCTCAGGACACCGGGACACTTCAGATCAGATTCAACCATAGGTGGTGAGTCAAATCCGCCAACCTGTAAATACACAAAAGAACACAGTAAACACACACAGACACACTAAAACACAGTCTCAGGCACACACACACATCAGATCTTACAGTGCCGACAGGAACAAATCTTGAATTTAATATGGCCCTCAACATGTGCAATATCATCGCCTACAAAATGTTTTGCACCCATGATAACAATGATCAAGACTGTTGAATATAAAGATTGCCAGTGCTGAGGTATATATTCATTGTCCAACACGTGGAATATATTTAATGATATAATGGGGTGTGTAACCACCAAAATTACACATCTCTCAGATTAAAAAATTTCCAAAAGTTTGTGTCACAATTACTGTCACCCGTTTTCAGTATTAGCTTCTCTCTCCACTCACAAACCAGCCGCTGTTAAATTAGCTGCAGAGCGATAGCGAGCGCAGGAAAGACTAGACCCACCCGAGCAGCGTTGTAGAGTTTTCCAAGTTGCTGATGTGCGCTCAATAAGGCTCTTTTTTAAAATACAGTCGCTAAAGGGGTATGGAAACCAGTTAAATCTAGCGACGAAGTCGCCAAGTTGGCAACTGTGGTTGTCAAAATGTAGCCTACTTCTTTAATCAAGCGACAGGGCCTGTGACTTCTGTCATACTAGGTTACGTCACTAGGGTTAAAAAAAAGTCATGAAACATCAAAAATACATCAGTAAACATTTTTTTAAATTTAATTATTGCTTTTTGGTCCAAATGGTAAATTTGAATTCAGTATGAACTCTTCGCTTATTAGACTACGCCTTAAACACGCCATTTTATTGAAGTTCTCGGCTTTACTGAATTACGCGTGTTAATACGATTATACTTGCAGATTCCCATTCCTCCCCACATCACCTTTATCTTTACGTTTTCTTACCACTATTCCACTCCACAACAGGCTGATCACTCCGTTGGTTTGTTCAATTTAATTCTTCTTTTCACGGTCTTCTTTCTGCTGCATCTTTAAAATGGCTGTCTGAGTTAACTTTCAGTTTCTCTTTCGGACCGCTTCTTCTTCTTCTTCTTCTTCTTTGGTGTTTTACGGCGGTTGGCATCCTTTTTAGTTGCATTACCGCCACCTTCTGGATCTAACCATGTACTGCTGTCTGGATCGCTTATATCCTGTTACTTATTCCAGTTGCCCTCAAAAAACTAAATATCACCTTCTTTCCCTCCACCGTGTCCCCACACCCAAGCAGATCTGTAAGCCTTGCCTCCACTCCTAGTCTCTGTAATCCTGTAAACATTACCCTTCTTTCTTGCTCATACTTCCTGCATTCAATCAGGACATGCTCCACTGTTTCTGATTCCTCGCACTGATCGCAATAGCCAGTTGGATGTTTTCCTATAATAAATAGTGTGCTATTCAAGTTGCTGTGACCAATTCTTAATCTACTTATGATTACTTGCTCTCTTCTATCAGTTCCACTGTTTCTTACCATTCCTACTTTATTTTGTATTTTATATAAATGTCTTCCTTTTGTTTCACTATCCCAATGTTGTTGCCATTGTTTGATTACTCCCCTCCAAACGATGCTTTTCCTCTCTGATTTTGAAAGTTTAACATTAAGGTCCACATACTCTCTCCTGACCGCCTCCTTCGCCAACTTATCTGCTTTTTCATTTCCCTGGATTCCTGAATGTGCTGGTACCCACATGAACTTTACGTTTTTCTCTTGACTAGTTATCCTTGAATTATTAAACAACAGTTCATATAATGTCTTGGTGATTACTTCCTGATCCTGTTTTAATGCTTGACAATGCTGATACCGAGTCACTACAAATGAGCATATTATTTGCCGTCACTCCTTCCACCCACTCTAATCCTAACAGAACTGCAATTAGCTCAACAGCATAAATGCTCAAATAATCTGATGTTCTCTTACTGATTCCAGTCTGGTGACTGGGAATCACCACTGCAGCCCCTGTCACCTCTGTTATTGGATCCTTTGACCCATCTGTAAAAATCTGTAAATAGTCAATGTAATTCCTGTCCCTATGCATGTAATATTCCTGAACTAAATCTGCTGTTTTATTTCTGTGCTTTATATTCAATAGCTCCATGTCCACATAAGCATTTTGTAACATCCAGACTGGTCTCACAGGCCACAACACAGTTGGACAAAATTCAATTTCATGGATTTGTATTTGTTCTGCAACGTCCTTGCCTACCCATCCAAAGCTTTTTGTGCTTTTTCCCTCTCCCAACTAGCCTCCAATACCCTCTTAGTTGGATGACTTTCTGTGTGTCCCCTTAAATTTATCCAGTAATTGGCCATCAACTGTTTCCTACGAATCCAGAGAGGCATTTCTCCTGCCTCAACTTGCAGTGCACACACCGGCACCGTTTTTACTGACCCTAAGCAAATCCTCAGAGCACGAGCCTGCACAACATCCAGGTCTGACAGCACAGTCTTGGCTGCTGAGCCATACACCACACTACCATAATCAATTCTTGCCCAGATTAGCGCTACATATATATACTTCAATGACGCTATATCAGCTCCCCATTCCAGCCCAGCAAGACATCTCATAACATTAATGACTTTCTTACTTTTTCCACTATGCTTCTTATATGCTCTTTCCATGTTAGTCTGGGATCAAAATGTACTCCCAAGAAATGAACGCATTCTACTCTCTCTAGGTTACTTCCGTATAACTTCAGATTCCTTGCTTCCCTGATTTTCTTACTTGTGAAGAACATAATTTTTGTTTTTTCCACAGTAAATTTAACACCCCATTCTATTCCCCATCTTTCCACTCAATTTATCCCTTCTTGTAATTTTTTAACTATATATTCTAGGTTCCCTCCCCTCTTCCATAAAGCCCCATCATCTGCAAACAGAGACCTTCCCATGCCTACCGGTATACTTTCAAATATATCATTTATCATGACTGAAAATAAAGTAGGACTTACAACACTCCCCTGGGGCGTACCATTTTCTACAACATGTTTACCTGAGACCTCTGACCCTATCTTGACCTGAACTGACCTATCCCTTAGAAAATCCCTAATCCAATTGAAGATGTTTCCCTCAATTCCCATTTTATGAAGCTTGATTAACAACCTTTCTTTCCATAGCATATCATAAGCTTTTTCCACATCGAAAAATACTGCAGCCACAATCTCTTTATTCACCTGGGCTTTTCTTATCTCATTCTCTAAACACAGAACCGGATCCATTGTGTTCCTGCCTCTCCTAAATCCACTCTGATATGCAGCCATCAGTCCCCCTTTCTCCAAAAAGTGCATGAGCCTCTCATTAACCATCCGTTCCATTAGTTTACATATATGTGACGTTAAAGCAATGGGTCTGTAGTTTCCTGGCTTACTAGGATCTTTCCCAGGCTTTCTGATTGGAATTATAATTGCTTCCTTCCAGCTCATAGGGACTCACACCTCCTTCCACACTTTATTGAATAACATCAGTAATTTATTTAATCCTCCTTCACTTAAATATTTAATCATTATATAGCTTATTCCATCTTTTCCCAGTGCACTCATTCCTGTTTTGCCTAATGCCCTCTTCATCTCTCCAACAGTAAATGGGACATCTAGTTCATTTCCACTGGTATTCTTTCTCCTTAGTGCATCCATGTTTCCAGCTTTGGTTTTTTTCCCTGCCTGCCTTGCTTTTCTTCCTCATTCAGATTATAGGAACTGTGTACTGTAACAAAAGTTTTTAAAAGTAATTCAGCCTTTTCTTTATTGGTTATCGCCACTTCATTTCCGGTGCTCAGGACAGGGTAGTTCCATTCCCTCCTATCTCCTCCTATTTCTTTATCATTCCCCAAACTTCTATCTGAGTGGTGTTCCCAACTGACCCACAGAACTTCCTCCAATATGACCTCTTTGTCTGTCTTATCGTTTTCTTAACCATTGCATGTGCTTTTTTGTACTGGACCAAATGCTGAAAATTATGGGATCTTTTGACCAGTTTAAATGCCTTGTTCCTACTCTTTACTGCTTGTTTGCACTTATCATCCCACCAAGGTACTAATTTCCTCTTTGTCCTACTTGTACCTTTCGGAATACAACTTATTGCAGCTGCCATTATACCCTGCAATATTTTGCAGTTACTCATTTCTATACTCATATTGTCGCTAATCTGCTGTAGCTGTTCATCACTTTCAGTCATGAAATTTCCCCAGTTAGCTTTTCCAAAAATCCATTTACCACCTGTGTTCTCTGTATTCTGTATCATTACTATATTTATTTTACTGTATATTGGATAATGGTCACTACCTATGGTCCCTTCCTGATACATCCCATTCGCACAATGGCGCTAAGGTATTGGTCACTAACGTCAGATCTATTACAGACTCCTTTCCAGTGTTCACATCTATCCTTGTGTTTCTGCCATCATTAATACAGACAAGATGTTTTCCATCCAACAACTCTTCCACTACCTGCCCATTGTGATCTGTTTTATCACTCCCCCATAACGTATTATATTATTTGCGTCTAGTTATTAACTACATATCCCATAAGCGCTTTCAAAAATACAAATCACGTTACGATTAGTCAAAGCGTAGGTACTGTAGTAAAGGGGAAACAATTTCGTTTTACGCTTTTACTTGGGTGTTATGTTTTCCCCGCCATTGCGCTCGTGCTCCTGAGTGGAGTTTTTTTACGGTCTATGACTTCAGGGAGATTTTAACGTCGCTAAGCGTGAATTTGACTAGCTAATGCACATTCTGGTAACTTTTTCCTCTTACATGTCTATAGAAATACAGAGCAGCACTGGTTTTGGCAACGTTTTAGTTCATAAACCATGGCTACAAGCGTAAACTCTTGGAGTTTTGAAGGCACAGGAACCCATTCGGTCAATGAAATGACATGGTGACAACCGAGTTCCCGCTCTATCCTGGCACGTCAACGTAGTGAGAGCATCCAGTGTTGCCTCCTTCGTTCTACAGTACAGGTAGGCAGGCAAGGAGCGACTCTCAAAAACAGTTTGAATAAAACAAATTTTACTCAAGCAACAGTTACTATCATGATGTTAAATGTTTAAACTCAGTAAGTATACAAAATCACATCATTCAGTAAAACAATTAAATTAAACGTTAAAACATATATTAACCATTTTTTCCACCAACACATATGATGATAATCAAAAGTGATTGAACAATATGAATTTAAAAAAAAAACATTTTTTTTTTCTCACTTTTCTACTATAAAGATGGGGAACTGACTCTACAAAAGTGGAGATGTTTCCTGTAAAATTATAAATACGCGGTATTCCTTTGTGAAGGAAAACATTATGGCTGTTTCCTCGGTAGATTCGGTCGGGTCTAGTGAATTCCATATAGGCTATGTTGAATTAAAACACACTCGGTACTGAAAGCAAGGATTAGTTCAAACCGCTTTAATACAGAGTTTTAGCGCTTTAGTACAGAGCCTGTAGGAACGCAAAGACAAAAAGTATGTGCGGACCGACAGGGGATCCCCGGCATATAGGGAATCTTATCTTTTACGCTCATTAACACAAAGATACTTTCCCCCCAGTAACCTTGATATTTTAGTTTGTTAGCATGCCTAAGATAAGACACCGGGCCCAATTGGTCTGCAGCATGAGAGAGAGAAAATGGGAGAGAGGGGGCCCATCTCCTGTTTATGGAACCGTCCTGAACATTTACAGAATTGCATAGAGTACTTCAAAGCACACGTCATTTTCTCATTATCTGCTTGAGATTTATGGATTTTAATAAAGAGAATGTTCTCTTCTCACGCGAAGGTAAGAATATGGGAGTTAGTCATTACACATGAAAACTGTTAAAAGAATACATTTTTAATCACTTATATTTTAGGGTATATAATGTAAAACAATTATTTAAACAGCATATTCTTCTACACCTTCTTGTATGGAAATGTATTACTCGTACACACAAAGGTTCTGCACAATTATTTGTTGCCATGACTAATGGACCACTTTATTTGCTTTATTTTTATATTAATTTATATAACGAATGCTTCCTGAAAATTAAAATTAATCAATTTTTTTCATTTGTTCAAAATTATGCGGAAAGCGTAATGTAGCTCATGAAATGTGCATGTAATGCACTAAGAACGTAAAGAAAATAACAGTGTTTCCCCTTTATTCGAATAATTACGGTTTGACAAACCGTGACGCAATATTTGTATTTTTCAAAGCGCTTATGGGATTTGTAGTCAATAAGTAGTTGTGATTGCTGAATAGGATTTGGCGTTGGACTTCATTTCCCGAAAAAGCCACTGTCGAAACACCATGCGGTGCCGTCTGAAACTTGTAAATATTTCCACACAACTTCGCGACCGAAAGGTAGGTTCATTTTTTTGTCGCAACGAAGTTAATGTATGATGCTTGCCAGCTAACTTGAACTTTATCTGGAAATACACTTCGCGGTCATGTCCTATAATGTCCATACATTTAACCCAACTGGCGAGAAACAGTTTGCATCAATAAATGAACAAGCTAGCGAGCTGTAGATACCATTAACTAGATAGCAAACAAGCTAGCTGACGTAAGCAAACTAGTTTGTTTTAAGCAGGTATGCCACTCCCCTCCTGTTAATGTGGCTAATATTTAATGCTTCTCCTCACGTCGTGAAGTTTGCAAGTCTCTATGACAAAGTTCCGTTATACTCCATCATAAATGTGTCTTGTTTCCAGCCACCTGTTATATTATTTCAACATCTGTTGGCTAGCATTAGAGAAAAAAACATTTCGAGTCTTTGTTTTGAGCGAGATTTTATTTATTTTTGTTTATTTATGTTGCTTAAATAACTCTCTCGTTATAAGCCACTGTCCGTTTAGCTAACTAAACCTGATGGTCGGCATGTTTGCTTTCTCTGACTGTCCCTCAAATTTATATAAATTGTATAGCGGTCGTGTGTACAGTGATCCACTTCTGTTAGCAGCAATAGCTAGCTAGTTGCCTTGGCTGAATTGATTGGTCTGACATTTTTGTTACTACAGCTTACAGTACACTTACAGATTGGCAGGTAAATTTAATATCTTTAGTGTCAGGCGTTATTCCATCTTAATGTTCCAGACTTCATTATTATTGTGGTCATGTATACATTAAGTACTGTACATATAGTGTATGTTGTACGTACAGTAGTGGTGACAACAGACAGACCTGTTTCATGCCTGGATGTAGATTAAATGGATGTGAAATTATGCCGTTCGTAGATATTGAGACTTGTGGACTGTTATATGAAATGTTTTCCTATTTTATGAATTTAGTCTGACGCAGACACGCACGCACACACACTCACACACAGACATGCAGTCTCTCCTCTCTTTCACACACACACACACATATATATATGCACACAGACACACACTATATATATATATATATATAGAATCACACATACACACACACACAGTCTCTCCTCTCTCTCTCACACACACACAACCATATTTATATGCACACACACCCCCACATATATATATATATATATGTTGGCACACACACACAGTCTCTTCTGTCTCTCTCTCTCTGTCACACACACACACACACGCACACACACACAGTCTTTTCTGTCTCACACACACATATATATGCACATGCATGTGCACACACACACACTCGCAGTCTTCTCTCTCTCTCACGCACACACACACACACACAAAATCAGACTCTCCTCTCTCTTTCTCTCTCATGCACACACAGACAGTCTCTTCTCTCTCTCTTTGTCTCACACACACACACACACCTATATATGCACATGCACACACACACACACACTCAATCTCTCCTTTCTCACACACATAGTGTCTCCTCTCAATTTCAATTTCAATTTCAAAGTGCTTTATTGGCATGACAAATATAGGCACTTGTGTTGCCAAAGCAGTGGTTATAACATACAACTATATACAATGAATCCGTTATATAAAAAATATGAAAATATATACAAAAACATCAATAAGTGATGTTAGGTGTGTGTGTGTGTCTGACTATCTGTGTGTTGTGTGCATGAGTGAATATTATGTCTGCTTGTACGCGTGTATGCTGTGTGTAAATGTTCGCATGAGGTGGTCACACATTGTCCCTCAGATTATGGCAAGAGAACACAAATTGTGCTGCTAGTATGCAGCAACCTTTTTCTTCTCCTAATAGGTAGGGTAATCTATCGTCATTGGGCATATAATTGAATTGGGGACATTTCTGGATTATTTTTTGGTAGAATTTTTGGCGAATTTGGTCAAATTTTGTGCATTCCATTAGGAAGTGTTTTTCCGTTTCAATTTGGTTGCCTTTGCATTGTTGGCACAATCTTTTTTCTTCTGGCAACCATGATTTTCTGTGCCTGCCAGTTTCTATGGCTAAGTGGTGCTCGCTGAGTCTGTACCTCGTCAAAGTGGTTCTCAGTTTTTTGTCAGTAACTGTGGTCAGGTAGTTCGCTACGGCATACTGTCTTTTTAGGGCCAAATAACATTTCATTTTACTTTGCAATTTTGTTTTAGTTTCCCAGTAGGTTATATAATTCTGTTTCAGCTGTGTTGCAATTTGGTTTATTCTAATTATGTTTGTAGTTTTGTTCTGATCCTGAGCAGGTGAGGTGTTAGTGTGTGTTAGTATATGTGGGGAACTAAGGCTCAGGACCAGCTGAGTGAGGGGATTGTTTGCTTTGCTCAACTCTTGGTATTGCAGGGCTTTGTATTGATGTGAGTGGGGGTCACTTTGTTTTAGGTGCTTCCAAAATTTGATTGACCTTTTTTGTATTTTGATAAGTAATGGGTATTGGCCTAATTCTGCCCTGCATGCATTGTTTGTTGTGTTTCTATGTAATTTCAGGATATGTTTACAGAATTCTGCATGCAGGGTTTCAATTGGATGTTTGTCCCATTTGCCAAATTCTTGACTGATGAGTGGGCCCCACACTTCACTGCCATAAAGAGCAATTGGTTCGATTACAGCTCCAAAGATTTTAAGCCAAATTCTAATTGGAATCTCTACACAAATTTGTCGTTTTATGGCGTAGAAGGCCCTGCGTGCTTTCTCCCTTAGTTCATTCACTGCAATGTTGAAGTTTCCTGTAGAACTGATTTTTAGCCCTAAATAATTGTAATTTGAGGAATGTTCAATGTAGTGTGTTCCTAACATGAATTTGTGTTTTGTTCCCTGAGATCTGGATCTTTTTTGGAATGTCATAATTTTAGTTTTGTTAAGGTTTACTGCCAGGGCCCGGGTCTGGCAGTATTGTTCTAGCAGGTCTAGGCTTTTCTGTAACCCCTGTTCATTGGGGGAAAGGTCTCCTCTCTCTCACACACAGACACACCACATGTATGCATTGCACATGCACACACACAAATATATATGCACACACACACAGTCTCTTCTCTCTCACACACACACACACACATTTCTATGCGCACACACACTCACAGACACACACACACACGGACACAGTCTCCTCTCTCTCTCTCACACACACACATACACACACACATGTATATAGGATCACACACACACACACGCACACACACACACACAGTCTCTCCTCTCTCTCTCACACACACAACACAAAATCAGACTCTCCATTCTCTCTCACGCACACACAGACACAGTCTCTCCTCTCTCTCACTCTCTCTCTCACACACACACACATACATGCATTGCACGCACAGACACAGTCTCTCCTCTCTCTCTCACTCACTCTCTCTCTCACACACACTCATGGTGGAACATGCACAGAGATAGTACATACAGTCATAAGGGTGTTGTAGTTTGTACACAGTCCCAGATTCACTGTCACCAGTTCTGCTAGCTCTCCTGTGCCTGGGGAGAGGAGGGGGGCCATGCAGCTCCCCTGTCCCTTTAGGATGGGGGGGGGGGAGTCTCTTATTCTACACATGACTTTGGGCTTTAATATTGTCCTTGTTTTCATTCCTATTCAGCATTACTGTTTTTTGTTTTTTTTAAAGCAAAACGACCACAGTTACCACAAAAAGAAATCTTTTAGGGTCCTCTTCCTCTTCATTATTAAAACTGACTGTTCATTAAGCCTCTGAATGAATGAACAAAATTAGCTTAAGTTAACTAAAAACTGCCAGTTATCCAAGTTACTCAGATATCTTCCACTTATTGTACAAACGTAAACTCATCGTGTTCCGAACAAAACACGGGGAAGCGGCCGCTTCCACAAGAAGTTAACGTCCGTTCAACGTTAGTTTTTCTCATGAGGAATGTGGCTTGTAGTTTTAGGCTTTATGTGCGCTAACAGTTACTGGCTGCTAAAGTTCGCTTCATTTCAGCTGATTTACACAGTTTCTGATGTGATGCCTGCCTGAGAAGCTAAAAACAGCCATTTCAGTCCGCCAAGGCAACACACAGCTAATGCTGCTTAACAGACAGCTCAGTAAATACGCATAAAATGTCAGCTAACTCAGAATTGAACTTTTGAAACTTACCGAGGACAAAAACAATTTGACGGAATTGGAATGTTCAAGGCGAATGCGATTAGCGCCATTACAAACTCGGTTTGCGTGATAGCGTGCGGGCGCACTAGTGTTTGATGACGTCTGATAATTGTTACAAGCTCATTGTTTACATCGTTTTGTGTGTAGAATTCACACACACAGTAAATTTTGGTGATTTTAAGCATCCCCCCTTTTTTCTCTCCATCTTGTCTGCAGCCCAACGAGCTGATCAGGGTAGAACTGTGGCTGTCTAACAGATGGGCTGACCATGCAGGAAGTCCCCAGATGGAGGCACTGTGTAAGCATGAGTTTGGTTTTGTTTGTTTTTGTTTCTATGCACCACATTTGGTGTATATTAGTGTATTACTACTGCCAGTCTTACATACTGCTACCTTTCTGCAATCAAATGATTTAATTTGATTGCGTAGTAGTATGGGGGACTGTCAGTAGTAATGCACTAATGGAGAGTGGGGCCCAGTCAAATTTTTTTTTTTTTTTTAACCTTCAGAAAATTTTGAAATTTGCGAAAAAATATTATAACCCCCATGTTGTATTCTTGGAAATTTCGGGGGGCCAGATTGCCTACCCCTCCACACACTCCACACACACACACCTCCCCCACCCTTGGGGACCACCGACGTTGCTCAGGTGCAGTCTCGGGGAATCGAACCATCAACCTCTACCTCCTGAGGATCGGTTCAGCCCCCTACGCCACGTAATCCTTCGCATTTATCGCTCCTTTTTTTGTGCACTTACACAGCACAACGGACAAAAGCTGCGCAAACTGAAAAGGGTAACGCAGGGCTTGAACCTCTGACCTTGGTAATGGAAAACGAGAACCATCCCTCTGCACCACTGTAACTTTGACGTTTTTTCTGTTTTTCCTGCAGTGACATGAAGACAGCCTGACCTCAGAAGTAGAAACTGAAGGGACGAACCGGGATTCGAACCCTGAAGCTCAGCGTTCCGAGCATCGGACAATACCTTTACGCCACTGTCGTGTTAGCGGTTGCGCGGCTGCAGAAGTGGCCTGATGATGAGACAACCCAAGTATAAGCGAAACAAAGGCAAAGGGGGGCTCGAACCCCCAACCTCTGCGTCCGTAGGCAAAGACAATACCATTGCGCCACCTTCTCTTCTGTGAATCGGCCGGCTCTTCTATGGGTAGAAGAAGATGACACGACAGAAATATTTCCCAAAAAAGAAAAAAAGCTGGAACCCCCCGGCCGTGGCTGGCTCAAATCTGCTGGGCGTGATGCAGTGAACAGAAGCTGATGAGAAATGCCACTGTTAAAAAAACTAGAGTTTTTGGGTGCTCATTAGTGAACTTATTCTCAGACCCGTCAGAAATAAACAGGAGGAGCTCAGCTTTGAATCACACAGATCCAGATTAGGTGCTCTCCTAAAACAAACTCTAAGAAACTGTGGCAAAATATAAACGGACACCCTAACATATTTTGGCTTCTTTAAATAAAGCTTTTGATTCATTGAAGGAATTCCTTTGCATTTGTGATTTATAATTAGAACAACAGGTGACTGACAAGTCCCGTTCAAACAGATGACCTAATTAAAGGTGTAATGTTGCACCTTATAGGTGTGCATGAAAGTGATTAGTTGGTTATATTTTTTATGCCTTTGAATGTTTTCTTTCACAAGGATGAAAAATGAGATTTAATCTAGCCAGTAATGGACTATGGAGAACACTCATATTCTGTTTTTATAAACTGCAGTGGATGTGTATTGGGGACAGGGCTTGTAAATGCATTTTATTTTCTTTTAAATAATGAAATAAAATTAATTGTGTTTTGGAATTTTATTCTGCAATTCCATTTCAGTCTTGAAAGTTGTGCTGCCATTGCTGAATAAAAATAATGCACAATAAGAACAGTGAGTTTCAGTTTCAGTAGATCTTTATTATCCCCAGAGGGCAACTTGTGTGCAGCATTAAAATCCACATACATTTGATAACCACACAAAAAAATCGACTTGTACATTACAACATTTTTTAAATCGGATTTCCTCTGCTGTAATGCCATTTTCTGTCCAGCAGAGGGAGGCAAACCCCTGACATTACATTGCATTATTCGGCAGACGTTTTTATCCAGTGACGTACAATAAGTGCATAAAGAAGGTCATTGGAACAACTACAAAACACAGATCCAATAAGGCACAATACTCATTTAGTAACAGTTATTCATAGCCATGAACACATTAAGTCCAGTTCACACATTAAACATTACTCTGACCTAACCTCTGCTAAGTAAAACTAGGAGGCATGACAAGCTACAACATCAAGATAATGATACAAAGTACAGTATAAGTGCTGGATGGCGGTACAGGTAACATGAAATTGGCACAGGAGGTACATGTGTAGCATAAAAGAGGGGAATTTAAGTGATAAAAATTATCCTAGATTCATCCAAATGGCAGGGGTGCAAGTGGCCCCGTTTCCACACAGCGGAGTGGTCGAGCTGGCGTGTAGGATTGAATCATGTCCTGTAAGTAGCCGGGGGCCGTCCTGTTGGCTGCAGGGTAGGCGAGGATCTGGACTTTGAACCTGGTCCTGTCAGCGACCGGTAGCCAGTGGAGTGAACTCAGCAGAGGAGTGACTTGGGAGAACTTGGGAAGGTTGAAGACGAGTCGGGGAGCAGCATTCTGAATCAGGGGACATATGAAGCCCAGCACCGATGCCTCCGAAGCACTCCCCGAGTCTGCTCAGCTCCTTTAAAACAGAAGGGACCAGTTAAAAGCATTTAAAAATAAGATAAATTGATAATCAAACCAATGTATGTGAAGTGAGATGCATTACATTACAATCTACAGTACAATCTACATATTAGGCTGTGTAATTTAGTTTTTAGTCACACACTAAACAGAGGTAAACCAGTGAAATGTGTGTGTGCATCTGCTACCCTGGAAAAGTGAAGACTAATCTTAATCCTTAACATGCAGGTGATTTACAGCAACGTGCACACAAACACCCCGAAAATCAGTTTTAAACAATATTCTGATTAAGCATCTGCATGGTTAAAAAAAAACACGATTTATCTAATACCTGGGTTTTACATGGATTCTTTTAATAATCATGTAAGGCCAATTAGTTGTCCAAAAATTACTAATTACTTTACGCCGCTTTACGTGATGCTTCAGCTTCTTCTTCTCTTTGTACGATTCTGGCATTTTCAACGCTTCCAGACTTATTACTGCCCTCTGCTGGTCGTTAAAAAACCTCAACTGATCCTCGGATGCGTCCGTGCACATATAGTCCAGTTGCATACAAACAAATCCAATTTTCCTTTCAAATAGTTACTGCTTCTTCTGGTCTGAACTAAGCAAAGTTACAAAAGAAAAAAGAAACTCCTAATTCTGAAATAACGTTCAAACCATCTTACTTTCCTGTAGTTTACATTATAATAACTTGATCAATCGTCGCAGCCATGCCACACTGTCATACCCACCTGGGTGTTTCCCTACCATCTTTAAACATCGATTAAACCACAGTCCCTCAGATTTAATCTTGCTGGTTCACCTGCACTGATTCTTTCCCCCCGCATAAAGATATACAAACAACACCCAGCTCACTGCGTTTGGTGACCTTTCGCATGCGCAGTTTTAAAAGGCCGAAATTTAAAGCCGACTTTACTACGTTTACATGCGCAAATAAATCGAAAATTTGCACAAAAATATTGGAATTAATTGAATGTTTCTCAGATTTTTACCATACCCGATTAAGATAATAAAAAAGCGATTACTTACAACTTCCTCCACAACAACCGAATTTGTGTTCCTAAACGTAGGCGAGAGCTGTGTTCTTCCCGTGCTTTAATGGTGATTGATGACAGGTGCGCAGACATTTGGGTACTCTGTTACAGGTGCGTTTTATGTCCACAAGAGGGAGCCAGCATTCCTACTTTAATACAGACGGCCCCGGTTGAAGACATCGTTCAGAAAATAATTAATGAAATGTCATACAACAGCACTGTACCTTAAAATAATGACAACATTTTGGTAAATTTGGCATGAAGCTTTAATCTCAAACGTTTTACAAGCATGGCAGTTTGCGTTTTCATACCCTGGAGAAGTGGAAACTATTTAATGTTTAAAACACAAGTGCGTCCGATTTTCCAGGCTATGATGTGAGTTATAGACTCCATATTAATACAGGTCCAGGCAGACAACTGACTCCAACATTGAAATTTCCTCAGCGAAACATTAAAACTGTCTAGTAAAGATAAGAAGTTTTTACCATACCCGATTAAGATAATAAAAAAAGCTCTCTCACCGATATGTCCTCAGCTAAGATAACCAACTCCCCATTGACACAGCCCAGGGAGAATAATTAACTCCCATACTGATATTTTCTCAGCAATATCATAGTGAAGATAATGAACTCCCACACCAATAGGTCCACAGTTAAGTGAACTTCACTTTATACAGAGATAATCAACTGCTACTCTGATGCATCCTCAGCTAAGACAATCAACACAGCCTGTTAGATATTCAACTCCACATCCAAACAGCCCAGCTAAGATAATCAACCCACCTATTAACTAGATGCCTGCATCCAGACCTGAGCCTGGCAGGGTCCATTAACACAGCCCAAGGAAGATAACCAACTGTCACGCTGTATGTTGTTGTATGGCATTTCATCTGCCCCAATGTCCCCCACAGATCCAGAGCAGGTGCCCTCCCTGTAAGGCAAGGTGAGACAAGAGAAGGACGGGAGTCATTGTGCTCATAACTTTAAACACAAAAACTCTAAAAAGTGTTATTTTATTTTTAAAACTGTAAAACACAAAATTATGTTCCTAATATGAAGACAAGGAGATTGTGGCAAAACATATGTACTGTATATGTCTCAAAACTACTCTATATGTACAAAACTACTACTCAGAAGGCAATTCATGTGCAGCATTAAAATCCACATACGTTTGACAACCATGGAAAGATTCACGTTACAAGGACAAGGAATAGCTTTAAAGTTAGAATATGTATAAAGGAGTAAAATCACTACAGAGTACAATTCAGTATGGACACATAATGCATGCTGCTGCCATATATACTGTATTAAAGCCCACAGACATATGTTGTCCAGTTTTAGTTGCAGTTTAGTCGCTGGAGGATGAGCATTATCTTTAGTAACGTGGAGGCTAAAAAAATACGAACAAAATAAATGACACCACCGCACCTTGCACATCTTCTCTTGCCCTTGCACACCTTAGCTATGTGCCCAAACTCCTGGCAATTGAAACACCTCATTGGTTTTGGGATGAATTCCCTCACATTATACTTAATAAATCCAAAAAAAATTTCTTTTGGGATATCTTTGGCATCAAACTCAATCACCACTGTTTCTGTATCTTTTTTCTCAGCTCCTCTTGTCATTCTTTTAACATTTTTAACTTTACTTTACTGCTACGTACTTTCAAGTTTTCCACTAACTCCTTCATACTTACACTAAGGGGGATCCCTGTTATCACCCCTTTACACCCATTGAGACTCGGCTCTCCAACTTTCACTGTTTTTGCGACTAACTTTTCCTATACACAGTAGCTCTCTCGCCTTCTCTACTTGGTTCTCAGAGTTACATCCAATTAGCAAGTTACCATCCCCTAGCACTTTCGCAAACTTGACTTCACCTACTTGTGCTCTGATTAAATGTGTGAGTCTAAGCGGGTCCGTTTTCTTCACTCCACCTTCTCCCTCAAACCTCACCACAACATTAAGGGATCCTGTCTTTGAACTCCTTGCCTCATCCTCCCGTCCCTCACTCTCTGTTTCTCCTAGATTACAGTCACTCTTTTTCTTCCTCTTAGCCGTCCGACGCCCAGCTCCCTTCCCCACCTGTTCCCATTCACCCCCATACCCCTCCTCCTCATTCAACTCCATGCTGTTATAGCTGTCTTCATCTACCTCCTTCCCCGCCATGTTACCACAGTCAACGAGAAGCAGCGTGAGAGTCTCGCTACCGGACCTATCCGCTTGAGCAAAATCACAGGTGATACTAATCACACTAATTACAACGATAAGCTGAGTCACTATACGTTGACTTCCCCCAGGTCCCAACGAAAATCTAACTAAAACCTAACATAGTCTTCAGTGTAGTTACCGGGCTCGAGGCGGCTTTTAAACGCAAAACCCGTGAACGCAAATGAGAGACCAATTTAATAGTCACTCACGGCGAACCGGAGCGTACCCCCACCCAGAGTTAACACCAAAAATAAGAAAGGCAAAATAACAACTACCACTACAAAGCCCACACACCAGAGGCTTCTGCCAGTATCTATAATATCCATCATGTAAAACTGTGAAATACTAAAATATAAAACTGAAATAATATTGAAAAACCAGGAGAAAGTAAACTATCCCTATGATAGACTATCCCTATGATAGACTAAAGCCCACACTTGTTTTAGTAAATACCAGCGAGTAATTTGCCCACATCATCATTTAAACACACCTGACACCTGAGTTGTCCTTTTAGTCGCCGTTGGGGTTGTCCTTTTAGTCGCCGTCAGAGTTGTCCTTTTAGTCGCCGTCAGAGTTGTCCTTTTAGTCGCCGTCAGAGTTGTCCTTTTAGTCGCCGTCAGAGTTGTCCTTTTAGTCGCCGTCGGGGTTGTCCTTTTAGTCGCCGTCGGGGTTGTCCTTTTAGTCGCCGTCGGGGTTGTCCTTTTAGTCGCCGTCAGAGTTGTCCTTTTAGTCGCCGTCAGAGTTGTCCTTTTAGTCGCCGTCGGGGTTGTCCTTTTAGTCGCCGTCGGAGTTGTCCTTTTAGTCGCCGTCAGAGTTGTCCTTTTAGTCGCCGTCGGTCAGAGTTGTCCTTTTAGTCGCCGTCGGAGTTGTCCTTTTAGTCCCGTCAGAGTTTCCTTTTAGTCGCCGTCAGAGTTGTCCTTTTAGTCGCCGTCAGAGTTGTCCTTTTAGTCGCCGTCAGAGTTGTCCTTTTAGTCGCCGTCAGAGTTGTCCTTTTAGTCGCCGTCAGAGTTGTCCTTTTAGTCTTTTTTTTTTTTTTTTTTACATTAGACTGCATTTTTGCCTCCAGAACAGCCTGAGTTCTTTGCGGTATGGATTCAGCAAGGTGCCGGAAACATTCCTTAGGCATTTCGGCCCATGCTGTCTTGATAGCATCACGCAGCTCTGGCAGATTTTTTGGCCATACATTTATGCAGCGAACCTCCCGTTACACCTAATTAGGCCTTCTACTAAATATCACAATTTTATTCTTTTTATTTGGAATCTCTTCCCCTCTCTCTCACTCTTTCTCTCCGTTTATCCGAGCTGGTCTCTCCAAGCCTGCAGTTTTTATTACTCTGGTCTTGTGACAGGAAGACAGGCTCTAAGAGTAGAGCCTTGATTCTGCGTGCTTTCTTCCTAAACCCTCAGACCTACTGCTCTGCACATGCTCAGTCTGGCTGTTCTTAGCAGCCGTGAGTTAGCTTTGCTCTACTGCTGTTGAGTGACTTACACAGCTCACATTTACACACACTCCATTTATACAGCTGGATTATTTACTGAAGGTTTAGTTTCTTGCTCAAAGGTAGCACGGCCCAGTTGGGAATTTTAACCAGCAGCTTTGGCATTACGAGAGACGTTCCCTAACCAATACGCTGCACCACCACCTGTTAGCATTGTATTAGCTTCCTGCAGCAATGTGAAAGGAGCTCACGTTACATTATATTACAAAACGCAGGTCAGTACAATATTCCTTTCATAACAGTTATTCATAGCCATGAACACATTAAGTCCAGTCCACACAGTAAACATTGCTCTCTGACCTAACCTATGCAAATTCAAACTAGGAGGCAAGACAAACTACAACATCAAGATAATGATACAAAACACAATAGGTGCTGGATGGAGGTACATGTAAGATGAAAGTGGGTATTTAAGTAATAAAAATGATCCCAAATTGGGAGTGCCCTGCAGAGTGGTGACAGTTAGGTAGCCCAGGTATAGTCTGAAGAGATTGGTCTTCAGACCATGGCGGAAGATGGGCTCTCAGGCTAACAGATGCTGTCAGTGAGAGCTCCCGTCTAATTGGTGCAGCACTGGTTTTGGCAACGTTTTAGTTCATAAACCATGGCTACAAGCGTAAACTCTTGGAGTTTTGAAGGCACAGGAACCCATTCGGTCAATGAAATGACATGGTGACAACCGAGTTCCCGTTCCATCCTGGCACGTCAACGTAGTGAGAGCATCCAGTGGTGCCTCCTTCGTTCTACAGTACAGGTGTACTCGTACACACAAAGGTTCTGCACAATTATTTGTTTGCCATGACTAATGGACCACTTTATTTGCTTTATTTTTATATAAATTTATATAACGAATGCTTCCTGAAAATTAAAATTAATCAATTTTTTTCATCCGTTCAAAATTATGCGGAAACCGTAATATATCTCATGAAATGTGCATAAAATGCACTAAGAACGTAAAGAAAATAACAGTGTTTCCCCTTTATTCGAATAAATACGGTTTGACAAACCGTTACACAATTTTTGTATTTTTCAAAGCGCTTATGGGATTTGTAGTCAATAAGTAGTTCTGATTGCTGAATCGGATTTGGCCTTGGACTTCATTTCCCGAAAAATCCATTGTCGAAACACCATGCGGTGCCGTCTGAAACTTGTAAATATTTCCACACAACTGCGCGAGCGAAAGGTAGGTTTTTTTGTCGCACCGAAGTTAATGTATGATGATTGCCAGCTAACTTGAACTTTATCTGGAAATACACTTCGCGTTCATGTCCGATAATGTCCATACATTTAACCCAACTGGCGAGAAACAGTTTGCATCAATAAATGAACAAGCTAGCGAGCTGTAGATACCATTAACTAGATAGCAAACAAGCTAGCTGACGTAAGCAAACTAGTTTGTTTTAAGCAGGTATGCCACTCCCCTCCTGTTAATGTGGCTAATATTTAATGCTTCTCCTCACGTCGTGAAGTTTGCAAGTCTCTATGACAAAGTTCCGTTATACTCCATCATAAATGTGTCTTGTTTCCAGCCACCTGTTCTATTATTTCAACATCTGTTGGCTAGCATTAGAAAAAAAAAAAAAAAAACATTTCGATTCTTTGTTTTGAGCGAGATTTTATTTATTTTTATTTATTTGTGTTACTTAAATAACTCGTTATAAGCCACTGTCCGTTTAGCTAACTAAACCTGATGGTCGGCATGTTTGCTTTCTCTGACTGTCCCTCAA
>CM045901.1:9423318-9428318 GCA_025169545.1 Anguilla japonica | reverse complement strand
CTCGCACACACTCTCAATCTCTCCTCTCTCTCTCTCTCACACACACACACACACAAAATCAGACTCTCCTCTTTCTCTCTCACGCACACACAGACGCAGTCTCTCCTCTCTCACTCTCTCTCACACACACAAACACATGCATTGCACACACATGCACAGACACAGTCTCTCCTCTCTCTCTCACTCACTCTCTCTCTCACACACACTCATGGTGGAACATGCACAGAGATAGTACATACAGTCATAAGGGTGTTGTAGTTTGTACACAGTCCCAGATTCACTGTCACCAGTTCTGCTAGCTCTCCTGTGCCTGGGGAGAGGAGGGGGGGGCCATGCAGCTCCCCTGTCCCTTTAGGATGGGGGGGGGGGGTCTCTTATTCTACACATGACTTTGGGCTTTAATATTGTCTTTGTTTTCATTCCTATTCAGCATTACTGTTTTGTTATTTTTTTAAAAGCAAAACGACCACACTTACCACAAAAAGAAATCTTTTAGGGTCCTCTTCCTCTTCATTGTTAAAACTGACTGTTCATTAAGCCTCTGAATGAATGAACAAAATTAGTTTACTAAAAACTGCCAGTTATCCAAGTTACTCAGATATCTTCCACTTATTGTACAAACGTAAACTCATCGTGTTCCGAACAAAACACGGGGAAGCGGCCGCTTCCACAAGAAGTTAACGTCCGTTCAACGTTAGTTTTTCTCATGAGGAATGTGGCTTGTAGTTTTAGGCTTTATGTGCGCTAACAGTTACTGGCTGCTAAAGTTCGCTTCATTTCAGCTGATTTACACAGTTTCTGATGTGATGCCTGCCTGAGAAGCTAAAAACAGCCATTTCAGTCCACCAAGGCAACACACAGCTAATCCTGCTTAACAGACACCTCAGTAAATACACACAAAATGTCAGCTAACTCAGAATTGAACTTTTGAAACTTACCGAGGAGAAAAACAATTGACGGAATTGGAATGTTCAAGGCGAATGCGATTAGCGCCATTACAAACTCGGTTTGCGTGATAGCGTGCGGGCGCACTAGTGTTTGATGACGTCTGATAATTGTTACAAGCTCATTGTTTACATCGTTTTGTGTGTAGAATTCACACACACAGCAAATTTTGGTGATTTTAAGCATCCCCCCTTTTTTTCTCTCCAGCTTGTCTGCAGCCCAACGAGCTGATCAGGGTAGAACTGTGGCTGTCTAACAGATGGGCTGACCATGCAGGAAGTCCCCAGATGGAGGCACTGTGTAAGCATGAGTTTGGTTTTGTTTGTTTTTGTTTCTATGCACCACATTTGGTGTATATTAGTGTATTACTACTGCCAGTCTTACATACTGCTACCTTTCTGCAATCAAATGATTTAATTTGATTGCGTAGTAGTATGGGGGACTGTCAGTAGTAATGCACTAATGGAGAGTGGGGCCCAGTCAAATTTTTTTTTTTTTTTTTACCTTCAGAAAATTTTGAAATTTGCGAAAAAATATTATAACCCCCATGTTGTATTCTTGGAAATTTCGGGGGGCCAGATTGCCTACCCCTCCACACACTCCACACACACACACCTCCCCCGCCCTTGGGGACCACCGACGTTGCTCAGGTGCAGTCTCGGGGAATCGAACCATCAACCTCTACCTCCTGAGGATCGGTTCAGCCCCCTACGCCACGTAATCCTTCGCATTTATCGCTCCTTTTTTTGTGCACTTACACAGCACAACGGACAAAAGCTGCGCAAACTGAAAAGGGTAACGCAGGGCTTGAACCTCTGACCTTGGTAATGGAAAACGAGAACCATTCCTCTGCACCACTGTAACTTTGACGTTTTTTCTGTTTTTCCTGCAGTGACATGAAGACAGCCTGACCTCAGAAGTAGAAACTGAAGGGACGAACCGGGATTCGAACCCTGAAGCTCAGCGTTCCGAGCATCGGACAATACCTTTACGCCACTGTCGTGTTAGCGGTTGCGCGGCTGCAGAAGTGGCCTGATGATGAGACAACCCAAGTATAAGCGAAACAAAGGCAAAGGGGGGCTCGAACCCCCAACCTCTGCGTCCGTAGGCAAAGACAATACCGTTGCGCCACCTTCTCTTCTGTGAATCGGCCGGCTCTTCTATGGGTAGAAGAAGATGACACGACAGAAATATTTCCCAAAAAAGAAAAAAAGCTGGAACCCCCCCGGCCGTGGCTGGCTCAAATCTGCTGGGCGTGATGCAGTGAACAGAAGCTGATGAGAAATGCCACTGTTAAAAAAACTAGAGTTTTTGGGTGCTCATTAGTGAACTTATTCTCAGACCCGTCAGAAATAAACAGGAGGAGCTCAGCTTTGAATCACACAGATCCAGATTAGGTGCTCTCCTAAAACAAACTCTAAGAAACTGTGGCAAAATATAAACGGACACCCTAACATATTTTGGCTTCTTTAAATAAAGCTTTTGATTCATTGAAGGAATTCCTTTGCATTTGTGATTTATAATTAGAACAACAGGTGACTGACAAGTCCCGTTCAAACAGATGACCTAATTAAAGGTGTAATGTTGCACCTTATAGGTGTGCATGAAAGTGATTAGTTGGTTATATTTTTTTATGCCTTTGAATGTTTTCTTTCACAAGGATGAAAAATGAGATTTAATCTAGCCAGTAATGGACTATGGAGAACACTCATATTCTGTTTTTATAAACTGCAGTGGATGTGTATTGGGGACAGGGCTTGTAAATGCATTTTATTTTCTTTTAAATAATGAAATAAAATTAATTGTGTTTTGGAATTTTATTCTGCAATTCCATTTCAGTCTTGAAAGTTGTGCTGCCATTGCTGAATAAAAATAATGCACAATAAGAACAGTGAGTTTCGGTTTCAGTAGATCTTTATTATCCCCAGAGGGCAACTTGTGTGCAGCATTAAAATCCACATACATTTGATAACCACACAAAAAAAATCGACTTGTACATTACAACATTTTTTAAATCGGATTTCCTCTGCTGTAATGCCATTTTCTGTCCAGCAGAGGGAGGCAAACCCCTGACATTACATTGCATTATTCGGCAGACGTTTTTATCCAGTGACGTACAATAAGTGCATAAAGAAGGTCATTGGAACTACAAAACACAGATCCAATAAGGCACAATAATCATTTAGTAACAGTTATTCATAGCCATGAACACATTAAGTCCAGTTCACACATTAAACATTACTCTGACCTAACCTCTGCTAAGTAAAACTAGGAGGCATGACAAGCTACAACATCAAGATAATGATACAAAGTACAGTATAAGTGCTGGATGGCGGTACAGGTAACATGAAATTGGCACAGGAGGTACATGTGTAGCATAAAAGAGGGGAATTTAAGTGATAAAAATTATCCTAGATTCATCCAAATGGCAGGGGTGCAAGTGGCCCCGTTTCCACACAGCGGAGTGGTCGAGCTGGCGTGTAGGATTGAATCATGTCCTGTAAGTAGCCGGGGGCCGTCCTGTTGGCTGCAGGGTAGGCGAGGATCTGGACTTTGAACCTGGTCCTGGCAGCGACCGGTAGCCAGTGGAGTGAACTCAGCAGAGGAGTGACTTGGGAGAACTTGGGAAGGTTGAAGACGAGTCGGGGAGCAGCATTCTGAATCAGGGGACATATGAAGCCCAGCACCGATGCCTCCGAAGCACTCCCCGAGTCTGCTCAGCTCCTTTAAAACAGAAGGGACCAGTTAAAAGCATTTAAAAATAAGATAAATTGATAATCAAACCAATGTATGTGAAGTGAGATGCATTACATTACAATCTACAGTACAATCTACATATTAGGCTGTGTAATTTAGTTTTTAGTCACACACTAAACAGAGGTAAACCAGTGAAATGTGTGTGTGCATCTGCTACCCTGGAAAAGTGAAGACTAATCTTAATCCTTAACATGCAGGTGATTTACAGCAACGTGCACACAAACACCCCGAAAATCAGTTTTAAACAATATTCTGATTAAGCATCTGCATGGTTAAAAAAACACGATTTATCTAATACCTGGGTTTTACATGGATTCTTTTAATAATCATGTAAGGCCAATTAGTTGCGTCCAAAAATTACTAATTACTTTACGCCGCTTTGCGTGATGCTTCAGCTTCTTCTTCTCTTTGTATGATTCTGGCATTTTCAACGCTTCCAGACTCTTACTGCCCTCTGCTGGTCGTTAAAAAAACCTCAACTGATCCTCGATGCGTCCGTGCACATATAGTCCAGTTGCATACAAACAAATCCAATTTTCCTTTCAAATAGTTACTGCTTCTTCTGGTCTGAACTAAGCAAAGTTACAAAAGAAAAAAGAAACTCCTAATTCTGAAATAACGTTCAATACCATCTTACTTTCCTGTAGTTTACATTATAATAACTTGATCAATCGTCGCAGCCATGCCACACTGTCATACCCACCTGGGTGTTTCCCTACCATCTTTAAACATCGATTAAACCACAGTCCCTCAGACTTAATCTTGCTGGTTCACCTGCACTGATTCTTTCCCCCCGCATAAAGATATACAAACAACACCCAGCTCACTGCGTTTGGTGACCTTTCGCATGCGCAGTTTTAAAAGGCCGAAATTTAAAGCCGACTTTACTACGTTTACATGCGCAAATAAATCGAAAATTTGCACAAAAATATTGGAATTAATTAATGAATGTTTCTCAGATTTTTACCATACCCGATTAAGATAATAAAAAAGCGATTACTTACAACTTCCTCCACAACAACCGAATTTGTGTTCCTAAACGTAGGCGAGAGCTGTTTTTCCCGTGCTTTAATGGTGATTGATGACAGGTGCGCGGACATTTGGGTACTCTGTTGCAGGTGCGTTTTATGTCCACAAGAGGGAGCCAGCATTCCTACTTTAATACAGACGGCCCCGGTTGAAGACATCGTTCAGAAAATAATTAATGAAATGTCATACAACAGCACTGTACCTTAAAATAATGACAACATTTTGGTAAATTTGGCATGAAGCTTTAATCTCAAACGTTTTACAAGCAT
>CM045901.1:9383610-9422818 GCA_025169545.1 Anguilla japonica | reverse complement strand
ACACTTGAAAGAGCTGGACCTGAGATATGATCACCCAGGAGATTCAGGAATGAGAGCACTGTCTGACTGCTAAACTGGACACACTCACACTGTTGTAAGCATGGGGAGATTCCACACTGCACCTCTCGCACACAGACACACACACACACACCTGAGGGAGCTGGACCTGAGATACAATCACCCCGGATACTGGAGTGAGAGCGCTGTCTGCTGCTAAACTGGACACACTCACACTGCTGTAAGTACGGAGAGATTCCACACTGCACCTCACACGCATACTCACTCACTCTCTGTTCTGCTGTTCCTACAGTGTGGACCATGGAGGACAGAACAGGACCAAACCAGGACCCAGGAAATGTGAGTCAGGAATCGACACAGAACACTGCTGTGTGTGTGTGTGTGTGTGTGTGTGTGAGAGAGAAAGAGAGAGAGTGAGACATTACAGAAAAGTATCTTACACACACAAACACACATAGGTACTATCACAGCTCTTTCTCTCTCACACACATAATGATGTGAATGTTAATAATGATTAATTTCATTAATGTCTCTGGTGTGCAGATGGCTGTCAGCTCACACTGGATCCAAACACAGCCCACAGAGAGCTGTCTCTGTCTGAGGGGAACAGGAAGGTGACACACACACCGGGGAGAGAGCAGCCATATCCTGATCATCCAGAGAGATTTGAGTACTGGGCCCAGGTTTTGTGCAGAGAGAGTGTGAGTGAACGCTGTTACTGGGAGGCTGAGTGGAGTGCGTCTAAGGGGGGAGGGGTTTGTATAGCAGTGACAGATAAAGGAATCAGCAGGAAAGGAGGGGATTATGACTGTATCTTTGGAATGAATAAATCCTCCTGGAGTCTGGAGTGCATTAGAGACCGTTGCGTAGTCTCTCACAATGAGGGTTCCATAGGCACACTTGTCCGCCCCTCCCCTTACCGCACACTAGCAGTGATTGATGATGATGGTGGTGGTGGTGAAGGAGTGTGTGTGTACAGGGTAGGAGTGTATGTGGACCGTCCGGCCGGCACTCTGTCCTTCTACAGCATCTCTGACTCTGACACACTGACCCTACTGGGCAGATTCCACACACACTTCACTCAACACACACCCCTCTGTGCTGGATTTAGAATGTGGGGTGACTGCTCAGTGTCCCTCTGCAAACTGGAGTAGAGACACACGCACTTACTCTTACTCTTACACTTACACACGCACACATACTCATACACACACACTGTCACACACGTATGCACACACAGACATGCATACACGCACAGACACACACACACACACACACACACTTATGCTGGAAACATACTTGAATAATCTCACACTACATGCACGTGAAGTGGCTGTGTCCCGGGCGATGTTGTTCACGTGCTCGCCTGCTTCCTTTCTGTCTGACTGGAGGTTTAAAAGGTATATCCACTAGGGGGCAGATCATGGCTTCCCTTCAAATGATAACACCATCCTTCCTGGCTTCCTGTCGTCAGTCACGTCATCAGGCGTAAAATGAATACTGCCCCCGTGGTTTACGCGGGTATTGCACCTTGCAGACGTGTAGCGTTCATTTTTGAGGATGTGCACAAAGGACGCTCTGAATGACCGCAGGATACGCATGACAGCCATTTTGTGTACGCGGCCACGTCATTTAAATCAAGTGTGTTTCCAGCCTTACTCCCACACACGCACGCCCTCTCATACACACACGCACGCCCATACACCCTCATGCACGCACTCTCATACACGCACGCATGCCCATACACCCTCATGCACGCACACACACGCCCATACACCCTCATGCACGCACACACACGCCCATAAACCCTCATGCACGCATACACACGCATATGCAACCACACACACACATACAGACATGCATATGCACATGCGCACACACACACACTCTCTCTCACATGCTGGCACACACAGGCATATGCAACCACACACGCACACACACACATATGCATATGCACACACGCACACTTATTCCCGCACACACGCACTTATCTCACACACACATGCACAGACTGGCACACACGCTCACACACATACACAACTACACACATGTATACATACACACATGCATATTCCCCCACACGCAAACACACACACACACACACACACACACAGTCACACCCACACACTCATATGCACCCACACATACACACACATATACACTCTGTTCCCCACCTGCACACACATACTTACGCACTCACACACACACACCCGCTCACACATACGCAGTCATGCACACAGACATGCACACACGCACGCATATGCACCCACAGACATCGAGTCGTAATTCTGACTTTTGTATCTTTGTGTAAAAGAAGGCAGTGGCCTCTAGTTAACAGTGCATTTTATCTGTTACAATGTGTAACATTCTGTGGGCAAATGCAGCTGATCGGGAAAATGCAGAATGATCACTGCAGTGTACATATTTCTTTTCATTGCCGTAAACAATAATTAATTTGAGTTTCCTTTTTTATTGTCATCTTTATTTAGTTTGAACCTGTTGCTCAAATTTTCTGTATTTACAATGATTTTCAGTGATTAAACCCAAATTATAAAAATATTGAATGTTTTACTGTTGTGATTTACTGTATTGTGATGTGTTGAACTCCAGTGATATCGTAGTAGTTATTTTATATTCTTCATGGGATTACGTAATGGCTCAGTATGAATAGATCAGGGTGGGGCTGGAATCTACACAGCTTGCTGTTTGTTGGGAAGCAGTCCCCACCTCTGAACCCGGCTTCTCCCAGACCAGGGTGAGAAACTAACGCCAGGCAAATGCTGGTAAATTTGACCTGTGTTGGGTAAGTTTGTCTACTGCACCATTCACTTTTTCAGGTTACCACCCAAAACGCTACATTGAGGTCCGTTTCTATTCTAAATCTGTTCTTTCTTGTCTGGTAAAACGGTGAAAGTGCCTGGTGAATTTTGGGATGCACCCAGCCGCCGTGGCCATTGGACGGAAGTTGGCTTCCTGTCCCGCCCCAAACCCCTGCACTCCCCCCAGGCCCCGCCTGCCTTCCTGTATTAAATGAACCCGCCGGCTTGAACTGACTCCTCCCTTTCTCCATGTCTGTCTGCCCTAGCTGTCAATCACACGGCAGCACTACATACGGTAATGTATTTATGGTGATGTAATGAGTTTGTGTGTTTAGTGCTACTGTTGCAGTTCTGTCCGTTTTTTTTTGGACTGCGTTACTGGGGGGGGGGGGGGGCTGATAAGGGGACATGGGAGCAGTGCCGGGCAATCCTTTTTTTCCACGACAAGAAGAGACTTTGTTGTTGCCTCCCTTCATCCCACAAGGCATGCTGGGCCGCAAGCCATGGAAGCCACCGGAAGAACGGGGAACACGGAGCGATAACCAATCAGATTAAAGATCCGACGTGTAAGCCGTCTCTGATTTCAACGTTTGTTTCCCCAGTCCACATGCCTCTGTTAAGGAGGAGTTGTTAATTACTGTTGTGTGGGGATTTCCAAAATACATGGAAATACATTCGACGAACGGCATTTTAAAAATGGAAAACACACCAACAAGTGGCTGACTGTGGGAGGCGAGAGTGATGCCAGGTGGATGTGTGGCTTTACCCTTAGGGCAGGGGTCCTCAATCTTATCCAGAAAGGGCTGTTGTGGGTGCAGGCTTTTGGTCCAGCCAAGCAGTAACACACCCGATTCTACTAATCAACCCCTTGGAATCTCTGCTAAGCACCCTGATTAGTAGAACCAGGTGTGTAAACTGCCCAGTTGGAACAAAAGCCTGCACCCACACCGGCCCTTTCTGGATAAGATTGAGGACCCCTGCCTTAGGGCTACGGGTGAAGCCACACTTTGCGGTTGAAGCGCCTGGCACCCCCCTCTCTGTCAACCTACATTTTGATGTGAGGTTTCAAAGACTGTGAGAGCGATGTTAGCTGGGTAACATCATATTATCCCAGAGGTCAGACCCAATGCGAGTGGGTTTGCTGGTCATACAGATTTTAGGGTTGTGCCAGCCAATCCTGGTATAAGCATGTAGTTAATGGGATAACATGCCTTCATAGAGACTGATTTCAGGGTTTTTTTTGTTTTTTTTACCGCACTGCATAGGCCGCTCGATAAGAAGAGGCATTCGGTTGAGCTGTTCTCTGTGTTTGAAATGTCAGGCCGTGAAGGCGGGGCTGGCATACCGGTGGGCCTGCAAAGGCATGAGCTCAGGCCACAGGTATACAGAGTACAGACACAGACGCACGTGTCTCACAGACACAGCTGAGTGTAAGTGCAGGCTGCTATTTAAAAAGGTAACTGTAATGGTCATTTTAAGAATATTACAGGAGAGACTAACAGGGTAAATATATATTTCAGTACAGAATTAGTCTTTTCAGACCTCCGACCCACTTCTTTAGAAGCTAAAGACTTTGATTCATAGGGAAATAAATTTGAAAAAAGTAACCATTTGAATTTATCTCCTGGCTAAATTAAGAATTTCAACAGCAAGAAAACAGTGATCGGCCTTGCCTGTGAGCTACCAAGTTCTGAAACTCGATTCGCAAAGAAACGCTTGGAGACGTTGCCATCTAGCCCACAGTGCTCCCATTTTAGGAGGACTTGGGGGAGATTGGTGTGTCCCAATTGGAAAAGTAATTTAGGAGCACTCTTTGGAATGCATTGGTGCAACCCTCAATTTTTCAGCTCAAGAGCGCGTGCTCTTTGGAAAAAAAATGTTAGCGTGGAGCCCTGAAGTTAGGCTTCAGTTTATTGGCTCCAGGTTGACCAAACTGAAATGGACCTGACTGCAATCTGGGTGTAAATAGTTTGCATGCCATTTCCGAGGAAGTGAAGCCAAAACTGCTTTGGGCAGAGCCAACATGTCCGCCATCCTTCGGTTAGCGTTCGGTCCGAAAAGTGCTCTCCGCGCGCACGGGCGTTCCTCGTCCCGTTTGCCCGCTGGTGCCGCCGGGCTTTTTCGCGGCGACGTCGGTGCCCGGCGGAAAAATCGCCATAACGACGCAGCCTGAGCAAACACACGGGCTGGCGCTACGGCAACGGCGAGGAGGAGCTTCGAACCGAACCCAAGCGGTCCACAGAAGACGCCTCTCCTCAGACGCCCCCCGGGACGTCGGACGAGGATCGGCCTGGAGAACGGCGCGCGTCGGCACCGAGGAACAGCCGCGGGGGGAAGAGGTCGCGACCTTCCCGCCTCGCTGCCATGATCCAGCCGCGCGCCAATCGCTGGCCGGAGCTCTCGGTAAGAGGACGTCCCCACGCCGCCACTCTCATTTCACCTCGCCAACCTTACCTGCAAACTGCACGGCGATAGTATGTAGACCGTGTCGTTTTCTTCATTTACCCTCAGATGCTATCTGATGCATCCAGCTTGCTTAATTTCTCATAGTCCTGACATACATCAGCCACTCACGTGCGCAATTTCTCAAGTCGCTCTCAGTGAAGAGTCGGTTTCACGTGCTTTGGAAATTTAATGCGATATTCAGCAGGTAAGTTCTTCGATATTCAATGGATGTGATATCTGTGTTAAAATCTTAAAGTGTACAAAGCTAGAATCTTACGTTTGGTATGCACTGTGCACGTTTTAGATAAAAGCACAAAACAAGCAACTGGGTTTAATCATTGCCTTATAATGTCAAGCTGTGTGACATGTCCAAGGCACCAGCTATATCCAGTGTCAATATTTTAACTCAAGATAATATTAACAATCTAAGACCTGTCAGAACGTAGCACGTTCCATAAACAGTGAGCTTTCAGTTCACTCCATCAAATATTTGCAAAAGCCGTGTGTCTATTATTGAGTACATTTAAAAGCAGTGACTTGCTGGAAAAGATGACAGCCATGAGTCTTTTCCTATAATTTGTGATATGGTTAGAGAACACATTTGGAGGGATTTTTGACCGTTGCTCCATGTAGAACTTCTCAGAATCATTGATATCTTTGGGTTTGTGCTTATGGACCCCCACTCTTCAGTTCAGACCACAGGTTTTTGATGGAATTTAAGTCTGGAGACTGAGATGGCCATTGGAAAACATGGATGTTGATTTCACTTAAGCATTTCTGTTTAGATTTTGATGTATGCTTGGAGTCATTGTCCTGCTGGACAATCTACCTATGACCAAGTCCTAGCTTCTTAGCAAAGACAACCAAATGTTCTGCCAGAATTTCTTGGTACTTTGTTTAATTCATTGTGCCATTGATCTAAAATAGTGCCCCAGGACCACTGCCAGCAAAACATCTCCAAAATATCAATGACCCACCTCCATATTTGACAGTAGGTATGAGGTGCTTCTCCTGTATGCATTCCTCTTTTGCCGCCAAACATGTTGATGATGTGTATGGCCAAAATGTTCAATTTTGGTCTCATCTGACAATAGCACTCTCTTCCAGTCATAATTCCAATGAGGTTTGGCAAGCTCCAGATTCTTGATTTGTTTATTGTGATCAGGAGGGCTGTCTTTGTGCAATCCTTCCAAAGAGTTAGTTGGTATGGAGGTGCCATTTTATGTTTTTTTTAGACTTGTTGACCACAAGAAACAAACCAATCTGCAATTCTTAAACAGTGATCCTTGGGTTATTAATGGCCTCCCTCACCATCTTCCTCATCGTCCACGGGGACAACATGCATGTGTTTTACACCTTTTTATTATTGCCCTTACAGTGCTAAGTTGTATGTTTAACCATTTGTCTTTTTTTGTACCCATTACCAGGTAATTAACCAGTGATGGTTAATTACCATCGGTCTCTTCTGAATTGACGCTGATTGATGCTGATGGATGACAAAGGGATTTTGTATGCTTGTTACCTCATTTTTATTATCTAGTGAAACTGGAAGTGATGGAATGACACAATATAGTTGCTTTAGACTGAGATGAACTAAATAAAGTAAAATTGTATTGCCAATTTCATTTTGTTTGATTTTACTTACAATAATTGTTAGGGGTGCCAATAATTATGGAACCTATGGTTTTCAGAAAAAAATAGATAATTTAAAAAAAACATTGAAGCATGAGAGTAAATGTATTGAAATAAAAGTATATAGTTTTCCCATATGTTTGAACATAACATATAGATTATTATCTGTGTCAATTATTATATGCAGGCTTTTTTCTTCATTTTTATTAAGGGTGCCAATAATTTTGGAGCCCACTGTATAAGGTAAAACAATGATTAAAGAGCATATTCTTCTATGTGGCAGTGGGGGACTCATTATGAGGGTAGACACCATAGACTGTTTGCACAAAAAAGAATCACGTACGGTGTGTTGCCTCCCTGATGCCCAGGTAGGAGATTTCCTGAAACGTGTGGACAAGTTCAGAATACTCAATATTTCAACTCAACTGAAATTTCATTGTCAGAAAAATTAAAATTGAGTTTTAAGTTTTTCCCTCAATGAAATGTAAGTATTCGGAATAAATATTATCAGGCATAATTTGAAGTCAGAATTTAAAAATATGTATTAAGCTGAAAACTTGTGAAGCAAGTTACCTAGAAATACTGAGTAATCTTAACTTTTTTTTACAGTGGGGAAAAAGATAACTAAAGAATTGGAGATAAGAAATAACAAAAATTACTCACCTCAAACATTAAGATGTTACATAGGGCTATAATTGGTCATAATGAAGTGAATTGGTCAGTGACTGTGGCAGGGAGAGTGAGATGGTTTATTTATTTATTTTTATTTGCTGTTTATCTTCAATTGTGTTTTTAAATAGGAAATGTTCTTGGAGTTCCACGGACATGACATTTCAAAAGGCTTGTTTGTGCGTGTAGCCAATAGACGGCACCATTGTATCGGAGTACTTTAAGTCCCAACATAAACATAATTCTCAGGATGTTGAATAGGTCTAGTATATGTATGCGTTCAAATTTAGCAAAGACCTACATGGATGAAATGTTTCTCTTCCGAATTACTAATTAAATACGATAACTGATGCAACTAATAAAAAGTACAAAAAAGAAAAACTCCGCCCATCTAACGCTCGAAGTAAACAGGAAAGAAACGAATGCGGTCCAAAAGAGAAACTGAAAGTTAACTCAGACAGCCATTTTAAAGATGCAGCAGAAAGAAGTGAAAAGAAGAAAATTAAATTGAATAAACCAACGGAGTGAACAGCCTGTTGTGGAGTGGAATTGTGGTAAGAAAACGTAAAGATAAAGGGGATGTGGGGAGGAATGGGAATCTGCAAGTATAATCGTATTAACACGCGTAATTCAGTAAAACCGAGAACTTCAATAAAATGGCGTGTTTGAGGCGTAGTCTAATAAGCGAAGAGTTCATACTGAATCCAAATTTACCGTTTGGACCAAAAAGCAATAATTAAATAAATAAAAAGTTTACTGATGTTTTTTTTTTTTTTTTTTGATATTTCATGACTTTTTTTAACCCTCGTGACAGGGTGTCACAGGCCCTATCGCTTGATTAAAGAAGTAGGCTACATTTTGACAACCACAGTTGCCAACTTGGCGACTTTGTCGCTAGATTTAACGGGTTTCCATACCCCTTTAGCGACTGTATTTAAAAAAAAACCTTATTGAGCGCACATCAGCAACTTGGAAAACTCTACAACGTTGCTTGGGTGGGTCTAGTCTTTCCTGCGCTCGCTATCGCTCTGCAGCTAATTTAACAGCGGCTGGTTTGTGAGTGGAGAGAGCAGCTACATAGTCGACCGTCCACCAGTGAGACTAAAACATAAATGAACTGCGCTTGCGCCTGTCAGGGCGCCCGACGACCAATGACTGATTACCATCGTCTGTCCCTCCCTCCCACACACAACGTTAGTTTTAAACTTCAAATATATGAGGTTTGGAAGTAACAAAAACAATGAATTGAAATTAAATGTTTAATTAAATAAAATGCAATATAATTACATATGGCATCAAATAAAATGCGATTGAATATGGTATCAAATACAGTATTTAATTTAATTGCATTTTATTTGATGAAGTATTTCATTTGCTTGCAGTTTAGCCAATTCGATGCACTGAAATTCCAATCGCCACCGCTTTTATCAGTTCACTGCAGCTTTCGCTACTAAGTTTATCTATTCGATCGCAGTTTCACAAGTGTCAAATTATCCCACCCACTGACGTAGCCTATGTCTATGCACTTATAAGACATTATATAAAAAAGACTGCTATTATCCCTGCAATGGGAGGGTGGACATAATACCGAATACAGGGGTGACAGTAATTGTGACAAAACTTTTGGAAAATTTTTAATCTGAGAGGTGTGTAATTTTGGTGGTTACACACCCCATTATATCATTAAATATATTCTACATGTTGGAAAATGAATATATACCTCAGCACTGGCAATCTTTATATTCAACAGTCTTGATCATTGTTATCATGGGTGCAAAACATTTTGTAGGCGATAATATTGCACATGTTTACGGCCATATTAAATTCAAGATTTGTTCCTGTCGGCACTGCAAGATCTGGTGTACGTGTGTGTCTGTGTATTAGTGTGTCTGTTTGTTAATTGTGTTCTTATTTTGTGTATTTACAGGTTGGCGGATTTGACTTAAAACCCACTTGTGGTTGAATCTGATCTGAAGTGTCCCAGTGTCCTGAGATAGACAGCGCTGTTTCTAAAATGAGTTCCTCAGAGAAGAAAGCGAAGAAGAAGAAGAAAAGAAGAACCCCCAGCCCTCCCAGAGGGAGGTACAAATGCATGAATCAGAGAGTTAGTGTTCTGTGAGTTAGAGCTGCAGTAAGAGGATGGGTTTAACTGGAAGCTCTGTCTCTGTTTTGTTCACAGGGACAAGTTAGAGAGTTGGATATTTTGGAGGACTTTTTTTTTCATTCATTCCCCTTTTGCAAAGATACATATAATCAAAGATAATTAAACAAGTCAATATTGTCACTACTGTTTAATTATACTTCAGGCTCCCTGGCAACTTTCAAGTTTTGATTTGGTGTATTTTGACATATTCAGGTGTAGGTTGGTGTACTATGAAACACTCAGATGTATGTGTTCTGTACCTTGTTGGCTCAGGGCTGTTTAGATGGTGTTTTTCTTGTTGAATTTCTGCAGGTATAAGTGACCCTGGATCCATTCCCTGCAGTATCAGAGTTAAACTGCCTCTCTCTCCACCCCTCACTCTGCCCCTATATTCCAGCTGTTAACACAGCCCAAACAGGAGTATCTTCATATTTCACAGGGGTTCATCAACCAGGAGTAAATTTCAACCACATTTTGTAGTTGTGTTTAACACCACTGTGTCTACAAGAGGCAAACAGTGCAGCTGGTTTAAAGTGAACATTTTGAAAAACAGATTGCTCCACAGTTGAACTGAAATTACTTATGTTGGTCACAGTTAGAGCAGACAGCACTACCCTGAACAAAGCCAGTTTGAACCAAAGCATCATGTGTCTCACAGTTCTGATCCCTAAGAGAGAAATAAACTGAGGAAATGCAAAGTGAAGACAAATGCAAGAGAGAGAGAACTCAAATTCAGTGAGTGAATCTGATATGTTTGCACAGGAGATGTTATAGGATAGGTTAATATTAGAGATACAGTAACACCTCACCTGGGGAATGGAATCAAGTGTGTCCTTCAGTTACACACAAAATAAAAACTTTGGGACTAAAAAGATCATCAGCAGGAGAGGTGAGGAAAAGATTCTATGATGGTTAGAGCGAAATGAAAGAGAAATATTGGCTCAAAACGTTATCCTGTGCAGCGTCACACACAGGTGGGGTGCACCTGAGGAGCGGCTGCTGTCAGAGCAGGAAGTGCATCAGTCACTGCAGGCCCAGCTGATGGGAGTAGATGCACAGAAACGGCTGAGCCTGTAACATTTAATCATTTCTGTTTCAGCCACCTGGGGAAGCAAAACTACTGTCTGAAACATCCTCCTTTACACAGTACAGGATGAGTTTTACTGGGAGCTCTGTCTCCATGTTTTGTTCACAGGGTCCGGGTAGAGAGGGGAGGGGCACCTGTACCCAGCTGTCTGTCTATGAAGAGTGATGAGTCAATGGATCAACCACTCAACTTCAAAGGAGGGATCTCAGGTGATCAAAGGTAATTAAACCAGTTAATATTGTCCCAACTGTTTAATTGTACTTCAGGCTCCCTGGCAACTTTCAGGTTTTTATTGGGTGTATTTTAACATATTCAGGTGTAGGTATGGTGTTCTCTGACACGTTTGGGTGTAGGTGGGTGTAGTATGACACATTATGATGTATGTGTTGTATACCATGTAGGACTCCGGGCTGTTTAGATGGTGTTTTTCTTGTTGAATTTCTGCAGGTATAAGTGACCCTGGATCCATTCCCTGCAGTATCAGAGTTAAACTGCCTCTCTCTCCACCCCTCACTCTGCCCCTATATTCCAGCTGTTAACACAGGCCAAACAGGAGCAGCTTCATATGTACAAGCGATGTTTCAACGAGGAATGAATTGCAAATACAATTTATATAATTGTGTTTAGCACCACTGTATCCGCAAGAGACAAACAGTGCAGCTGTTTTAAAGTGAACATTTTGAAAAACAGATTGCTCCACCGTTAAACAGAAATTACTTATGTTGGTCACAGTTAGAGCAGACACCACTACCCTGAACAAAGCCAGTTTGAACCAAAGCATCATGTGTCTCACAGTTCTGATCCCTAAGAGAGAAATAAACTGAGGAAATGCAAAATGAAGACAAGTGCAAGAGAGAGAGAACTCAAATTCAGTGAGTGAATCTGATATGTTTGCACAGGAGGTGCTATAGAATAGGTTAATATTAGAGATACAGTAACACCTCACCTGGGGAATGAAATCAAGTGTGTCCTTCAGTTACACACAAAATAAAAACTTTGGGACTAAAAAGATCATCAGCAGGAGAGGTGAGGAAAAGATTCTATGATGGTTAGAGCAGGATGAAAGAGAAATATTGTCTCAAAGCGTTATCCTGTGCAGCGTCACACACAGGTGGGGTGCACCTGAGGAGCGGCTGCTGTCAGAGCAGGAAGTGCATCAGTCACTGCAGGCCCAGCTGATGGGAGTAGATGCACAGAAACGGCTGAGCCTGTAACATTTAATCATTTCTGTTTCAGCCACCTGGGGAAGCAAAAACTACTGTCTGAAACATCCTCCTTTACACAGTACAGGATGAGTTTAACTGGAAGCTCTGTCTCCATGTGCTGTGAGTTACAGCTGCAGTAAGAGGATGAGTTTAACTGGAAGCCCTGTCTCCATGTGCTGTGAGTTAGAGCTGCAGTAAGAGTTTAACTGGAAACCCTGTCTCCATGTCCTGAGTTAGAGCTGCAGTAAGAGTTTAACTGGAAACTCTGTCTCCATGTGCTGTGAGTTAGAGCTGCAGTTAGAAGATGAGTTTAACTGGAAGCCCTGTCTCCATGTGCTGTGATTTAGAGCTGCAGTAAGAGTTTAAATGGAGGCTCTGTCTCCATGTGCTGTGAGTTAGATCTGCAGTAAGAGGATGAGTTTAACTGGAAGCTCTGTCTCCATGTGCTGTGAGTTAGATCTGCAGTAAGAGGATGAGTTTAACTGGAAGCTCTGTCTCCATGTGCTGTGAGTTAGATCTGCAGTAAGAGGATGAGTTTAACTGGAAGTTCTGTCTCCATGTTTTGTTCACAGCTTTCGGGTAGAGGGGGCAGCGTCATCTGTACCCAGCTGTCTGCCTATGAAGAGTGATGAGTCAATGGATCAACCACTCAACTTCAAAGGAGAGATCTCAGGTGATCAAAGGTAATTACACCAGTTAATATTGTCTCAACTGTTTAATTGTACTTCTGGCTCCCTGGCAACTTTCAGGTTTTTATTGGGTGTATTTTAACATATTCAGGTGTAGGTTGATGGACTTTGACACATTTGGGTGTAGGTGGGTGTAGTATGAGACATTTGGATGTATGTGTTGTGTACCTTGTTGGCTCAGGGCTGTTTAGATGGTGTTTTTCTTGTTGAATTTCTGCAGGTATAAGTGACCCTGGATCCATTCCCTGCAGTATCAGAGTTAAACTGCCTCTCTCTCCACCCCTCACTCTGCCCCTACTGTATATTCCAGCTGTTAACACAGCCAAACAGGAGCAGCTTCATATTTCACAGGGGTTCATCAACCAGGAGTAAATTTCAACCACATTTTGTAGTTGTGTTTAACACCACTGTGTCTACAAGAGACAAACAGTGCAGCTGGTTTAAAGTGAACATTTTGAAAAACAGATTGCTCCACCGTTAAACAGAAATTACTTATGTTGGTCACAGTTAGAGCAGACAGCACTACCCTGAACAAAGCCAGTTTGAACCAAAGCATCATGTGGCTCGCAGTTCTGATCCCTAAGAGAGAAATAAACTGAGGAAATGCAAAATGAAGACAAATGCAGGAGAGAGAGAACTCAAATTCAGTGATTGAATCTGATATGTTTGCACAGGAGGTGTTATTGAATAGGTTAATATTAGAGATACAGTAACACCTCACCTGGGGAATGTAATCAAGTGTGTCCTTCACTTACACACAAAATAAACACTTTGGGACTAAAAAGATCATCAGCAGGAGAGGTGAGGAAAAGATTCTATGATGGTTAGAGCGAAATGAGAGAGAAATATTGTCTCAAAGCGTTATCCTGTGTTTAACTGGAAGCTCTGTCTCCATGTGCTGTGAGTTAGAGCTGCAGTAAGAGGATGAGGTTAATTGGAATTTGTGTCTCATGATTTTTTCACAGGTTCCCCTACTCACCGGAGTCCAGCCGTTTCGACGAGAAGAGTTCAGAGAAATGGTCTTTCTTAAAACAGGTATGATATGTACTTTTTTATTTTCATAGTTCCTTGTGTGGTACATTTCTGTGATTGAGATAACATAACAAAAGTAGTTGTGCTAATGTCAATGTCTTTAAAGACCCAAACACAATGGCAGAATTAGATTTCAAACAGAGTGTTTTAACCACTCAGTTTATATAGTTAGCATTAACCAAACGTATTGCTCAGAAAAATTAAATTTTTCCAAAGGAATGAGTTCATCCCAAGTAGTCTCTCTCCAAAATCATCTATCAAGAGCAAAAGCTGCACTTAAAATATGAGGCTATGGACCTGCTTTGGTGTTTATCTTTATCCATCCCTCTGAGAAAAAATTTGACCTCAAGCAGGGATATGATTGTTTTAATGGCTCTGATAAAGTGTTTATTTCACACTGATACAGCACACCTCTTCATGTGTTTATTTCACACTGATACAGCACACCTCTTCATGTGTTTGTTTCAGTCTCTCCTGCGCACTCTGATGAAGCTGAAGAAGACTGGAAAGTTGGAATTGTTTCAGAGCCATCTGAGTCAAGATTGCCCAGAATGCTTTAATTGTCTTCCTGAAGATCCTTCTGTACTGGATAAGTTTATGAAGATGAAGGAATTGTTCAAGAGTCATCAAATTGCTGATTACCCAGAATGCACTGAGAGAGAGCAGGAGGATCCTGAGGCCCTGTACATAATTGAGAAGATGTTGGAGACCTGTGGCAGTGAGGGGTCTCTGAAGATCACACTCCACATCCTGAGGAACATGAAGCAGAAGGATCTTGCCGACTCACTGGAGAGAGATAAGCAGCACAGTAAGAGTTTTCTCTCATTGCTATTGTGTATCCATTAGAATGCTGAAATGAGTTTAGCAAACAGATCTAACAGGGAACAATGATCTGGTTCATAGCATTCGGACTTTCATAATAGTGTTTTACCTCGACAGTCTTATGTATAGAAATCATCACACACTACATGGACACAAAGGCATTTCAATTAAAATATAGCATCCAGCAGTGATTATGGGGGGAAGCAAATGCACATGAGATTGAATGCCCCTGAAAGAGATTCAATTCAGGAGCCTTAGGATCAAAAGCCAGTAACTAAACCACTGTCCCATCAGACAGACTGCCCTGAGTTTTTATTCCAGGACTAAAGAGCACTGGGCATTAAACTTATAAGATAATTCAATTATTACATGATCCATGAAGAGCATATTGACCATAAAGACACATCATACTATGTAAAACTAAGAAATTGAATGTCGAAATGGAAATAAATGCTTTTTATGTTTTCACTGTTGTGTGTACAACACGTGAGAAGGGTGAAACACAGTTAGAGGTGTGTAACACACTATTAGAGGCGTGGGTAACACTTTACATTAAGTTGCAGTTATACCTGTGTAGTTAAATTGTAACTATTCTGGTAACAAGAGGCTATGCAATGTGTCTTCATGATACAGAATGATTTCATATTAACAGGAGAGATGTAACAGGGCTGGCCTTGCTTCACATGTGTAATCAAGAATACCGCTAACTATAGTTCCATGTTACCTACATTGGAGTTACTCAGTAATGACCTCTTGTTACAAAATGAATTATAATTTATCTACACAGGTATAGCTACAACTTAACGTGTAACACTTCCAGGGGTGTGCAAAACATTGTGAAAACTTTCTGCATCATATTTTTTGTTCTCTATTTCTGTTATTTTATATATTGTTTCTCATATTTACTCTCCACAGACGAATCCGTAAATGCCCAGCAGGCACTGAAAACTCATCTGAAGGAGAGGTTTGAACACATATCTGAAGCTTTAGCAAAGCAGGGCCATCGAACCCTCCTCAATGAGATCTATACAGAGCTCCACATCACAGCGGGGGGAAGTGGAGGAGTCTATAATGAACACGAGGTCAGACAGATTGAGACTGCATCCAAGAGACAAACCACACAGGAGACTGCAATCCTCTGCAATGACATCTTTAAGCCTTTACCTGGACAAGAGAAACCCATCAGAACTGTGCTTACAAAGGGCATTGCTGGCATTGGGAAAACAGTCTCTGTGCAGAAGTTCATTCTGGACTGGGCAGAAGGAGAAGCCAATCAGGACATTGATTTCATCTTCACTCTTCCTTTCCGAGATCTGAATCTGCAAAAGGAGAGAGAATTCAGTCTGATGCAACTTCTGCAGCACTACTTTCCACAACTGAAAGAGATCAAAAGTGTTGAAGGTGATGAAGTAAAAGTTGTGTTTATCTTTGATGGTCTGGATGAGTGTCGACTTCCTCTAGATTTCCAAAGCAATAAGCTCTGCTGTGATGTAACAGAGTCATCATCAGTGGATGTGCTGCTGACCAACCTCATTAAGGGGAATCTGCTTCCCTCTGCTCGCCTCTGGATTACCTCCCGACCAGCAGCAGCTAAACAGATCCCTCCTGAGTGCGTCCAACAGGTGACAGATATACGAGGATTCAATGACCCACAGAAGGAGGAATACTTCAGGAAGAGAATCAGAGATGGGAACCAGGCCAGCAGAATTATCTCACACATAAAGTCATCCAGGAGTCTCTACATCATGTATCACATACCTGTCTTCTGCTGGATTTCTGCTGTTGTTCTGGAGACAATGTTGGGTGAAACAGAGAGTGGAGATCTGCCTAGAACTCTGACTGAAATGTACACACACTTTCTGCTCATTCAGACTAATGTGAAGAATCAGAAGTATCATGGTGCCAATGAGATGAACCCAAAGAAAGTGTCAGAGTCAGATAGAGAAATCATCCTGAAACTGGGGCGGCTGGCTTTTCTACAGCTGAAAAAGGGCAATCTGATATTCTACGAAGAGGACCTGAGAGAGAGTGGCATTGATGTCAGTGAAGCTTCAGTGTACTCTGGGGTGTGCACAGAGATCTTGAAAGAGGAGTGTGGGTTGGATCAGGAGAAGGTCTACTGCTTTGTGCATCTGAGCATTCAGGAGTATCTGGCTGCCTTGTTTGTGTTTTATTCATATGTAAATGGGAACAGAAATGTACTCAGAGCAGAAGAGTCAGAACCTCACAGTGACAGAGTGCAGCTGTCTGAGTTACTCAGAGCTCGACAGAGAAGACTCCAAAAAGAATTACTCCCACAGCGTTTCTTCCGAATGACAGAAATGTCGTCTGAATTCAGAGCAAGCCATTATTTTCACTATTCTCATTTCTACCCAGTGTGGCTGCATGAGATACATAAGACTGCTGTGGATCAGGCTTTAGAAAGTGAGAATGGACACCTGGACCTTTTCCTCAGATTCCTTCTCGGCTTCTCTCTGGACTCCATTCAGACGCTCTTAGGACCACTACTGACACAGACAAGAAGAAGATCACCTGTACCACATGCATTATACCTGTGGACAGGAAGCAGGTCAAAGAGCACCGAGAAAACAGTCCAGTACATTAAGGAGAGGATCAGAGAGGAATCTTCAGCAGAGAGGATCATCAATCTGTTGCACTGTCTCTATGAACCAAATGACAACTCTCTAGTGGAGGAAATCCAGAATTCCCTGAGATCAGGAACACTTTCTGATAAAGAGCTGGAACCAGACCAATGCTCAGCTCTGGCCTTTGTGTTACTGACGTCAGAGGAGGTGCTGGATGAGTTTGACTTGAAGACCTACAACACATCAGCTGTAGGTTATCAAAGACTGGTACTAGTAGTCAGCAACTGCAGGAAGGCCATGTGAGTATTATGTAATTATTAAAGTAAATAACTGACAGCATATTTTCCTAAACATTTCATAGTTAAATTGAGAATAGAATACAATAAAATTGTCAGGCAACTGAGAATTATGATTTTTGAGTCAAGCTGTTAACAGATTGTGCCCTCATTTAATGAATACAGAAGTAGCACCAATTGCAAAAACTTGCAAGTTATTAGATATATTATGAATTAATTGATAGACAAACCCATGTAATGTATCAAAACATACAACTCACAAACAGATTATTAGGATATAATACTGTAAATTACAGTATTAAGACAAAGACATAGTATTCCATATCTAATTTAAAAACACAGGCTACACTACCTTAACATAACATTAGACAGACATTGACTGTTACATTGATCATATGAGGTTTTATAGTATATTATACTATTGAATCATGCAATAATATATAAACTCTTCTTTGCAGACTGAGTGGCTGTGGCCTCACAAAGAAGTCCTGTGAAATTGTGGCCTCAGCTCTCCAGTCATCAAACTCACCCCTGAGAGATCTGGACCTCAGCAACAACTACCTGGGAGATTCAGTAGTGAAGCTGCTCTGTGCTGGACTGATGAGTCCAAACTGTAAACTACCGAGACTGGGGTGAGTAGTGCTGTGTACTGTGTGACATTAATTAAATAGAATTAGTGATTTTGTCTGTGTAACAGTTTGAATTTTGTTGTAGGGAGGAAAACTAATTTTCTGACTCAATTTTTAAAACCTGTAACCTAAATGTTCATGTGTGAATGTGGGTTTACATATAAGAGCATATTCCCCAAAGAGAGAGACTAACTACTGCTGCCAGGAATTCACCAAATGTTCACCGAAGATAAAGAAAGGAACACAAAATGAATTTGTGATTGAACTGAAACTTGACACTGTTTTAACTCTTGGTCATTTTAACCAACCTTAGTTACAATGGAGAGCAATTGTTTTTAGAATTTTGTTTTAATAATTGTCCTTGTGAACTTTTATAATTTATGGTATTTTTTTCATATTCATTATTTTATTTTTTTTATTTATTTAAACAATTATGAAAAATTTTATTTTTCATAATTGTTTTTACTTGTGAAGTTCATTCCCTCAATGTGTCTTCAGAGAATGTAATAAAGACTGATTGATGTACTGAGGCAATTAAGGTTAAGTACCTAAGTATTCTACCTGGGAATTGAGCCTGCAACCTTGAGTTTACGAGCCTAGTTCCCTACCCATTACACTGCACTGCCGGCCAGAGCTGTAAACGTACCAGTGAGTTTGAAACAGGTCAACATAACTAACACTAAATAGTACTACATTCAGCTTCTAAGAGTAATACATTCAGCTTTCAGCCAGCTGTGTAGGGCCAAAACCTGTTAAAAAACTGCCATTTCCTGTGGGTATGGGGTATAGTGGGTATGGGTCTTGTTACAACTTGTTACATTTCAAATATCACATGTGTTGTTTTACCGAATATTATTATACAATAATATATAAACTCTTCTTTGCAGACTGAGTGGCTGTGAGCTCACTGAGAAGTCCTGTGATATTGTGGCCTCAGCTCTCCAGTCATCAAACTCAATCCTGAGAGATCTGGACCTCAGCTACAATAACCTGGGAGATTCAGGAGTGAAGCTGCTCTGTGCTGGACTGAGGAGTCCAAACTGTAAACTACAGAGACTGGGGTGAGTAGTGCTGTGTACTGTGTGACATTAATTAAATAGAATTAGTGATTTTGTCTGTGTAACGGTACAAATTTTGTTGTAGGAAGGAGAACAAATTTTCTGACTCAATTTTTAAAACTTGTAACCTAAATGTTCATGTGTGAATGTGGGTTTACATATAAGAGCATATTCCCCAAAGTGAGAGAATAACTACTGCTGCCAGGAATTCACCAAATGTTCACCTAAAATAAAGAAAGGAACACAAAATGAATTTGTGATTGAACTGAAACTTGACACTGTTTTAACCCTTGGTCATTTTAACCAACCTTAGTTACTATGGAGTGCAATTGTTTTTAGAATTTTGTTTTAATAATTGTCCTTGTGAACTTTTATTATTTATGGTATTTATTTCATATTCATTATTTTATTTATTTATTTATTTAAGTTTGTTATTTTATTTTTCTTACTTGTTTTTACTTGTGAGGTTCTTTCCCTCAATGTGTCTTCAGAGAATTTAATAAAGACTGATTGATGTACTGAGGCAATTAAGGTTAAGTACCTAAGTATTCTACCTGGGAATTGAACCTGCAACCTTGAGTTTACAAGCCTAGTTCCCTACCCATTACACTGCACTGCCGGCCAGAGCTGTAAACGTACCCGTGAGTTTGAAACAGGTCAACATAACTAACACTAAATAGTAATACATTCAGCTTCTAAGAGTAATGCATTCAGCTTTCAGCCAGCTGTGTAGGGCCGAAACCTGTTCAAAAACAGCCATATCCTGTGGGTATGGGGTATAGTGGGTATGGGTCTTGTTACAAGTTGTTATATTTCAAATATCACATGTGTTTTTTTGTGCCTAATATTATTATACAATAATATATAAACTCTTCTTTGCAGACTGAGTGGCTGTGGCCTCATCGAGATGTCCTGTGAAATTATACTTAATTTGGGGTTATCAGACTCACCCCTGACAGATCTGGACCTCAGCTACAATAACCTGGGAGATTCAGGAGTGGAGCTGCTCTTTCCTCAATGGTGGAGACCAGACCCTGAACGACTGAAGCGGCTCATGCTTGAAGGGCGGAGACAAAACTATGAACGACTGGAGCGGCTCATGCTTGAAGGGCGGGGACGAAAGCATGAACGACTGGAGCAGCTCATGCTTGAAGGGTGGGGACGAAAGTATGAACGACTGGAGCAGCTCATGCTTCATGAGCTGAGACGAATCGGTGAACAACTGGAGCTGCTCTGTGCTGGACTGAGGAGTCCAAACTGTAAACTGCAGAGACTGGGGTGAGTAGTGCTGTGTACTGTGTGACATTAATTAAATAGAATTAGTGATTTTGTCTGTGTAATGGTATGAATTTTGTTGTAGGAAGGAAAACAAATTTTCTGACTCCATTTTTAAAACTTGCAACCTAAATGTTCATGTGTGAATGTGGGTTTACATATAAGAGCATATTCCCCAAAGAGAGAGACTAACTACTGCTGCCAGGAATTCACCAAATGTTCACCGAAGATAAAGAAAGGAACACAAAATGAATTTGTGACTGAACTGAAACTTGACGCTGTTTTAACCCTTGGTCATTTTAACCAACCTTAGTTACAATGGAGTGCAATTGTTTTTAGAATTTTGTTTTAATAATTGTCCTTGTGAACTTTTATTATTTATGGTATTTATTTCATATTCATTATTTTATTTATTTATTTATTTAAATTTGTTATTTTATTTTTCTTACTTGTTTTTACTTGTGAGGTTCTTTCCCTCAGTGTGTCTTCAGAGAATGTAATAAAGACTGATTGATGTACTGAGGCAATTAAGGTTAAGTACCTAAGTATTCTACCTGGGAATTGAATCTGCAACCTTGACTTTACAAGCCTAGTTCCCTACCCATTACACTACACTGCCGGCCAGAGCTGTAAATGTACCAGGGAGTTTGAAACAGGTCAATGTAACTAACACTAAATAGTAATACATTCAGCTTCTAAGAATAATACATTCAGTTTTCACCCAGCTGTGTAGGGCCAAATCCTGTTAAAAAACTGCCATATCCTGTGGGTATGGGGTATAGTGGGTATGGGTCTTGTTACAACTTGTTATATTTCAAATATCACATGTTATTTTACCGAATATTATTATGCAATAATATATAAACTCTTATTTGCAGACTGAGTGGCTGTGGCCTCACCGAGATGTCCTATGAAATTATACTTATTTTGGGGTTATCAGACTCACCCCTGACAGATCTGGACCTCAGCTACAATAACCTGGGAGATTCAGGAGTGGAGCTGCTCTTTCCTCAATGGTGGAGACCAGACCCTGAACGACTGAAGCGGCTCATGCTTGAAGGGCGGAGACGAAACTCTGAACGACTGGAGCGGCTCATGCTTGAAGGGCGGGGACGATACTTTAAACGACTGTGGTGGTTCTTTTTAGGCGAGTGGAAACAAAGCTATGAACGACTGGAGCAGCTCTTGTTTGAAGGGCGGAGACGAAACGGTGAACAACTGGAGCAGCTCTGTGCTGGACTGAGGAGTCCAAACTGTAAACTACAGAGTCTGGGGTGAGTAGTGCTGTGTACTGTGTGACATTAATTAAATAGAATTAGTGATTTTGTCTGTGTAACGGTATGAATTTTGTTGTAGGAAGGAAAACAAATTTTCTGACTCCATTTTTAAAACTTGTAACCTAAATGTTCGTGTGTGAATGTAGGTTTACATATAAGAGCATATTCCCCAAAGAGAGAGACTAACTACTGCTGCCAGGAATTCACCAAATGTTCACCGAAGATAAAGAAAGGAACACAAAATGAATTTTTGACTGAACTGAAACTTGACACTGTTTTAACCCTTGGTCATTTTAACCAACCTTAGTTACTATGGAGTGCAATTGTTTTTAGAATTTTGTTTTAATAATTGTCCTTGTGAACTTTTATTATTTATGGTATTTATTTCATATTCATTATTTTATTTATTTATTTATTATTTTATTTTTCTTACTTGTTTTTACTCGTGAGGTTCTTTCCCTCAATGTGTCTTCAGAGAATGTAATAAAGACTGATTGATGTACTGAGGCAATTAAGGTTAAGTACCTAAGTATTCTACCTGGGAATTGAACCTGCAACCTTGAGTTTACGAGCCTAGTTCCCTACCCATTACACTACACTGCCGGCCAGAGCTGTAAACGTACCAGGGAGTTTGAAACAGGTCAATGTGACTAACACTAAATAGTATTACATTCAGCTTCTAAGAATAATACATTCAGCTTTCAGCCAGCTGTGTAGGGCCAAATCCTGTTAAAAAACTGCCATTTCCTGTGGGTATGAGGTATAGTGGGTATGGGTCTTGTTACAACTTGTTACATTTCAAATATTACATGTGTTGTTTTACCGAATATTATTATACAATAATATATAAACTCTTCTTTGCAGACTGGGTGGCTGTGAGCTCAAAGAGAAGTCCTGTGAAATTGTGGCCTCAGCTCTCCAGTCATCAAACTCAATTCTGAGAGATCTGGACCTCAGCAACAATAACTTGGGAGATTCAGGAGTGAAGCTGCTCTGTGCTGCACTGATGAGTCCAAACTGTAAACTTCAGAGACTTGGGTGAGTAGTGCTGTGTACTGTGTCACCTCAACTAAATCAAATTTGTGATTATGGCTCTATGCAGTGAAATATAAAAAGTGCTTTTTCTTTGTTTACTGCTGTGTCCACCAGCATTCTTTCTTCGTCCACATTATTCTCATCCCTCTCTTCTAACTGCTCTAGCTCAGCAAAGGAAAAGCAGGATAAAACCTTATGAGTCTTAGGGTCACCAGGTTTGTGGTTTTTGAACAGAATATAAGGTTTCAGTGGAGTCTGTAGTATCAGGTCATAGGTGATGACTGGATCCTGAATGCATTATAGACATGGTAAAAGATTGACCACATCTACAGTAATATGTTTCATAACATTACATTACATTACATAATGACGAGAATAGGCCATTTAGCCCAACATGCTTGCCATTTTCCTACCACTAAAGTGCAACTAGTGCTTGGTTTACCTACAAACTACATGGTACCTAGCACCGTATCAAGCCTGGTCTTGACAGACCCCAGAGTTTCTGCTACTATGTTACTATGTGGCATGCCAAGCTATTCTATGCAGTGACTACTCTCTGTGAAAAAATAGTTTCTGATGTCTGTGCGGAATTTACCTTTATGAGACTGATTACTACATTCTGGTGTCATGTGTGAAGATATAGATGTATATCTTCTACATTTTGGTGCCATGTATAAGAAGTAGAGGTTTGTCCCCTACAATGAGGGGGGTGTGGCTTTTACATTCAGGCATAGCAATCAAGCCCAGAGGGGCAGCGTAGGAGGTCGGTGCAGGCAGGCACGGAGAGAGAGTGCGCAGTTCCTAGATATCTGATAAACCGGAAAGACGGTCTGTGGCCCAAACTTGGGCTGTGCACCATACAACAGTAGCGTGAATCCAGTTAACATGCACTCGTACATCTAGATGAACTTTACTCGATAGGAGGCTTATTGGCCGAAGATCTCAGTCTGACCTTATGTCATGCTCTGCCATTCTACGGTGAACTCTTCTCCCACCAACCGCAAAAAGAGCTGCAATGTTGCAGACAGACAAACCAGCTAATAAATACCTCTCCAGTGCTTCCTCAGGCAGTATGTGAGAAGGGCATCCAGCTGATCTGGCCTAATCTGAATTTTGGAGCAAAACATTCAGGCGAAGAGCCACTTCCTCCAAATTGCTGAGCACTACAGGGTCAGTCTCCGTGATGCAGCTAACTGGAACAAACTGTCAAAGCATACACACAAAAGAGTACATAATGAGGACTAGCATTTTCAGCTAGGTCAGCCAGTCTCAAGCCTCTGGCTTTCTCTTGCCTGTATAGTTTTCCTATTTGGCTCAATTCTGAAAATATTACTAGATCTAGATTAATAATTTTTTATACAAACCACCTACGTCCAAACTATGATTTCATATCATAATGAAATTTCTGGGACGTACCATTAAAAAATTAACATGGCAGGGGGTACACCTAACCTAAATCATAATACCTTTAAAGGTTCACACAAACTAATGTCATTCAATACAATTTGATACAAACACTTTTTACATTTAAATGTTTTTCATAGCCTACCTATTGCCAATTGGTGAAAACGCATCACAAGACTACATTTGTAGTAAAGTGAGGTTATCCACTAGGGGAGCCTAGCTTTTAGAAACTGGATATACCTACCAATGTAAGTGAGGTAGCTTTTTCAGGAGATTGAATGCAGCCCTACTGTATGTATACCACGGTACTTTAAGCTTCATCACACACCCTTTTATGTTTCCCCTGTGTTATTTTCCCTTCTGAAGTTATCACAACATTATTCTCCAGTTCCCGTTGAATGTCTTCCCTTTTTGATCCAAACAGCTGTATCAGTCGATGTCACGTCACATGTAAAGATATTTTTTGCAGATTTAAATTGAGTTAAATGTATTTACAAATCGAATCATTTGGTTAATCAATACTCTATTAACAACATGCAGGTCGTTAATTTTAATTTTTTTTATTTTCAACATACCAAAGACCTCCCTTGAGACCCGTCAGTGGTTCTCTTTCTGTTCCTCATTTTCTGAAAACTAATACAGACCACTGTTCTTTTTGAGCTTTGATTCTGCTTTGTGTAGCTATGTGTTTGTATGTCTTTCACTGTGTGTCATTGTGTATCTTCCGTATTATTATGTGCATTGTATTGTATGTAGATGTCATGATGAAGTCTATTAAAACACTGTAGCTGCCCTACTGTATTCTGTCATTGTCAGTGTATGATTTACGAGTAGCACACTCTCCTACTGCTACTACTTTCTATCATTGGCGGCATATGAAACACTGATACAGTTCAGTGGTCATCATGCTTAGCCTCACGTGACTCACGTATTGAATGCGTTTTCATTTTATCTGAGTGAATATTTAAAAATGAATGACATGAATATTAACAGACATTTTAATTTGTTAGTTAAAAATATATTATTTTCTAACTTCATGGTGATGAAGATTGAATGTTTTTAAAATATAAAGATGTTTGAAGATCGAAGGTGAGGTGAAGTACACCATAGTGATCATACTAGCACTGTTTCTTGTGTTACCAAATTAAATATGTTTGCAATCAGATTGTGTCCCATATGATATGAGCATCATATGGAAAGGGTTCGGTAATGAAATCCTTGCTGAAGGCTCTCAATCTTCAGTTAATTTGGCTCCTTATTTTAAGTTATTTTTTGGTAACAGAGCCAAGTGATAACCTTTTTCTTTTGTGGATTAGTCAGAATACTTTATGAACTTAATTATTATTCTAATTCTTATAACCTCTTCCTGTTTTTGTGTGCACTGTGTACATCCCAGAAATGCAAATACCGTTCAAATAGGAAATTCGACATGTATCTGTGTGTGTTTGTTGTTTGTGTGTGTCTGTGTGTGTGTGTGTGTGTGTGTGTGTGCATGCTTGTGCATGTGTGTCTGTGTGCGTGTTTGTGCATGTGTGTGCGTGTGCGTGTGCGTGTGCGCATGTGCGCGTGTGTGCGTGGTCTCTCCGCAGGCTGGGTTGGTGTAATCTCACAGAGGGCTGCTGCGATGTTTTGGCCTCAGTCCTGCGTTCCCCTCACTCAGAGCTGAGAGACCTGGAGCTCAGAGACAACGAGCTGCAGGATTCAGGAGTGAGAGCACTCTCTGCTGGCCTGGAGGACCCACACTGTAAACTGCAGAGACTGGGGTGAGCACAAACACAATCCCCCTCAAACAAAAAATGCTCCAATGTGACTAAATACTACACTAACGTTAATAATGACTAACTATAGCACTAATGTTACAAATGTTTTGAATGTTAAAATAGACAAGAGATTTATTTTTCTTCACAGAACTAAAGCAACATTTTCCTGTTCTTCCTCTTGGTAGAAACGCACATTTTAAATATGACGTCAGTTGGGCAAAGCATCATTTTGAGAAGCGTGAAATCATTTGTATTTATACATTCTTCAAAATTATGAAAACTAATTGAACCTGTTCAACTTTAATTAAACTGGTCATCCTCTTAAATAATGATAATTAATTCCAAAGCCCTGTTATTTTATATTCAACTGTAGCCCTGTTAGTTTATATTAATTTGTTGTAAGGTGTGTAACACACTGCTATGTGTTTGACACACACAGCCCTGTTTATATTAATGCATGTAAGGTGTGTAACACACTATGTGTTTGATACACACAGCCCTGTTAGTTTATATTAATGTGTGTAAGGTGTGTAACACACTATGTGTTTGACACACACAGCCCTGTTAGTTTATGTTAATGTGTGTAAGGTGTGTTTGTCCTTCTCTCTGCAGGCTGTCAGGCTGTAGAGTCACACAGAGAGGCTGTGATTCTCTGGCTTCAGCTCTGAGTTCAAACCCCTCATACCTGAGAGAGCTGGACCTGAGATACAATCACCCAGGAGACTCAGGAGTGAGAGCGCTGTCTGCTGCTAAACTGGACACACTCACACTGCTGTAAGTACAGAGAGTTTCCACACTGCACCTCACACACACACACACACACTTGAAAGAGCTGGACCTGAGATATGATCACCCAGGAGATTCAGGAATGAGAGCGCTGTCTGCTGCTAAACTGGACACACTCACACTGTTGTAAGCATGGGGAGATTCCACACTGCACCTCTCGCACACAGACACACACACACACACACACACACCTGAGGGAGCTGGACCTGAGATACAATCACCCCGGATACTGGAGTGAGAGCGCTGTCTGCTGCTAAACTGGACACACTCACACTGCTGTAAGTAAAGAGAGTTTCCACACTGCACCTCACACGCATACTCACTCACTCTCTGTTCTGCTGTTCCTACAGTGTGGACCATGGAGGACAGAACAGGACCAAACCAGGACCCAGGAAATGTGAGTCAGGAATCGACACAGAACACTGCTGTGTGTGTGTATGTGTGTGTGAGAGAGAAAGAGAGAGAGTGAGACATTACAGAAAAGTATCTTACACACACAAACACACATAGGTACTATCACAGCTCTTTCTCTCTCACACACATAATGATGTGAATGTTAATAGTGATTAATCTCATTAATGTCTCTGGTGTGCAGATGGCTGTCAGCTCACACTGGATCCAAACACAGCCCACACAGAGCTGTCTCTGTCTGAGGGGAACAGGAAGGTGACACACACATGGAGGAGAAAGAGGTCATTTCCTGATCATCCAGAGAGATTTGAGTCCTGGCCCCAGGTTGTGTGCAGAGAGAGTGTGAGTGAGCGCTGTTACTGGGAGGCTGAGTGGAGTGCGTCTGAGGGGGGAGGGGTTTGTATAGCAGTGACAGATAAAGGAATCAGCAGGAAAGGAGGGGATTATGACTGTATCTTTGGAATGAATAAATCCTCCTGGAGTCTGAAGTGCATTAGAGACCGTTGCGTAGTCTGTCACAATGAGGGTTTCATGGACACACCTGTCCGCCCCTCCCCTTACCGCACACTAGCAGTGATTGATGATGATGGTGGTGGTGGTGAAGGAGTGTGTGTGTACAGGGTAGGAGTGTATGTGGACCGTCCGGCCGGCACTCTGTCCTTCTACAGCATCTCTGACTCTGACACACTGACCCTAGTGCACAGATTCCACACACACTTCACTCAACACACACCCCTCTGTGCTGGATTTAGAGTGTGGGGTGACTGCTCAGTGTCCCTCTGCAAACTGGAGTAGAGACACACGCACTTACTCTTACTCTTACACTTACTCACGCACACATACTCATACACACACACTGTCACACACATGCATACATGGACATGCATACACACACACACACACACACACACACACACACACACACTTACGCTGGAAACATACTTGAATAATCTCACACTACATGCATGTGAAGTGGCTGTGTCCCGGGCGATATTGTTCACATGCTCGCCTGCTTCCTTTCTGTCTGACTGGAGGTTTAAAAGGTATATCCACTAGGGGGCAGATCATGGGTTCCCTTCAAATGATAACACCATCCTTCCTGGCTTCCTGGCGTCAGTCACGTCACTAGGCGTAAAGTGAATACTGCCCCCGTGGTTTATGCGGGTATTGCACCTTGCAGACGTGTAGCGTTCATTTTTGAGGACGTGCACAAAGGACGCCCTGAATGACCGCAGGATACGCATCACAGCCATTTTGTGTACGCGGCCACGTCATTTAAATCAAGTGTGTTTCCAGCCTTACTCTCACACACGCACGCCAATACACCCTCATGCACGCACACACACGCATATGCAACCACACGCACACATACAGACATGCATACGCACGTGCACACATACACACACTCTCACATGCAGTCACACAAAAGCATGCACGCACATACACGCATATGCAACCACACACATATGCATATGCACACACACACACACACACACACACACACACACTTACTCTCATACACACGCACGTATCTCAGACACATGCGCACACGCAAACACGCACACAGTCACACCCACACATGCATACTCACACACACACAATCATATGCACCCACACATACACACACACATACACTCTCTTCCCGACCTGCACACACATACTTACACACTCACACACACACACACACGCACACATCCGCTCACACATACGCAGTCACACACACATGCATGCACGCTTGCATATGCACCCACACACATTGACGTTCGCACACAAGCACACACACACATGCACACACTCACATACACTCGCACACTGTGCACTCTCATACCCACCTAAACACACACACAGTCACACATATTCACACACACACACGCATATTCACCCACACACATCAACATTCGCACACAGGCACACACATTCACATGCATCTGCAACCACACACTCACACATATGACACCCACGAGTGGCTTCATAGACACTAGTGGTATAAATAATATTGAAATGATATTTTAAAATAAATATCTTTAAATATTTTTAAATGGTTATATTCCTATTGGTAATATGATGATCTTTTTAATGTATATGTATTTAACTGCTTTGGTCCTATTGGAATTGTTCAAGTTATTTCATGTGTAATGTCATGTAATCACAGTAGTTAACTGATTCCTCCAAGCACTCTGCTGGAGTTAATGGGAGTTTTGTAATGGCCTCAAGGGGGAGCTGTTGCAGTAGAGTGGGCAATGTTATGTGGGACTTCCACTGTTTCGCTTCATTCCTGATGAAGAGCTTTTTAACGATAGCAGAAGTCTGAAAGTCTCCTTTCTTTCCATATAATCCCAGGAATCAAAACATATTCTGATTGCCACCTCAAATCCTGAGGTGTGTAACACACACGCACACACAATCAATCACGCATGCATACGCACCCACACACACCCAAAAACGAACTCACACACTCTCTGACACATGCACACAAACACATACACACACTCCCTCAAACCCACTCTCTTACAGTTTATCTTGTATATGCCGTGAATTTCTTTCTTACTCTCTGACCTGCACACGCACACACACATATTTAGACGCATTTACATGTACACCCAGCCTTCTTTATCCAATACCTAACCACGCCCAAAACCTGACCCAGCCTTTATACAACCGTAATTTCAGATGTACCCAATATTACCCTCAGTACTGCTTAAACCTTGTATATGAGAATACCGATTATCAGGGTCCGATTAATCTCTTAGCTTGACGGGTGTCTATTATTTATGTTCTGTTACGTGTCTATAACATACTAAAATCATATGTGCCGAAATACTGGCAAAAGATGGCAGGGTCAAATGCTACTGAAGTCGTAATTCTGACTTTTGTATCTTTGTGTAAAAGAAGGCAGTGGCCTCTAGTTAACAGTGCATTTTATCTGTTATCAATGTGTAAAATTCTGTGGGCAAATGCAGCTGATCGGGAAAATGCAGAATGATCACTACAGTGTACATATTTCTTTTCATTGCCGTAAACAATAATTAATTTGAGTTTCCTTTTTTATTGTCATCTTTATTTAGTTTGAACCTGTTGCTCAAATTTTCTGTATTTACAATGATTTTCAGTGATTAAACCCGAATTATAAAAATATTGAATGTTTTACTGTTGTGATTTACTGTTTTGTTGAACTCCAGTGATATCGTACTAGTTATTTTATATTCTTCATGGGATTAAATAAGGGCTCAGTATGAATAGATCAGGGTGGGGCTGGAATCTACACAACTTGCTGTTTGTCGGGAAGCAGTCCCCACATCTGAACCCAGCTTCTCCCAGACCAGGGTGGGAAACTAACGCCAGGCAAATGCTGGTAAATTTGACCTGTGTTGGGTAAGTTTGTCTACTGCACCATTCACTTTTTCAGGTTACCACCCAAAACGCTGCACTGAGGTCCATTTCTATTCTAAATTTGTTCTGTTCTTTCTTGTCTGGTAGAACGGTGAAAGTGCTTGGCGAATTTTGGGATGCACCCATCCGCCGTGGCCATTGGACGGAAGTTGGCTTCCTGTCCAGCCCCAAACCCCTGCACTCCCCAGGCCCGCCTGCCTTCCTGTATTAAATGAACCTGCCGACTTGAACTGACTCCTCCCTTTCTCCATGTCTGTCTGCCCTAGCTGTCAATCACACGGCAGCACTACATACGGTAATGTATTTATGGTGATGTAATGATTTTGTGTGTTTAGTGCTACTGCAGAAACTTTAGCAGTTCTGTCCGTTATTTGAATGAAAACATTTGGGGGGGGGGCTGATAAGGGGACATGGGAGCCAGGCCGGGCAATCCCTTTTTTTCCGCGACGAGAAGAGACTTTGTTGTTGCCTCCCTTCATCCCACAAGGCATGCTGGGCCGCAAGCCATCGAAGCCACCGGAAGAATGGGGAACACGGTGCGATAACCAATCGGATTAAAGATCCAACGTGTAAACCGTCTCTGATTTCAACGTTTGTTTCCCCAGTCCCCATACCTCTGTTAAGGAGGAGTAGTTTATTGTTGTGTGGGGATTTCCAAAATATTTGGAAATACATTCGACGAACGCCATCTTAAAAATGGGAAACATACCAACAAGTGGCTGACTGTGGGAGGCGAGAGTGATGCCAGGTAATCTCATCGGAGGATGTGTGGCTTTTAGGGTTAAGGGTGAAGCCACACTTTGCGGTGAAGCCGCCTGGCACCCCTCTCTCAACCTACATTTTGATGTGAGGTTTCAAAGTCTGTGAGAGCGATGTTAGTTGGGTAACATCATATTATCCCAGAGGTCAGACCCAATACGAGCGGGTTTGCTGGGCCTACAGATTTTAGGGTTGTGCCAGCCAATCCTGGTATAAGCATGTAGTTAATGGGATAACATGCCTTCATAGAGACTGATTTCAGGGTTTTTTTGTTTTTTTACCGCACTGCATAGGCCGCTCGATAAGAAGAGGAATTCGGTTGAGCTGTTCTCTGTTTGAAATGTCAGGCCGTGAAGGCGGGGCTGGCATACCGGTGGGCCTGCAAAGGCATGAGCTCAGGCCGCAGGTATACAGAGTACAGACACAGACGCACGTGTCTCACAGACACAGCTGAGTGTAAGTGCAGGCTGCTATTTAAAAAGGTAACTGTAATGGTCACTTTAAGAATACTACAGGAGAGACTAACAGGGTAAATATATATTTCAGTACAGAATTAGTCTTTTCGGACACCCAACCCACTTCTTTAGAAGCTAAAGACTTTGATTCATAGGGAAATAGAATTATTTATGAATTTGAAAAAGTAACCATTCGAATTTATCTCCTGGCTAAATTAAGAATTTAAACAGCAAGAAAACAGTGATCGGCCTTGCCTGTGAGCTACCAAGTTCTGAAACTCGATTCGCAAAGAAACGCTTGGAGACGTTGCCATCTAGCCCACAGTGCTCCCATTTTAGGAGGACTTGGGAGAGATTGGTGTGTCCCAATTGGAAAAGTAATTTAGGAGCACTCTTTGGAATGCATTGGTGCAACCCTCAATTTTTCAGCTCAAGAGTGCGTGCTCTTTGGGGAAAAAAATGTTAGCGTGGAGCCCTGAAGTTAGGCTTCAGTTTATTGGCTCCAGGTTGACCAAACTGAAATGGAACTGACTGCAAGCTGGGTGTAAATAGTTTGCTGCCATTTCCTAGGAAGTGAAGCCAAAACGGTTTTGGGCAGAGCCAACATGTCCGCTGTCCTTCGGTTAGCGTTCGGTCCGAAAAGTGCTCTCCGCGCGCACGGGCGTTCCTCGTCCCGTTTGCCCGCTGGTGCCGCCGGGCTTTTTCATGGCGACGTCGGTGCCCGGTGGAAAAATCGCCATAACGACGCAGCCTGAGCAAACACATGGGCCGGCGCTACGGCAACGGTGAGGAGGAGCTTCGAACCCAAACGGTTATCGGCGGGGAAACCACAGAAGACGCCTCTCCTCAGACGCCCCCCGGGACGTCGGACGAGGATCGGCCTGGAGAACGGCGCGCGTCGGCACCGAGGAACGGCCGCGGGGGGGAAGAGGTCGCGACCTTCCCGCCTCGCTGCCATGATCCAGCCGCGCGCCAATCGCTCGCTGGCCGGAGCTCTCGGTAAGAGGACGTCCCCACGCCGCCACTCTCATTTCACCTCGCCAACCTTACCTGCAAACTGCACGGCGGTAGTATGTAGACCGTGTCGTTTTCTTCATTTGCCCTCAGAGCCTGTCTGATGCATCCAGCTTGCTTAATTTCTCATAGTCCTGACATACGTCAGCCACTCACGTGCGCAATTTCTCAAGTCGCTCTCAGTGAAGAGTCAGTTTCACGTGCTTTGGAAATTTAATGCGATATTCAGCGGGTAAGTTATTCGATATTCATATGGATATGATATCTGTGTTAAAATCTTGAAGTATGCAAAGCTAGAATCTTACGTTTGGTACGCACTGTGCACGTTTTAGATAAAAGCACAAAACAAGCAACTGGGTTTAATCATTGCCTTATAATGTCAAGCTGTGTGACATGTCCAAGGCACCAGCTATATCCAGTGTCAATATTTTAACTCGAGATGATATTAACAATCTAAGACCTGTCAGAACGGAGCGCGTTCCATAAACAGTGAGCTTTCAGTTCACTCCATCAAATGTTTGCAAAAGCCGTGTGTCTATTATTGAGTACATTTAAAAGCAGTGACTTGCTCTAGACATTGGGTGAGAGAGGGTGATAGTTAGGGGGTAAAAATCTGGCCAGAGCTGTGTGAGGGTTGCAGGATGATCGCGCTGCTGGAAGACTATTTCCTGGATGAGTTCCTCTGCCACCGTTGCCAACTGCTTGAGCACCTTGAGAGCAAGATTCTTGATCTTGAGGGCCAGATTACTGCACTCCATAGTTTGCGATTGGCAGAGTTCCAGGAACTGAGTAGCATGTCCTGTAAGGAACAGCTGGGAAGGGGGAAGAATCCAGAGCAGACAGGGAGAGATAGTCGGGTGACAGTGGGGCGCAGGCACAGAAAAGGGCGTACACACCACACAGGGGCGATATCTCCAGAGGTCGTGGTGTCCAACCGATTCCAGCCCTTGCAGGAATTGAATCTGGCTCTTGATTCTGAGAATCATAAGCGCTTTAATACAGAGTCTGTAGGAGCACAGAGACAGCATGTGTGGACCGACAGGGCCTCCCCAACATACCGCAATGAACTCAACATAACAAAGAAATTGTTCACTTTTAATAGGGAATCTTATCTTTTAGGTTCTGTACTTGGATGCAAGCCACACGTACATTTCTCCTGCAGAAAAACATTTCCCAGAAATTACCTCTTCGTCATTAACACAAAGATACTTTTTCCCCAGCAACTTTGACATTCTAGTTTGCTAGCATAACTAAGATAAGACACCGAGCCCAGTTAGTCCACAGCATGAGAGAGAGAAAGTGGGAAAAGGGGGCACATCTCCTGTTCATGGAACTGTCCTGAATCGTAACAAAATTGCATAGAGTATCTCAAAGCTATGTCATTATCTCATGCTTGATTTAATCATTTTAACAAAGAGCATGTTCTCTTCTCACGCGAAGGTAAGAATATGGGAGTTAAGTCATTAAACATGAAAACTGTTAAAAGAATACATTTCTAATCGCTTATATGTTAGAGTATACAGTGGGCTCCAGAATTATTGGCACCCTTGATAAATATGCACAAAAATGCTAAACTAAAAAAATAATAGTTATTGACATGAGCTTTGTTTTCCAACATGTGTAAGCTAGTGTGCTTGATTAATGATTCATTGGAATCAATCAAAGTCTTAAATTTTTTAAATAAAAAATATTTCCCCAAAAAAACAGGTTCCACAATTATTGGCACCCCTGGTTTAATACTTCGTGAAAACACCCCTGGCAAAAGATGACAGCCATGAGTCTTTTCTTATAATTTGTGATATGGTTAGAGAACACATTTGGAGGGATTTTTGACTATTGCTCCATGTAGAACTTTTCAGAATCATTGATATCTTTGGGTTTGTGCTTATGGACCCCCGCTCTTCAGTTCTGACCACAGGTTTTTGATGAAATTTAAGTCTGGAGACTGAGATGGCCATTGGAAAACATGGATGTTGATTTCACTTAAGCATTTCTGTTTAGATTTTGATGTATGCTTGGAGTCATTGTCCTGCTGGACAATCTACCTATGATCAAGTCCTAGCTTCTTAGCAAAGACAACCAAATGTTCTGCCAGAATTTCCTGGTACTTTGTTTAACTCATTGTGCCATTGATCTAAAATAGTGCCCCAGGACCACTGCCAGCAAAACATCTCCAAAATATCAATGACCCACCTCCATATTTGACAGTAGGTATGAGGTGCTTCTCCTGTATGCATTCCTCTTTTGCCGCCAAACATGTTGATGGTTTTGGTCTCATCTGACAATAGCACACTCTTCCAGTCATAATTCCAATGAGGTTTGGCAAGCTCCAGATTCTTGGTTTTGTTTATTGTGCTCAGTAAGGGCTGTCTTCGTGCCACCCTTCCAAAGAGTTAGTTGGTATGGAGGAGTCAGTTGGTATGGAGGTGCCATTTTATGTTTTTTTTTAGACTTGTCGACCACAAGAAACAAACCAATCTCTGCAATTCTTAAACAGTGATCCTTGGGTTATTAATGGCCTCCCTCACCATCTTCCTCATTGTCCATGGGGACAACATGCACTCGCTCTCTCTTTCTGGCAAATTTGCAACCTTTCCATATGTTTTACACCTCTTTATTATTGCCCTTACAGTGCTAAGTGGTTATCTTAGCTGAGGACATATCGGTGAGAGAGTTCTTATCTTTACTAGACAGTTTTAATGTTTCGCTGAGGAAATTTCAATGTTGGAGTCAGTTGTCTGCCTGGAGCTGTATTAATATGGAGTCTATAATCCACATCATAGCCTGGAAATCGGACGCACTTGTGTTTTAAACATTAAATAGTTTCCACTTCTCCAGGGTATGAAAACGCAAACTGCCATGCCTGTAAAACGTTTGAGATTAAAGCTTCATGCCAAATTTACCAAAATGTTGTCATTATTTTAAGGTACAGTGCTGTTGTATGACATTTCATTAATTATTTTCTGAACGATGGCTTCAACCGGGGCCGTCTGTATTAAAGTAGGAATGCTGGCTCCCTCTTGTGAAAATAAAACGCACCTGCAACAGAGTACCCAAATGTCCGCGCACCTGTCATCAATCACCATTAAAGCACGGGAAAAACACCTACGTTTAGGAACACAAATTCGGTTGTTGTGGAGGAAGTTGTAAGTAATCGCTTTTTTTATTATCTTAATCGGGTATGGTAAAAATCTGAGAAACATTCAATTAATTCCAATATTTTTGCGCAAATTTTCGATTTATTTGCGCATGTAAACGTAGTAAAGTCGGCTTTAAATTTCGGCCTTTTAAAACTGCGCATGCGAAAGGTCACCAAACGCAGTGAGCTGAGTGTTGTTTCTATATCTTTATGCGGGGGCAAAGAATCAGTACAGGTAAACCAGCAAGATTAAGTCTGAGGGACTGTGGTTTAATCGATGTTTAAAGATGGTAGGGAAACACCCAGGTGGGTATGACAGTGTGGCATGGCTGCGACGATTGAACAAGTTATTATAATGTAAACTACAGGAAAGTAAGATGGTATTGAACGTTATTTCAGAATCAGGAGTTTCTTTTTTCTTTTGTAACTTTGCTTAGTTCAGACCAGAAGAAGCAGTAACTATTTGAAAGGAAAGTTGGATTTGTTTGTATGCAACTGGACTATATGTGCACGGACGCATCTGAGGATCAGTTGAGGTTTTTTTAACGACCAGCAGAGGGCAGTAAAGAGTCTGGAAGCGTTGAAAATGCCAGAATCATACAAAGAGAAGAAGAAGCTGAAGCGTCACGCAAAGCGGCGTAAAGTAATTAGTAATTTTTGGACGCAACTAATTGGCCTTACATGATTATTAAAAGAATCCATGTAAAACCCAGGTATTAGATAAATCGTGTTTTTTTAACCATGCAGATGCTTAATCAGAATATTGTTTAAAACTGATTTTCGGGGTGTTTGTGTGCACGTTGCTGTAAATCACCTGCATGTTAAGGATTAAGATTAGTCTTCACTTTTCCAGGGTAGCAGATGCACACACACATTTCACTGGTTTACCTCTGTTTAGTGTGTGACTAAAAACTAAATTACACAGCCTAATATGTAGATTGTACTGTAGATTGTAATGTAATGCATCTCACTTCACATACATTGGTTTGATTATCAATTTATCTTATTTTTAAATGCTTTTAACTGGTCCCTTCTGTTTTAAAGGAGCTGAGCAGACTCGGGGAGTGCTTCGGAGGCATCGGTGCTGGGCTTCATATGTCCCCTGATTCAGAATGCTGCTCCCCGACTCGTCTTCAACCTTCCCAAGTTCTCCCAAGTCACTCCTCTGCTGAGTTCACTCCACTGGCTACCGGTCGCTGACAGGACCAGGTTCAAAGTCCAGATCCTCGCCTACCCTGCAGCCAACAGGACGGCCCCCGGCTACTTACAGGACATGATTCAATCTTACACGCCAGCTCGACCACTCCGCTGTGTGGAAACGGGGCCACTTGCACCCCTGCCATTTGGATGAATCTAGGATAATTTTTATCACTTAAATTCCCCTCTTTTATGCTACACATGTACCTCCTGTGCCAATTTCATGTTACCTGTACCGCCATCCAGCACTTATACTGTACTTTTTATCATTATCTTGATGTTGTAGCTTGTCATGCCTCCTAGTTTTACTTAGCAGAGGTTAGGTCAGAGTAATGTTTAATGTGTGAACTGGACTTAATGTGTTCATGGCTATGAATAACTGTTACTAAATGAGTATTGTGCCTTATTGGATCTGTGTTTTGTAGTTGTTCCAATGACCTTCTTTATGCACTTATTGTACGTCACTGGATAAAAACGTCTGCCGAATAATGCAATGTAATGTCAGGGGTTTGCCTCCCTCTGCTGGACAGAAAATGGCATTACAGCAGAGGAAATCCGATTTAAAAAATGTAATGTACAAGTCGATTTTTTTGTGTGGTTATCAAATGTATGTGGATTTTAATGCTGCACACAAGTTGCCCTCTGGGGATAATAAAGATCTACTGAAACCGAAACTCACTGTTCTTATTGTGCATTATTTTTATTCAGCAATGGCAGCACAACTTTCAAGACTGAAATGGAATTGCAGAATAAAATTCCAAAACACAATTAATTTTATTTCATTATTTAAAAGAAAATAAAATGCATTTACAAGCCCTGTCCCCAATACACATCCACTGCAGTTTATAAAAACAGAATATGAGTGTTCTCCATAGTCCATTACTGGCTAGATTAAATCTCATTTTTCATCCTTGTGAAAGAAAACATTCAAAGGCATAAAAAATATAACCAACTAATCACTTTCATGCACACCTATAAGGTGCAACATTACACCTTTAATTAGGTCATCTGTTTGAACGGGACTTGTCAGTCACCTGTTGTTCTAATTATAAATCACAAATGCAAAGGAATTCCTTCAATGAATCAAAAGCTTTATTTAAAGAAGCCAAAATATGTTAGGTTGTCCGTTTATATTTTGCCACAGTTTCTTAGAGTTTGTTTTAGGAGAGCACCTAATCTGGATCTGTGTGATTCAAAGCTGAGCTCCTCCTGTTTATTTCTGACGGGTCTGAGAATAAGTTCACTAATGAGCACCCAAAAACTCTAGTTTTTTTAACAGTGGCATTTCTCATCAGCTTCTGTTCACTGCATCACGCCCAGCAGATTTGAGCCAGCCACGGCCGGGGGGTTCCAGCTTTTTTTCTTTTTTTGGGAAATATTTCTGTCGTGTCATCTTCTTCTACCCATAGAAGAGCCGGCCGATTCACAGAAGAGAAGGTGGCGCAACGGTATTGTCTTTGCCTACGGACGCAGAGGTTGGGGGTTCGAGCCCCCCTTTGCCTTTGTTTCGCTTATACTTGGGTTGTCTCATCATCAGGCCACTTCTGCAGCCGCGCAACCGCTAACACGACAGTGGCGTAAAGGTATTGTCCGATGCTCGGAACGCTGAGCTTCAGGGTTCGAATCCCGGTTCGTCCCTTCAGTTTCTACTTCTGAGGTCAGGCTGTCTTCATGTCACTGCAGGAAAAACAGAAAAAACGTCAAAGTTACAGTGGTGCAGAGGGATGGTTCTCGTTTTCCATTACCAAGGTCAGAGGTTCAAGCCCTGCGTTACCCTTTTCAGTTTGCGCAGCTTTTGTCCGTTGTGCTGTGTAAGTGCACAAAAAAAGGAGCGATAAATGCGAAGGATTACGTGGCGTAGGGGGCTGAACCGATCCTCAGGAGGTAGAGGTTGATGGTTCGATTCCCCGAGACTGCACCTGAGCAACGTCGGTGGTCCCCAAGGGCGGGGGAGGTGTGTGTGTGGAGTGTGTGGAGGGGTAGGCAATCTGGCCCCCCGAAATTTCCAAGAATACAACATGGGGGTTATAATATTTTTTCGCAAATTTCAAAATTTTCTGAAGGTAAAAAAAAAAAAAAAAAAAATTTGACTGGGCCCCACTCTCCATTAGTGCATTACTACTGACAGTCCCCCATACTACTACGCAATCAAATTAAATCATTTGATTGCAGAAAGG
>CM045901.1:9291110-9378610 GCA_025169545.1 Anguilla japonica | reverse complement strand
GACGGGAGCTCTCACTGACAGCATCTGTTAGCCTGAGAGCCCATCTTCCGCCATGGTCTGAAGACCAATCTCTTCAGACTATACCTGGGCTACCTAACTGTCACCACTCTGCAGGGCACTCCCAATTTGGGATCATTTTTATTACTTAAATACCCACTTTCATCTTACATGTACCTCCATCTAGCACCTATTGTGTTTTGTATCATTATCTTGATGTTGTAGTTTGTCTTGCCTCCTAGTTTGAATTTGCATAGGTTAGGTCAGAGAGCAATGTTTACTGTGTGGACTGGACTTAATGTGTTCATGGCTATGAATAACTGTTATGAAAGGAATATTGTACTGACCTGCGTTTTGTAATATAATGTAACGTGAGCTCCTTTCACATTGCTGCAGGAAGCTAATACAATGCTAACAGGTGGTGGTGCAGCGTATTGGTTAGGGAACGTCTCTCGTAATGCCAAAGCTGCTGGTTAAAATTCCCAACTGGGCCGTGCTACCTTTGAGCAAGAAACTAAACCTTCAGTAAATAATCCAGCTGTATAAATGGAGTGTGTGTAAATGTGAGCTGTGTAAGTCACTCAACAGCAGTAGAGCAAAGCTAACTCACGGCTGCTAAGAACAGCCAGACTGAGCATGTGCAGAGCAGTAGGTCTGAGGGTTTAGGAAGAAAGCACGCAGAATCAAGGCTCTACTCTTAGAGCCTGTCTTCCTGTCACAAGACCAGAGTAATAAAAACTGCAGGCTTGGAGAGACCAGCTCGGATAAACGGAGAGAAAGAGTGAGAGAGAGGGGAAGAGATTCCAAATAAAAAGAATAAAATTGTGATATTTAGTAGAAGGCCTAATTAGGTGTAACGGGAGGTTCGCTGCATAAATGTATGGCCAAAAAATCTGCCAGAGCTGCGTGATGCTATCAAGACAGCATGGGCCGAAATGCCTAAGGAATGTTTCCGGCACCTTGCTGAATCCATACCGCAAAGAACTCAGGCTGTTCTGGAGGCAAAAATGCAGTCTAATGTAAAAAAAAAAAAAAAAAAAAGACTAAAAGGACAACTCTGACGGCGACTAAAAGGACAACTCTGACGGCGACTAAAAGGACAACTCTGACGGCGACTAAAGGACAACTCTGACGGCGACTAAAAGGACAACTCTGACGGCGACTAAAAGGACAACTCCGACGGCGACTAAAAGGACAACCCCGACGGCGACTAAAAGGACAACCCCGACGGCGACTAAAAGGACAACCCCGACGGCGACTAAAAGGACAACTCTGACGGCGACTAAAAGGACAACTCTGACGGCGACTAAAAGGACAACTCCGACGGCGACTAAAAGGACAACCCCGACGGCGACTAAAAGGACAACTCTGACGGCGACTAAAAGGACAACCCCGACGGCGACTAAAAGGACAACCCCGACGGCGACTAAAAGGACAACTCTGACGACGAGTAAAAGGACAACTCTGACGGCGACTAAAAGGACAACTCTGACGGCGACTAAAAGGACAACTCTGACGGCGACTAAAAGGACAACCCCAACGGCGACTAAAAGGACAACTCAGGTGTCAGGTGTGTTTAAATGATGATGTGGGCAAATTACTCGCTGGTATTTACTAAAACAAGTGTGGGCTTTAGTCTATCATAGGGATAGTCTATCATAGGGATAGTTTACTTTCTCCTGGTTTTTCAATATTATTTCAGTTTTATATTTTAGTATTTCACAGTTTTACATGATGGATATTATAGATACTGGCAGAAGCCTCTGGTGTGTGGGCTTTGTAGTGGTAGTTGTTATTTTGCCTTTCTTATTTTTGGTGTTAACTCTGGGTGGGGGTACGCTCCGGTTCGCCGTGAGTGACTATTAAATTGGTCTCTCATTTGCGTTCACGGGTTTTGCGTTTAAAAGCCGCCTCGAGCCCGGTAACTACACTGAAGACTATGTTAGGTTTTAGTTAGATTTTCGTTGGGACCTGGGGGAAGTCAACGTATAGTGACTCAGCTTATCGTTGTAATTAGTGTGATTAGTATCACCTGTGATTTTGCTCAAGCGGATAGGTCCGGTAGCGAGACTCTCACGCTGCTTCTCGTTGACTGTGGTAACATGGCGGGGAAGGAGGTAGATGAAGACAGCTATAACAGCATGGAGTTGAATGAGGAGGAGGGGTATGGGGGTGAATGGGAACAGGTGGGGAAGGGAGCTGGGCGTCGGACGGCTAAGAGGAAGAAAAAGAGTGACTGTAATCTAGGAGAAACAGAGAGTGAGGGACGGGAGGATGAGGCAAGGAGTTCAAAGACAGGATCCCTTAATGTTGTGGTGAGGTTTGAGGGAGAAGGTGGAGTGAAGAAAACGGACCCGCTTAGACTCACACATTTAATCAGAGCACAAGTAGGTGAAGTCAAGTTTGCGAAAGTGCTAGGGGATGGTAACTTGCTAATTGGATGTAACTCTGAGAACCAAGTAGAGAAGGCGAGAGAGCTACTGTGTATAGGAAAAGTTAGTCGCAAAAACAGTGAAAGTTGGAGAGCCGAGTCTCAATGGGTGTAAAGGGGTGATAACAGGGATCCCCCTTAGTGTAAGTATGAAGGAGTTAGTGGAAAACTTGAAAGTACGTAGCAGTAAAGTTAAAAATGTTAAAAGAATGACAAGAGGAGCTGAGAAAAAAGATACAGAAACAGTGGTGATTGAGTTTGATGCCAAAGATATCCCAAAAGAAATTTTTTTTGGATTTATTAAGTATAATGTGAGGGAATTCATCCCAAAACCAATGAGGTGTTTCAATTGCCAGGAGTTTGGGCACATAGCTAAGGTGTGCAAGGGCAAGAGAAGATGTGCAAGGTGCGGTGGTGTCATTTATTTGTTCGTATTTTTTTTAGCCTCCACGTTACTAAAGATAATGCTCATCCTCCAGCGACTAAACTGCAACTAAAACTGGACAACATATGTCTGTGGGCTTTAATACAGTATATATGGCAGCAGCATGCATTATGTGTCCATACTGAATTGTACTCTGTAGTGATTTTACTCCTTTATACATATTCTAACTTTAAAGCTATTCCTTGTCCTTGTAACGTGAATCTTTCCATGGTTGTCAAACGTATGTGGATTTTAATGCTGCACATGAATTGCCTTCTGAGTAGTAGTTTTGTACATATAGAGTAGTTTTGAGACATATACAGTACATATGTTTTGCCACAATCTCCTTGTCTTCATATTAGGAACATAATTTTGTGTTTTACAGTTTTAAAAATAAAATAACACTTTTTAGAGTTTTTGTGTTTAAAGTTATGAGCACAATGACTCCCGTCCTTCTCTTGTCTCACCTTGCCTTACAGGGAGGGCACCTGCTCTGGATCTGTGGGGGACATTGGGGCAGATGAAATGCCATACAACAACATACAGCGTGACAGTTGGTTATCTTCCTTGGGCTGTGTTAATGGACCCTGCCAGGCTCAGGTCTGGATGCAGGCATCTAGTTAATAGGTGGGTTGATTATCTTAGCTGGGCTGTTTGGATGTGGAGTTGAATATCTAACAGGCTGTGTTGATTGTCTTAGCTGAGGATGCATCAGAGTAGCAGTTGATTATCTCTGTATAAAGTGAAGTTCACTTAACTGTGGACCTATTGGTGTGGGAGTTCATTATCTTCACTATGATATTGCTGAGAAAATATCAGTATGGGAGTTAATTATTCTCCCTGGGCTGTGTCAATGGGGAGTTGGTTATCTTAGCTGAGGACATATCGGTGAGAGAGTTCTTATCTTTACTAGACAGTTTTAATGTTTCGCTGAGGAAATTTCAATGTTGGAGTCAGTTGTCTGCCTGGAGCTGTATTAATATGGAGTCTATAACTCACATCATAGCCTGGAAAATCGGACGCACTTGTGTTTTAAACATTAAATAGTTTCCACTTCTCCAGGGTATGAAAACGCAAACTGCCATGCTTGTAAAACGTTTGAGATTAAAGCTTCATGCCAAATTTACCAAAATGTTGTCATTATTTTAAGGTACAGTGCTGTTGTATGACATTTCATTAATTATTTTCTGAACGATGTCTTCAACCGGGGCCGTCTGTATTAAAGTAGGAATGCTGGCTCCCTCTTGTGGACGTAAAACGCACCTGTAACAGAGTACCCAAATGTCTGCGCACCTGTCATCAATCACCATTAAAGCACGGGAAGAACACAGCTCTCGCCTACGTTTAGGAACACAAATTCGGTTGTTGTGGAGGAAGTTGTAAGTAATCGCTTTTTTATTATCTTAATCGGGTATGGTAAAAATCTGAGAAACATTCAATTAATTCCAATATTTTTGTGCAAATTTTCGATTTATTTGCGCATGTAAACGTAGTAAAGTCGGCTTTAAATTTCGGCCTTTTAAAACTGCGCATGCGAAAGGTCACCAAACGCAGTGAGCTGGGTGTTGTTTGTATATCTTTATGCGGGGGGAAAGAATCAGTGCAGGTGAACCAGCAAGATTAAGTCTGAGGGACTGTGGTTTAATCGATGTTTAAAGATGGTAGGGAAACACCCAGGTGGGTATGACAGTGTGGCATGGCTGCGACGATTGATCAAGTTATTATAATGTAAACTACAGGAAAGTAAGATGGTTTGAACGTTATTTCAGAATTAGGAGTTTCTTTTTTCTTTTGTAACTTTGCTTAGTTCAGACCAGAAGAAGCAGTAACTATTTGAAAGGAAAATTGGATTTGTTTGTATGCAACTGGACTATATGTGCACGGACGCATCCGAGGATCAGTTGAGGTTTTTTAACGACCAGCAGAGGGCAGTAATAAGTCTGGAAGCGTTGAAAATGCCAGAATCGTACAAAGAGAAGAAGAAGCTGAAGCATCACGTAAAGCGGCGTAAAGTAATTAGTAATTTTTGGACAACTAATTGGCCTTACATGATTATTAAAAGAATCCATGTAAAACCCAGGTATTAGATAAATCGTGTTTTTTTTTTTTTTAACCATGCAGATGCTTAATCAGAATATTGTTTAAAACTGATTTTCGGGGGTGTTTGTGTGCACGTTGCTGTAAATCACCTGCATGTTAAGGATTAAGATTAGTCTTCACTTTTCCAGGGTAGCAGATGCACACACACATTTCACTGGTTTACCTCTGTTTAGTGTGTGACTAAAAACTAAATTACACAGCCTAATATGTAGATTGTACTGTAGATTGTAATATAATGCATCTCACTTCACATACATTGGTTTGATTATCAATTTATCTTATTTTTAAATGCTTTTAACTGGTCCCTTCTGTTTTAAAGGAGCTGAGCAGACTCGGGGAGTGCTTCGGAGGCATCGGTGCTGGGCTTCATATGTCCCCTGATTCAGAATGCTGCTCCCCGACTCGTCTTCAACCTTCCCAAGTTCTCCCAAGTCACTCCTCTGCTGAGTTCACTCCACTGGCTACCGGTCGCTGACAGGACCAGGTTCAAAGTCCAGATCCTCGCCTACCCTGCAGCCAACAGGACGGCCCCCGGCTACTTACAGGACATGATTCAATCCTACACGCCAGCTCGACCACTCCGCTGTGTGGAAACGGGGCCACTTGCACCCCTGCCATTTGGATGAATCTAGGATAATTTTTATCACTTAAATTCCCCTCTTTTATGCTACACATGTACCTCCTGTGCCAATTTCATGTTACCTGTACCGCCATCCAGCACTTATACTGTACTTTGTATCATTATCTTGATGTTGTAGCTTGTCATGCCTCCTAGTTTTACTTAGCAGAGGTTAGGTCAGAGTAATGTTTAATGTGTGAACTGGACTTAATGTGTTCATGGCTATGAATAACTGTTACTAAATGAGTATTGTGCCTTATTGGATCTGTGTTTTGTAGTTGTTCCAATGACCTTCTTTATGCACTTATTGTACGTCACTGGATAAAAACGTCTGCCGAATAATGCAATGTAATGTCAGGGGTTTGCCTCCCTCTGCTGGACAGAAAAATGGCATTACAGCAGAGGAAATCCGATTTAAAAAATGTTGTAATGTACAAGTCGATTTTTTTGTGTGGTTATCAAATGTATGTGGATTTTAATGCTGCACACAAGTTGCCCTCTGGGGATAATAAAGATCTACTGAAACCGAAACTCACTGTTCTTATTGTGCATTATTTTTATTCAGCAATGGCAGCACAACTTTCAAGACTGAAATGGAATTGCAGAATAAAATTCCAAAACACAATTAATTTTATTTCATTATTTAAAAGAAAATAAAATGCATTTACAAGCCCTGTCCCCAATACACATCCACTGCAGTTTATAAAAACAGAATATGAGTGTTCTCCATAGTCCATTACTGGCTAGATTAAATCTCATTTTTCATCCTTGTGAAAGAAAAAACATTCAAAGGCATAAAAAATATAACCAACTAATCACTTTCATGCACACCTATAAGGTGCAACATTACACCTTTAATTAGGTCATCTGTTTGAACGGGACTTGTCAGTCACCTGTTGTTCTAATTATAAATCACAAATGCAAAGGAATTCCTTCAATGAATCAAAAGCTTTATTTAAAGAAGCCAAAATATGTTAGGGTGTCCGTTTATATTTTGCCACAGTTTCTTAGAGTTTGTTTTAGGAGAGCACCTAATCTGGATCTGTGTGATTCAAAGCTGAGCTCCTCCTGTTTATTTCTGACGGGTCTGAGAATAAGTTCACTAATGAGCACCCAAAAACTCTAGTTTTTTTAACAGTGGCATTTCTCATCAGCTTCTGTTCACTGCATCACGCCCAGCAGATTTGAGCCAGCCACGGCCGGGGGGGTTCCAGCTTTTTTTCTTTTTTGGGAAATATTTCTGTCGTGTCATCTTCTTCTACCCATAGAAGAGCCGGCCGATTCACAGAAGAGAAGGTGGCGCAACGGTATTGTCTTTGCCTACGGACGCAGAGGTTGGGGGTTCGAGCCCCCCTTTGCCTTTGTTTCGCTTATACTTGGGTTGTCTCATCATCAGGCCACTTCTGCAGCCGCGCAACCGCTAACACGACAGTGGCGTAAAGGTATTGTCCGATGCTCGGAACGCTGAGCTTCAGGGTTCGAATCCCGGTTCGTCCCTTCAGTTTCTACTTCTGAGGTCAGGCTGTCTTCATGTCACTGCAGGAAAAACAGAAAAAACGTCAAAGTTACAGTGGTGCAGAGGGATGGTTCTCGTTTTCCATTACCAAGGTCAGAGGTTCAAGCCCTGCGTTACCCTTTTCAGTTTGCGCAGCTTTTGTCCGTTGTGCTGTGTAAGTGCACAAAAAAAGGAGCGATAAATGCGAAGGATTACGTGGCGTAGGGGGCTGAACCGATCCTCAGGAGGTAGAGGTTGATGGTTCGATTCCCCGAGACTGCACCTGAGCAACGTCGGTGGTCCCCAAGGGTGGGGGAGGTGTGTGTGTGGAGTGTGTGGAGGGGTAGGCAATCTGGCCCCCCGAAATTTCCAAGAATACAACATGGGGGTTATAATATTTTTTCGCAAATTTCAAAATTTTCTGAAGGTTAAAAAAAAAAAAAAAAATTTGACTGGGCCCCACTCTCCATTAGTGCATTACTACTGACAGTCCCCCATACTACTACGCAATCAAATTAAATCATTTGATTGCAGAAAGGTAGCAGTATGTAAGACTGGCAGTAGTAATACACTAATATACACCAAATGTGGTGCATAGAAAACAAAAACAAACAAAACCAAACTCATGCTTACACAGTGCCTCCATCTGGGGACTTCCTGCATGGTCAGCCCATCTGTTAGACAGCCACAGTTCTACCCTGATCAGCTCGTTGGGCTGCAGACAAGATGGAGAGAAAAAAGGGGGGATGCTTAAAATCACCAAAATTTACTGTGTGTGTGAATTCTACACACAAAACGATGTAAACAATGAGCTTGTAACAATTATCAGACGTCATCAAACACTAGTGCGCCCGCACGCTATCACGCAAACCGAGTTTGTAATGGCGCTAATCGCATTCGCCTTGAACATTCCAATTCCGTCAAATTGTTTTTGTCCTCGGTAAGCTTCAAAAGTTCAATTCTGAGTTAGCTGACATTTTATGCGTATTTACTGAGCTGTCTGTTAAGCAGCATTAGCTGTGTGTTGCCTTGGCGGACTGAAATGGCTGTTTTTTTAGCTTCTCAGGCAGGCATCACATCAGAAACTGTGTAAATCAGCTGAAATGAAGCGAACTTTAGCAGCCAGTAACTGTTAGCGCACATAAAGCCTAAAACTACAAGCCACATTCCTCATGAGAAAAACTAACGTTGAACGGACGTTAACTTCTTGTGGAAGCGGCCGCTTCCCCGTGTTTTGTTCGGAACACGATGAGTTTACGTTTGTACAATAAGTGGAAGATATCTGAGTAACTTGGATAACTGGCAGTTTTTAGTTAACTTAAGCTAATTTTGTTCATTCATTCAGAGGCTTAATGAACAGTCAGTTTTAATAATGAAGAGGAAGAGGACCCTAAAAGATTTCTTTTTGTGGTAACTGTGGTCGTTTTGCTTTAAAAAAAAAAAAAAACAGTAATGCTGAATAGGAATGAAAACAAGGACAATATTAAAGCCCAAAGTCATGTGTAGAATAAGAGACTCCCCCCCCCCCCCCCCCCCCATCCTAAAGGGACAGGGGAGCTGCATGGCCCCCCTCCTCTCCCCAGGCACAGGAGAGCTAGCAGAACTGGTGACAGTGAATCTGGGACTGTGTACAAACTACAACACCCTTATGACTGTATGTACTATCTCTGTGCATGTTCCACCATGAGTGTGTGTGAGAGAGAGAGTGAGTGAGAGAGAGAGGAGAGACTGTGTCTGTGCGTGCAATGCATGTATGTGTGTGTGTGTGAGAGAGAGAGTGAGAGAGAGGAGAGACTGTGTCTGTGTGTGCGTGAGAGAGAATGGAGAGTCTGATTTTGTGTTGTGTGTGTGAGAGAGAGAGGAGAGACTGTGTGTGTGTGTGTGTGTGTGTGTGTGTGTGTGATCCTATATACATGTGTGTGTGTATGTGTGTGTGTGAGAGAGAGAGAGAGGAGACTGTGTCCGTGTGTGTGTGTGTCTGTGAGTGTGTGTGCGCATAGAAATGTGTGTGTGTGTGTGAGAGAGAAGAGACTGTGTGTGTGTGCATATATATTTGTGTGTGTGCATGTGCAATGCATACATGTGTGTGTCTGTGTGTGAGAGAGAGGAGACCTTTCCCCCAATGAACAGGGGTTACAGAAAAGCCTAGACCTGCTAGAACAATACTGCCAGACCCGGGCCCTGGCAGTAAACCTTAACAAAACTAAAATTATGACATTCCAAAAAAGATCCAGATCTCAGGGAACAAAACACAAATTCATGTTAGGAACACACTACATTGAACATTCCTCAAATTACAATTATTTAGGGCTAAAAATCAGTTCTACAGGAAACTTCAACATTGCAGTGAATGAACTAAGGGAGAAAGCACGCAGGGCCTTCTACGCCATAAAACGACAAATTTGTGTAGAGATTCCAATTAGAATTTGGCTTAAAATCTTTGGAGCTGTAATCGAACCAATTGCTCTTTATGGCAGTGAAGTGTGGGGCCCACTCATCAGTCAAGAATTTGGCAAATGGGACAAACATCCAATTGAAACCCTGCATGCAGAATTCTGTAAACATATCCTGAAATTACATAGAAACACAACAAACAATGCATGCAGGGCAGAATTAGGCCAATACCCATTACTTATCAAAATACAAAAAAGGTCAATCAAATTTTGGAAGCACCTAAAACAAAGTGACCCCCCACTCACATCAATACAAAGCCCTGCAATACCAAGAGTTGAGCAAAGCAAACAATCCCCTCACTCAGCTGGTCCTGAGCCTTAGTTCCCCACATATACTAACACACACTAACACCTCACCTGCTCAGGATCAGAACAAAACTACAAACATAATTAGAATAAACCAAATTGCAACACAGCTGAAACAGAATTATATAACCTACTGGGAAACTAAAACAAAATTGCAAAGTAAAATGAAATGTTATTTGGCCCTAAAAGACAGTATGCCGTAGCGAACTACCTGACCACAGTTACTGACAAAAAACTGAGAACCACTTTGACGAGGTACAGACTCAGCGAGCACCACTTAGCCATAGAAACTGGCAGGCACAGAAAATCATGGTTGCCAGAAGAAAAAAGATTGTGCCAACAATGCAAAGGCAACCAAATTGAAACGGAAAAACACTTCCTAATGGAATGCACAAAATTTGACCAAATTCGCCAAAAATTCTACCAAAAAATAATCCAGAAATGTCCCCAATTCAATTATATGCCCAATGACGATAGATTACCCTACCTATTAGGAGAAGAAAAAGGTTGCTGCATACTAGCAGCACAATTTGTGTTCTCTTGCCATAATCTGAGGGACAATGTGTGACCACCTCATGCGAACATTTACACACAGCATACACGCGTACAAGCAGACACATAATATTCACTCATGCACACAACACACAGATAGTCAGACACACACACACACCTAACATCACTTATTGATGTTTTTGTATATATTTTCATATTTTTTATATACGGATTCATTGTATATAGTTGTATGTTATAACCACTGCTTTGGCAACACAAGTGCCTATATTTGTCATGCCAATAAAGCACTTTGAAATTGAAATTGAAATTGAGAGGAGACACTATGTGTGTGAGAAAGGAGAGATTGAGTGTGTGTGTGTGTGTGCATGTGCATATATAGGTGTGTGTGTGTGTGTGAGACAAAGAGAGAGAGAAGAGACTGTCTGTGTGTGCATGAGAGAGAAAGAGAGAGGAGAGTCTGATTTTGTGTGTGTGTGTGTGTGCGTGAGAGAGAGAGAAGACTGCGAGTGTGTGTGTGTGCACATGCATGTGCATATATATGTGTGTGTGAGACAGAAAAGACTGTGTGTGTGTGCGTGTGTGTGTGTGTGTGACAGAGAGAGAGAGACAGAAGAGACTGTGTGTGTGTGCCAACATATATATATATATATGTGGGGGTGTGTGTGCATATAAATATGGTTGTGTGTGTGTGAGAGAGAGAGGAGAGACTGTGTGTGTGTGTATGTGTGATTCTATATATATATATATATATAGTGTGTGTCTGTGTGCATATATATATGTGTGTGTGTGTGTGAAAGAGAGGAGAGACTGCATGTCTGTGTGTGAGTGTGTGTGCGTGCGTGTCTGCGTCAGACTAAATTCATAAAATAGGAAAACATTTCATATAACAGTCCACAAGTCTCAATATCTACGAACGGCATAATTTCACATCCATTTAATCTACATCCAGGCATGAAACAGGTCTGTCTGTTGTCACCACTACTGTACGTACAACATACACTATATGTACAGTACTTAATGTATACATGACCACAATAATAATGAAGTCTGGAACATTAAGATGGAATAACGCCTGACACTAAAGATATTAAATTTACCTGCCAATCTGTAAGTGTACTGTAAGCTGTAGTAACAAAAATGTCAGACCAATCAATTCAGCCAAGGCAACTAGCTAGCTATTGCTGCTAACAGAAGTGGATCACTGTACACACGACCGCTATACAATTTATATAAATTTGAGGGACAGTCAGAGAAAGCAAACATGCCGACCATCAGGTTTAGTTAGCTAAACGGACAGTGGCTTATAACGAGAGAGTTATTTAAGCAACATAAATAAACAAAAATAAATAAAATCTCGCTCAAAACAAAGACTCGAAATGTTTTTTTTCTCTAATGCTAGCCAACAGATGTTGAAATAATAGAACAGGTGGCTGGAAACAAGACACATTTATGATGGAGTATAACGGAACTTTGTCATAGAGACTTGCAAACTTCACGACGTGAGGAGAAGCATTAAATATTAGCCACATTAACAGGAGGGGAGTGGCATACCTGCTTAAAACAAACTAGTTTGCTTACGTCAGCTAGCTTGTTTGCTATCTAGTTAATGGTATCTACAGCTCGCTAGCTTGTTCATTTATTGATGCAAACTGTTTCTCGCCAGTTGGGTTAAATGTATGGACATTATAGGACATGACCGCGAAGTGTATTTCCAGATAAAGTTCAAGTTAGCTGGCAAGCATCATACATTAACTTCGTTGCGACAAAAAAATGAACCTACCTTTCGGTCGCGAAGTTGTGTGGAAATATTTACAAGTTTCAGACGGCACCGCATGGTGTTTCGACAGTGGCTTTTTCGGGAACTGAAGTCCAACGCCAAATCCTATTCAGCAATCACAACTACTTATTGACTACAAATCCCATAAGCGCTTTGAAAAATACAAATATTGCGTCACGGTTTGTCAAACCGTAATTATTCGAATAAAGGGGAAACACTGTTATTTTCTTTACGTTCTTAGTGCATTACATGCACATTTCATGAGCTACATTACGCTTTCCGCATAATTTTGAACAAATGAAAAAAATTGATTAATTTTAATTTTCAGGAAGCATTCGTTATATAAATTAATATAAAAATAAAGCAAATAAAGTGGTCCATTAGTCATGGCAACAAATAATTGTGCAGAACCTTTGTGTGTACGAGTAATACATTTCCATACAAGAAGGTGTAGAAGAATATGCTGTTTAAATAATTGTTTTACATTATATACCCTAAAATATAAGTGATTAAAAATGTATTCTTTTAACAGTTTTCATGTGTAATGACTAACTCCCATATTCTTACCTTCGCGTGAGAAGAGAACATTCTCTTTATTAAAATCCATAAATCTCAAGCAGATAATGAGAAAATGACGTGTGCTTTGAAGTACTCTATGCAATTCTGTAAATGTTCAGGACGGTTCCATAAACAGGAGATGGGCCCCCTCTCTCCCATTTTCTCTCTCTCATGCTGCAGACCAATTGGGCCCGGTGTCTTATCTTAGGCATGCTAACAAACTAAAATATCAAGGTTACTGGGGGGAAAGTATCTTTGTGTTAATGAGCGTAAAAGATAAGATTCCCTGTATGCCGGGGATCCCCTGTCGGTCCGCACATACTTTTTGTCTTTGCGTTCCTACAGGCTCTGTACTAAAGCGCTAAAACTCTGTATTAAAGCGGTTTGAACTAATCCTTGCTTTCAGTACCGAGTGTGTTTTAATTCAACATAGCCTATATGGAATTCACTAGACCCGACCGAATCTACCGAGGAAACAGCCATAATGTTTTCCTTCACAAAGGAATACCGCGTATTTATAATTTTACAGGAAACATCTCCACTTTTGTAGAGTCAGTTCCCCATCTTTATAGTAGAAAAGTGAGAAAAAAAATGTTTTTTTTTTTTTAATTCATATTGTTCAATCACTTTTGATTATCATCATATGTTTTGGTGGAAAAAATGGTTAATATATGTTTTAACGTTTAATTTAATTGTTTTACTGAATGATGTGATTTTGTATACTTACTGAGTTTAAACATTTAACATCATGATAGTAACTGTTGCTTGAGTAAAATTTGTTTTATTCAAACTGTTTTTGAGAGTCGCTCCTTGCCTGCCTACCTGTACTGTAGAACGAAGGAGGCAACACTGGATGCTCTCACTACGTTGACGTGCCAGGATAGAGCGGGAACTCGGTTGTCACCATGTCATTTCATTGACCGAATGGGTTCCTGTGCCTTCAAAACTCCAAGAGTTTACGCTTGTAGCCATGGTTTATGAACTAAAACGTTGCCAAAACCAGTGCTGCTCTGTATTTCTATAGACATGTAAGAGGAAAAAGTTACCAGAATGTGCATTAGCTAGTCAAATTCACGCTTAGCGACGTTAAAATCTCCCTGAAGTCATAGACCGTAAAAAAAACTCCACTCAGGAGCACGAGCGCAATGGCGGGGAAAACATAACACCCAAGTAAAAGCGTAAAACGAAATTGTTTTCCCCTTTACTACAGTACCTACGCTTTGACTAATCGTAACGTGATTTGTATTTTTGAAAGCGCTTATGGGATATGTAGTTAATAACTAGACGCAAATAATATAATACGTTATGGGGGAGTGATAAAACAGATCACAATGGGCAGGTAGTGGAAGAGTTGTTGGATGGAAAACATCTTGTCTGTATTAATGATGGCAGAAACACAAGGATAGATGTGAACACTGGAAAGGAGTCTGTAATAGATCTGACGTTAGTGACCAATACCTTAGCGCCATTGTGCGAATGGGATGTGTATCAGGAAGGGACCATAGGTAGTGACCATTATCCAATATACAGTAAAATAAATATAGTAATGATACAGAATACAGAGAACACAGGTGGTAAATGGATTTTTGGAAAAGCTAACTGGGGAAATTTCATGACTGAAAGTGATGAACAGCTACAGCAGATTAGCGACAATATGAGTATAGAAATGAGTAACTGCAAAATATTGCAGGGTATAATGGCAGCTGCAATAAGTTGTATTCCGAAAGGTACAAGTAGGACAAAGAGGAAATTAGTACCTTGGTGGGATGATAAGTGCAAACAAGCAGTAAAGAGTAGGAACAAGGCATTTAAACTGGTCAAAAGATCCCATAATTTTCAGCATTTGGTCCAGTACAAAAAAGCACATGCAATGGTTAAGAAAACGATAAGACAGACAAAGAGGTCATATTGGAGGAAGTTCTGTGGGTCAGTTGGGAACACCACTCAGATAGAAGTTTGGGGAATGATAAAGAAAATAGGAGGAGATAGGAGGGAATGGAACTACCCTGTCCTGAGCACCGGAAATGAAGTGGCGATAACCAATAAAGAAAAGGCTGAATTACTTTTAAAAACTTTTGTTACAGTACACAGTTCCTATAATCTGAATGAGGAAGAAAAGCAAGGCAGGGAAAAAACCAAAGCTGGAAACATGGATGCACTAAGGAGAAAGAATACCAGTGGAAATGAACTAGATGTCCCATTTACTGTTGGAGAGATGAAGAGGGCATTAGGCAAAACAGGAATGAGTGCACTGGGAAAAGATGGAATAAGCTATATAATGATTAAATATTTAAGTGAAGGAGGATTAAATAAATTACTGATGTTATTCAATAAAGTGTGGAAGGAGGTGCGAGTCCCTATGAGCTGGAAGGAAGCAATTATAATTCCAATCAGAAAGCCTGGGAAAGATCCTAGTAAGCCAGGAAACTACAGACCCATTGCTTTAACGTCACATATATGTAAACTAATGGAACGGATGGTTAATGAGAGGCTCATGCACTTTTTGGAGAAAGGGGGACTGATGGCTGCATATCAGAGTGGATTTAGGAGAGGCAGGAACACAATGGATCCGGTTCTGTGTTTAGAGAATGAGATAAGAAAAGCCCAGGTGAATAAAGAGATTGTGGCTGCAGTATTTTTCAACGTGGAAAAAGCTTATGATATGCTATGGAAAGAAGGGTTGTTAATCAAGCTTCATAAAATGGGAATTGAGGGAAACATCTATAATTGGACTAGGGATTTTCTAAGTGATAGGTCAATTCAGGTCAAGATAGGGTCAGAGGTCTCGGATAAACATGTTGTAGAAATGGTACGCCCCAGGGGAGTGTTGTAAGTCTTATTTTATTTTCAGTTATGATAAATGATATATTTGAAAGTATACCGGTAGGCATGGGAAGGTCTCTGTTTGCAGATGATGGGGCTTTATGGAAGAGGGGAGGGAACCTAGAACATATAGTTAAAAAATTACAAGAAGGGATAAATCGAGTGGAAAGATGGGGAATAGAATGGGGTTTTAAATTTTCTGTGGAAAAAACAAAAAATTATGTTCTTCACAAGTAAGAAAATCAGGGAAGCAAGGAATCTGAAGTTATACGGAAGTAACCTAGAGAGAGTAGAATGCGTTCGTTTCTTGGGAGTACATGCTGGCACACACAGGCATATGCAACCACACACACATACATGCATATGCACACACACACACACTTATTCTCGCACACACGCACTTATTTCACACACACATGCACAGACTTGCACACACTCACACACATACACAACTACACACATGCATACACACACACATGCATATCCCCCCACACGCAAACACACACACACAGTCACACCCACACACTCATATGCACCCACACATACACACACACATATACACTCTGTTCCCCACCTGCACACACATACTTACGCACTCACACACACACACACACACACACACACACACCTGCTCAAACATACGCAGTCATGCACACAGATATGCACACATGCACGCTTATGCACCCACAGACATCGACATTTGCACACAGGCACACAAACTCACACACGTACACACACACACCCACACGCATGCACACACTCACACACATACTGTAAACTCTCATACCCACCTAAACACATCGACACACATACATTTTGATGTGAGGTTTCAAAGTCTGTGAGAGTGATGTTAGCTGGGTAACATCATATTATCCCAGAGGTCAGACCCAATGTGAGCGGGGTTGTTGGGCATACAGATTTTATGGTTGTGCCAAACAATCCTGGTATAAGCATGTAGTTAATGTGATAACATGCATTATACATATGAATAATGCATGTGTTATCACAGTATTAACTGCATGCCTGTACCAGTTTCAACTCTATTGTATATTATATTTATTAAATGTTTTATACATATAATAAATATTAATTATTTTATATGTATTCCATTGCATATTCATATTTTCTGGTTTTTATTTGAATTGAAAATGATTTCTCTGTAACTATAGCATTTTAACATTGTGCCAGCCATCCCTGTGTAGGGCCTGGTTGGCACAAGTGCACTACATGACCTTAATCATTGGTGACATAATATAAGAAAACATTTGTAGACATGAAAATAATTATATCTGAGACCTTAAGTTCACACATACGCAGTCATGCACACACGCATGCATATGCACCCTTGTTTCTTGTCATCTTTATTTAGTTTGAACCTGTTGCTATAATTTTCTGTATTTACAATGTTCTTCAGTGATTAAACCTGAATTATAAAAATATTGAATGTTTTACTGTTGTGATTTACTGTTGTGTGATGTATTGAACTCCTGTGATATCGTAGTAGTTATTTTATATTCTTCATGGGATTAAATAAGGGCTCAATATGAATAGATCAGGGTGGGGCTGGAATCTACACAGCTTGCTGTTTGTCGGGAAGCAGTCCCCACCTCTGAACCCGACTTCTCCCAGACCAGGATGGGAAACTAACGCCAGGCAAATGCTGGTAAATTTGACCTGTGTTGGGTTTGTCTACTGCACCATTCACTTTTTCAGGTTACCACCCAAAACGCTACACTGAGGTCCGGTTCTATTCTAAATCTGGTCTGTTCTCTCTTGTCTGGTAAAACGGTGAAAGTGCCTGGTGAATTTTGGGATGCACCCAGCCGCCGTGGCCATTGGATGGAAGTTGGTTGTGCCAACCAACCCCAGTTTCAACTTTATTGTGTGTATATATATATATATATATATATATATATATATATATATATATATATATACATATATATATATATATATATATATATATATATATATATATATATATATATATATATATATATATATACACACACTGTATATATATATACTGTTCCTGTGAACTACAGCATTATACAGACAGTCGTTTTCTGGTTTGATTGGCAGGCATGGAATTTTTTTTTAAATCTTGAACCTTGTCACAAGTCAGTCATATTTCTGGAATAATTGATAAGCAATTCCGAGGTGGTTTAGAAAACATGCAAATGCAAAGTGACAAGTCAATTAAAAAAAAAAAATCATTTTATATGATTCTCCTTCCAGTCTAAATAGTGCTGCCTTTTGCATGCTTACAAATAGGTTTGACATTTGACTGGGAAGTTACCTTGCTAAATTGAGTAACAATGTGCTGTCACATTGGCTTATGTGACTGACAAAGCCAGGGTAGCTGGTAGGCCAGCTAGTAGAGTTGGAAAAGCCAGGTTCAGAAAGTATAAGTCCTCCCCAGGATCTTGTTCCAATCACCTGAATTTGCTATTTAGCACAATTCTTAGCCATGAGGTAGAACTAATTGGGGAAATCAGCTGGCTGACCTGAGTTCATGGGTAAAAGAAACACATGGCAGGACTTTTACTTTCTGACCCCTGCACTTTCCCCCTTTACCCGCTAGCTTGCTAGTGAGCTTGCTCTGAAGATCATCGTTTCACTTACTGACAGTGTTCCGCTGGAATAACATGACATAGGGATATTTCATGTAAATATACATATCTTAAGGCTGTTTGGTCTCAACACATCCACTAGGTTCCTCTGTCGGACTACAACCAGACTGCAACGTGCTGACCGCCACACTCGTCGACTTCGGTTACAACACGTGTGTCTTGTTAGTTTCCATCACCATCTTTGTCTGAATCCACATCCCTGCAGGAAATTCTTGGGGAATGCACTGGAGGCTGCAGCAGTGGGCATGGCTCAGGGAAGTTTGCCGGGGTAGTGGATATTCTTACAAGCTCAGGCATAATGGTTTCCTGCTCCGACTCGGTCCCGCCTTGCAGCTTGCTTAGTTGACCTCCGGCGAGCTCCACGCAGTGGGCTGACTAGGGAAAGTCCCTCATTAGAGCCCTGGAATTCCCCCAACCCAACCCAGCTCTTTACTGCAACCCTCAGCCCCAAAATACCTACCCTGCCTATGTCTGATGATGTAATGTCCAGATGTAGATCTCAGAATGGCAATAGTATACCATCTACCATTTCCTTATCATTATCCTCTGATGAAACACTTAAAATAGTAGAATTCAGTCTGTGGCAGTAGTATTAAGATACTAATTATGATAATATGCTACTGTGGTTGTGTGTTGACCAAGTTCCTGTGAACTGACACCCTGAGCTGGCTAGAGGAGAACAGGCTCGGGCAGCATGAGTAGCCTCGTAGTGAGCTTTTGAACAATGCTCTTGGTGGCCATTGTGTGTGGTGTCTGTGGTCTTGAGCTATGAAAGAGTATGTGTCAGACGTCTGAGCCACGCAAGGGATGGAGTCAGTCAATAAAGGCCTAGTCAGGCAATTCTGTGAAAACATGCACAAACGTTACGCTCAGTGTCGTACTGGTCATGACTGGGTGCGGCCATATGCAAGCCTATGGTGGGTGACATAACTGAACATAATACTTTCCATTATACTCTGATTCTATAGTAGTAGTAATAATAATAATAATAACATTATTATTATTAGTAGTACTACTACTACTGCTTGTAGTAGTATTAGGATTAATTAGCAGTTATGAAAGAAACCATTTTGTTGCATTTCAGTTATGCTCAGCATTTGTCGTCATGTGCACCTATTAAATTGAAGTCACTTAAATACTCTGGGCCATGATTGGGGTAAGGGGAAATTGTGCATGATCTCGAATTCTACATTTTCTCAAGAGAACGCAGTGAGCCGCACTATTTTACGTGACTATCCAGAGCAGCGGCGTGATGACGTCACTAATGAGCCAGGTCAAGTTACTGTAGTTCGGTATCCTTCTTCCTTGTTCTTTGCTTCCCATTAACAGCCGGTGGAGTTCGAGGAAATAAGCACCATGTCCCACCAAACGGGCATTCCAGGTAAATCGTTTAATATTTGTAGATGTTGCGGCTTTTAGTAGCCTAAATTATAACACAAGAATGTGAGAAATTCTTGTGTGCTACAGACTGCATTGATTAGATTGACTTGTCCTACACCAAAATGGAATTTCTTTTACGGAAGACCTGTTGTTTCATCGTGTATTGCAATCTTAGCGCTATCTAGTAAGATAACGAACGGATTTGCTTGTAAAATGATTTATTGGGCCAATGTGGTCGTGCATATCCGAGATAAGGTACTCTCGGCTTCCCATTTGGCTGGGTGCAGTTGCTAGCCAGCTCGCTTGCGCTTCTGTGTTACTCCGAACCTAAGGTATGGTGCAAATACTGTCCTTACGCCGCTGGAGCGAATTCAGGCAACGCCTAGGCTACACGGGTTGCCTAATCATCAAAACGAGCAGCTACGAGCGAAAAGCAGTGTGATGGCTTCGGAAAATGAATCACAGGTGATCTGAATGACATCTAGCCATTTCGTTAGTTTCGATATCTACCTACTGTAAAGGCAAATACTGAATTCAGTTCACATACGAGAACTGCTTGGCATGCTTTATGGCTACAATCCAAAATAGCCTTAATTTCAAGACGATTGTTTAAGGTTGTTTCTGTTTTTTTTTTTTTTAATCTCCGGGAGGAAAAATGGCTATCATTTGGGACTACCACGCCCCCAATGCATAAATACATAGTTAAATCACGTTATGTTGTGTATTTGGTGCAATTTGCGTCTAAGCTTTCTCGACAGCGCCAAACAGCACGTTCTGTGCAATTCGGTAAGTCATGTTCGCTCGACATCACAGCATTTCACAAAGGTTAGTGCATTGCATGTTAGTGCAGGGGCAATCCACCCTGCGTCGTCTTCTCTGTGTATTAGTGTTGTACATTTTAAAACGCTGGTTTAATGGAATAATGAAAATATTGCCTGCATTTTCCTCTCAGATTAACAGTTAATTAATTGAATTTAACATGCAATCAGAATTAACGTTTTCTTTTTTGGAGAGTCGGAAAATGTCCAAACCCCGCTTTCGCGAACATCGAAATCACTTGCTCCGTTTCTTCACAGCCTCCGGGGAAGTGAAAGACATCTTTGCAAGTGCAAGGAACGGTGACTACCGGCTCCTGAAAATCGTAATTGAAGATGGTAAGTAGCGAATTTGATTTCCTTATTTTATCTCGTGCACCCGTATTAGGCCTAGCCTTTAAGTGTTAATGTATGTTTATGAACATAAGCTTCTGTATGATTCCTCGCAAAGACGTGTGGAATTTCAGCAGGAACATTGACAGACCACTGTCTGTATGTCAGTTACTTTGTCACATGAGATGCATTGTATTGCATGTCTAATCTTGAGTTCTAATGCAGTACACGCAGTTATTTTGTCATGTGACATGCCTTGCTGCCTGATTTTACACGTGTAACTCATTATAACTGCAGTGCACCTGTTCATTTTGGAATTCAGATATTGGGGTCCTACCCTCACCTTTGGCAGTACAAATGGGTTTAGCCTGTGGTGAGTTTGAGCGGTTAGCTAGACCTCCAGTTAACCACAGGCCGTCTCGCTGTGTTTCAGAGCAGTTAGTGGTGGGCGACAGCCGAACGTCTGCAAAGCAGTGGGACCAGGAGTACGACTCCTGCGTCCTGTCCGTCCTGGACGACGACCAGCCGTCCTACATCCTGTACCGGCTGGACTCCACCAATAACCAGGGATACGAGTGGCTCTTCCTGGCCTGGTCGCCTGACAAATCCCCTGTAAGCGCCGTCACGACAACCTCCTCCAGGTTATATTTTGGACATAACTGCGCATACCATACATGCAATCGAAGCTGTGTCAAAAGTGCAGAAGTCTGCTGTGTTTCACTTCTCAAGGGAGGAAGCCTGCTTTTAATTTTTAGGTTTGCAAAGTGATCATCAAAGCAGAAGGTGTTCTACTTTAGTCATTCAGGGGTGGTTTATTAAATGTATATAGCGGGGGAGGGGGGGTTAGACTAGTACCCGGAAGGCCATAGTTTCTCACTCTTTTTTTTTTTTTTTTTTTTTTTTTTGGTTTAAACATTCCGCAGCGCGTCCGAACACGTCCAGAGATCGCGCTTTCTGGAAAACGTAGGACCCGTTTGCAGTTCACGGTCACAATACCCTGCCACACGCATGATTGGCCGTTTTGCACGTCACCTGGGACTGAACACGCTCGGTGTCCCATATAAGAGCTGTGTGTCCGCATTGCTTCTCCACCATGTTTTTGATTGCAGTGAATTAATTTTAAAGGAATACGAAGGTGAGCGCTTTTTTTAGCAGGGAAAACCTGACCGTAAAAGGAGAAGAACCGTTTGTTGTGCCCGTATTTGCAATGCTGATCTCTCGGTCAGTTTTGCATAATGCACAGCTAACTCTGGAAGTCAACACGAGCAGGAAATGTAAACGCGTTTCAGCACTGTCCGTCTCACCAGCCAAAGACCTTTTGCGGTCTCTACAGGACGCTTTTCAGAAGGATGAGTGTGAAACTGAGTGTCAAATAAGTATATTTAAATTTAGATTCACTCAGATTTACTTCTCGCCAAATAGGTGCGCCAGAAAATGCTGTACGCAGCAACGAGAGCTACGCTGAAGAAGGAGTTTGGAGGAGGGCACATAAAAGACGAGATCTTCGGCACCACAAGGGTACGTGGGGCAGTTCACAGTTACGTTGGTGCATTGTCAAGCTTGCGCTGTGAGCAGCTGGTGTTGTGGAAACGTTGTGAAACTGGGATTCCTCTGCATTTACCTGCACCATTTTGGGCCTTTAGCCAACTGTCTTATCTGGAGCAGGGTACGCAGCGTACAGGCTTTACACACAGTCCCTTCATACAGCTGGGTGTTTACTGAAGCAGTTCAGATTAGGTGCCTCGCTTAAGGGTACAACGGCAGTGCCCCACCTGGTGGTATGTTCGGTATGGTGCTTCCGCACTCTGTAGCAACACAACGCCACGTAGAATATTTAAGTGCTAAGAGAATGCATTTTGAATGTTTATCTCCGAGCGGAGACTCACTTCAGCCAGCTCTGACGTGTGGCAACCCACCTGGCTGACTTGTGGCAGCCATTTTGGAGCAGAGCTCTCCAACTTTCTACTCTGTCACAAAAGGCTGGCAAATTCAGATTCTTTTGTGTGCCGCAGTCCTTCTGGGATACGAGTGAGAATGAAAGTTAATGCGGAACACTCCCCCCTGCAGGACGACGTGTCGCTGAGCGGATACAGGAAGCACCTGACCTCCCAGTCTGCCCCACTACCACTGAGCGCTGCCGAGGAGGAGCTAAGACAAATCAAACTCAGCGAGGTAACACAGCCACACACGCGCAGACACACACACACACACATAGACGGGTGTGAACAAAACACATGCTCATTCTCACACGTGTATCAAAACCAATCTGCTACTTTAAACACCACATCCTCAATTTCCCTGTTACAGAGCTTAACTCTAATGCAGTGCTTAACTTGAGTACAGAGCTTAACTCTACTGCAGAGCTTAACTGAACTGCAGCTCATCTCTGCTCTTTGTCTAAACCTTCACATATGTTTCTGTAAGTAGCTCGATAAGAGCATCTGTTAAATGCCAGAAGGTCCCCACTGGTGCATATAATGTAGAGTGAGGTATTGGGTTGGCAGGCAGGCTGCACTCTTGGCTGTCTAGAATAGAGGCAGCAGCAGTATTAATCCAGCTGATTCAGAGGCAGCGCGGCTGCTCTCTGCCAGCTAGCAGAAGGGTCAGCGCTGTGGCCCAGCGTAGCGTAGCGTAGCATAGCGCAGCGCAGCATGGGACAGTCCATCACTCCGACCGACGCTGGAAGCCCGCGGTGGCAGTGCCAGAGGACGACACCGGCGCGCTGGTTAACTTGCACCCAAGGAAACGGAAACGGGATGATATAATAGTATTATTATTATTATTTATTGATATTATTATTATTTATTATTTATTATTTATTATTTATTATTATTATTATTATTATTTTATTATTTATTATTATTATTATTATTTGACGTTTGCAGACAGCTGAGAATGTTTAGCATGTATTTGAGGTTTTTCCTTTGTCGTATCCAAAAGTGTGGATCCAAGGGGTTAACTGAGGACAGACTCACTTCTTAAAGAAGCGCGTCTCATTTTGAGAGAGTGCAAGACTTCAAAGTAGGCTCTATTTGTTTGGTTCCCTTCTGGAGGAAACAAAGCTGGTATCAATTCCAGCTTGCATCACGTGATGTCACAGAGCAGCGTCTCTCACTTCCATAAAAGGAAGCGACCCCAGCTGCAGCGCAGCTGCCTGGAGGTCCAGGGCAGGAGGACAGCCTGCAAGCGTAAACCAGGGGGAAAAATAACCCATGGGAACAGGAAGCTGTGGCTTTGTTGTGTGGTTATTTGTATTTGTATTCTGCGGAGCTCATTGGTGGAACCCTATGGTTCTGACTGCATGGGGTCTTTAATATAACTGGGAAGCCAGTAAATGTGAACTCAGTGTGCAGTCTGCTTCCTCTTATTTGTATATATGTACATTCATTTCTCAGCCGATGCCCTTATGTAGAGGGACTTAAAATGTTTTTATTTTTATATGTCAATGTCAAATTATAAAATGGGATATTTTTTGTTGGAGCAGTTCAGGATATGCGCCGCCTTCGGAGTGCAGTGTCACCTGGGATTTGAACCTGCAATCTCTAACCATTCTACTGTGCTGCCGCCCTGTGCTGCGCAGGTTCAGACTGACATAGGCGTGGACACAAAGCTGCAGACACTCCAGGGCGTGGCCCTCCCCGTTCACCGAGAAGCCGTCCGAGCTCTGGAGCAGTTCAGGAACAAGGAGCTCGATTACGTTCAACTTGTAAGAAAAACCCCCAGGGACACATGTTCATATTACATTGTATTACATTTTGTTTGGCAGGTGCTTTTCTCCAACGCAACCAAATGGCTTCGGAAAAGATACAAACACACATTGGATAAAGCACAATTTTGTTAAAGTAGCAGCTGTCCATAGCCATAAGCATCAAGTCAGGTTCACATAGTACAGCTGTGGCTATGTCTTAATCTACGTTGGTAAAGTTATGGCTAAGTCTTTATGTAAGTCAGTAAAGTTATGGCTAAGTCTTAATGTAAATCAGTAAAGCTATGGCTAAATCTTAATGGAAGTCTGTAAAGCTATGGCTAAGTCTCTGCATGATAATAAAGTGTCTCAGAACTATTTTTAATAATTTTCTAATGAGTAATTTTTCATAAATGTTCTGACTGCATTCTGAAAGTGTAATTGTGCATTTTAAATGTGAAAGCATTTTTAATTCCACCGAGCTTATTAAATGGCGGAAGTTCATTTAAATACGTTGTACGATGTGTTCATCGACAGGAAATCGATTTTGCCAACGAGATCATAAAGCTGTCGAGCACTGTCGCCACGGAGATCGCGGACTTGCCAAAGAGGATCCCGAAGGACTCCGCCCGGTACCACTTCTTCCTTTACAAGCACTCCCACGAGGGAGACCATCTCGAATCTACAGGTGAGGACCTCCACCAAGGCCTCTTCCCGAAACTAGACGCCTTTTCACATACGAGATACAAGAACTTTAAACATGTCAGACTGCGCGCCTCTGTCCTGTTCGGAAGTCTCATCGCGGGCAGGCTAAGAGGGAGCGGGTTGCGGGCGGTTTTGCATCCTGGTTAGCGTTACTCTGGAGAATTCTCACGAAGAGCAGCTCATGTTACCGTTTAATCCTGTGCCGTTGCGCTAGCAGGGGCGGAGTCCGAATATTCAAACCTGGGCTGGAAAGGGCTTTACCCGCCTCCAACCGTTAACGTCGCGCTCGCGGTGCGCGCGCGGTGCGCGCGCGGGTCCTGTGTTTCGTGACGGTGAGCGTTTGTGCTTTCAGTCTTCATCTACTCCATGCCCGGATACTCCTGCAGCGTCCGGGAAAGGATGCTGTACTCCAGCTGCAAAGGCCCCCTGGTGGACATGGCTGAGAACAACCTCAAGATGGAAATCGAAAAAAAGGTGCGAAAACACAAACCTCTTGATAGCCCCTTGAACAGGAAGTGGGCTTCTTCGCCGAGGTCATAGTTCACCGAATGCACTGTGGAATTAAAGGGGAAATTGTGCCTGTTATTGAAGGGGGAGTACTGAATGGAATGCGAATAAATAGCTTTTAGAGTGGCTACGATTTTAATATCTGAATATTTAATCTTTGCATTCTATAAATTCTTAATGGTCCTGCTCTTCTTAGACAGACAGACTGATTTTCTTTTTGAGTGGGATTTGATCCTTATTCTTCTCTGAAGGCTTTTCAGATGTTTCCTTCATGGCTTTGAAGGAAATGACTGGAAGATGTTTCAGGGTCTGAAACCAGCGACAGACCCGAATGTGAACGTCTGGTCAATTTTTTGACCAGACATTCACATTGGCTGGTGGCTGGTTCAAGAAGCAGTTGGTTTCGGACCGTGACGTTTGCTGTGAAATTTTCCTGAGTTGAGGACTTAGCATCCCGCCGTCCTCTCGAAAGCTAACAAAAGAAATCCCCCCCCCCGCAGATTGAAATCGACAACGGCGACGAGCTGACGGGCGATTTCCTGTACGAGGAGGTCCACCCCAAACAGCACGCGCACAAGCAGAAGTTCGCCAAGCCGAGGGGGCCTGCCGGTAAGAGGGGGGGCCGCAGGATGATCCGCCCTCCCGGGGAGGACGACGAGGACGAGGACTAGGACTAGGCACACCCCCCCCCCCCCCCCCCCCCCCCCCTTTCCGCCCGCGGTGGAACATTCCGCTCTGCAAGCAGACCCGTCAATGGAACGTTCCACTTGCCAAGGAAGCCCGTTTAGAAACGAGTCCTGCAAAGCTCCAACCAAACCCACAAAAATTCACACCTATGCACATAAAAAGGAAAAAAAATACACTTCAGACACCACACGAACTTCCACCTGGAGCTTGCTGTACAGTACATATGCTGATTTGGGCGCACAAGAGGGTTTTCACAAAGCGACTAAACTAACGAATTGATCCGATGGCTTTCAAACATTTCCACATCGCTCGTCGCAAGAACACGGGTTTGAAGGGAAGTCAACGGAACGTGTGCGTGTGCGAAAATGGCGGGTTAATTACACTGAGAAGCAACTAACCAGTTCTACGCCTCAAAGGGTGCCATTACTTATTTGACCAAATTGAGTTTAAGATTCTTTTCTTAAACTTTATATAGTCGTAGGCTAATATAAATTTTTTTAAAAATGCTGTTTGCAGCATTCATTCTTTTACTACGGTTCTTTTTATAATCACAAAATAACACTGGTTCGACACAACTGGGGTTTACAGAACACTTCACTGCTGAAAAGTAATTATTTTTCTATGCATGTACTGTACCAGGGGTCTGTTGTCTGTTTTAATGGAGTCTCGCCGCAGAGCGTAGTGCCTGTATATTCTTGAGTGATTGTTTTTGTGGGACATGTCTTCTTCCTGAATCTCGAGCTGTTTGACACACTTCACATATGCAATAAAAGGGTGCAGCCACTGTTGCGGTATTTCTGGCGTTGTGTCGGTGCGGCGGGCGAGCCTCTGTTCCGGAACTTCATCCGTGCTCCAAAAACGGAGCCTTCATTAAGACAGTGAATCTCAAAATGGTGATTATCAGTTCTGTTTGCTCTCAATGTTTTTTTTTTTGTTGTTTTTTTTTATGAAACAAGTGTTTAAAAAAAGAAGAATAAAATATTGAAATAACACAACAGGTGTTTTTAAAAAGTTTGTTTTTTTATTGAAATGGTACATTCGGGCGTAGGTTCGGTTTAAGCGCACCTCATTGCCTCCCAGAGGCTTTTAATTTTCATAAAACCGGAAAAGCTACTTTGAAATTACAGAAACTAGGAACATCAATCAAACCAGACCTCTGCGTAAAGTTTTTGGACATGGAACTGTACAGCAATAATTCATACTCTCACACACAGATGTTTAAAAAAAAAAAAAAAAAAAAAAAGTCTTTGGAGTAAGGGTGGGGATGGGGGGTGCTTATGTCCACAGGCTCGAGCACTAGCTAGTTCTCTTGACCGCTGCTTCGTTCTCTTGAGTGCTGGTTTGTGCACCAAACTTTGTTTCGGTCCCTCGCTGTGAGTTACACTTCGCTCTTATCGTTCTGACGATGCTGCGAGGATGTCCTCCAGCTGATTCAGCACCTGCACGGAGGAGAAGAGAACAAACTATGATCTGATGTGCTGTGATGCAATGCATTCACATACAAAAACGGGCTAGGGAACAAGTTATTTGGCTTGGGCAGCGATGTCATAAATCAAGAACTGTTTGCTAATTTTATGAACGCATGAGTTTGTATGTCATTTTATGATGAAGTAATACATATTAACATTCAAGGATACTTCACTTGAGTGCTGGAAGTAGTCCTGGACATGGCGGTCTCCCTAACCTCCCTAACCAAATGGCTTTGCAAACAAGTTGGTTTCCATGGTGATGTTTTGCTACAAGTTTGCTGTCACAAGTTTCAATTTGAAGCCAATCCGTAACTTGGGGTACAGAGCACTCCTAAAACGGAGGGTGCGGGCCACCTCACGCTTCTCAAAACGGGACATTGAGCGCCCCCCACTTCCCTTGAACGCAACGCGAGAAGGGGCACACCTGTTTGACGTCTGCCCGACGCCCCTTTCTCTCGTTCAGGCAGCGCTGAGCCAATGAAAACATCCTCTCGATGGCCAGCGGCTCCCGGCCCTCCATCTTCTTGTCTACAAAGTCCTCCAGTGTCATTTCTTCATCCTCTATTTCGTCTTTCATTTCCATCTGAAAAAGAAGCCTCATTGTTCAGCCTCGCGCACTCTAAACACACCCACCCCCGCCACCACCCCCTCAAAAAAAAAATGTTCCCCTGAATGCTGTAAACCAAGGGTCCTCAAACCTCCAGCCGTGGAGGGCCACAGTCTCTGCTGGTTTTTGTGACTTCCTTCATTCGGCAGCCATTTTAGGCCTTGGAAACAAGGTGTGCGCGACTCTTTAATCGATCAGTGACTGAAATGAAGCACTTAACTGCAGGAGCACATCAGAACCCAGCAGCCCTCTAGGATTTCAGTTTGAGATCCCTGATGTGAAGTCATTGGGGTTGAGTCATTGGAATCATGCTGGGGGGGAGGGAGGGAGGGAGGGAGGGAGGGAGGGATTCCTACCAAGAACTGTGGCTCGCGGCTATCGTCTACTGGCGGGAGTCCGGAGAGCACCTCTAACAGCACCTGCCAAAGAGAAAGCCCACGAGGTCAAGGGTGCAGTTCCATCGGAGCCCACGGGGGGGGGGGGGGGGGGGGCAGGGGGCGCAGGGGAAGCGGCCGTTAGCTCAGCCGCTAACGGGCAAGGGGCGAAGAGCCCGTACCACGCCGAAGCTGAAGATGTCGGACTTGGGGCTGATCTCTCCCCTCAGAGCCTCCGGCGCCATGTACGCCGTGGTGCCCACGATCTTCTCCGTCAGCGCCGTCGACGCCGTGCGCTTGGCCGAGGCGCGCGTGAGCCCGAAGTCCGAGATTCTGGGCGCCATTGCTTCGTCCAGCAAGATGTTCCCACTGTTGGCGGAAGAGGGGGGGAGACAAAACTGTTACCTCTTTATAATTCAGCTACTGCTGTAGTTAGCAAGGTTTGTAAAAAAAAAAAAAAAAACTTCCAGAGACAGGGCCTATTCGCAGACTTCTATTTTTGTGTTCATTCTCCATTTGAAGAGTAGGTGTTTTTTTTACGGTATGTTTTTTCAGCATTACAAGTCAGTGTTCTAAGACTTGATCGCTTTCAGTTGCCAGCAGTGATTGTTACATCAGCTTTGGAATGTTCACTTAAGAACATTCTAATCACTTATTTGTGATCTCGCACCTTAAAGGGCTAATGGCCTCTAATGACATGGGAGTGAAGGCGACCATAGCAATTGTCTACTTTATCAGTTTGTTCGCAAATTATGCGCCATTATTAGTAGATAATACTGGGGTGAGATTACAGCGGAGTTTAAGGCCTGCATTCCTGAAGCCTCTCAGAGCAGCAGCAGTAATCCAGGATCAGCTTCCCCCTGTCCACTTTCGAACCAAATCAAGGATGAGGAGAAAATAAGAAACTGATCCTAGATCAGCATGCCCCTGAAATGCATTGTAATTTGGCGGGTGTTGGACGTACAGGACAGGGGGTCTGATCTTGGTGACGGATGCAGTCTGAGGGCCGTGATGCTGGCGTCCCAAAACCTTTACAAACGCCCTGTAAAAGCAGCCCTCTTCGCCCGGCAGACAGAGGCCGCAGAGGACGGTACGCTGAGTGTGTAGGAGATGGAGAACCTCTTGATGTCTCTGTGGACGTGGTGGTTCGCATGCAGGTACTCAAGGCCCCTCGCTGTTCCCACGGCGATCGCACACCTCCTACTCCAGGACAGAGGAGGGCATCCCCCCTGCAGACACGCACACGCACACACACGGATAAGTAATCCTGATCAGCACAGACTAGGGTTTAGGTGACAGATTAGACTGAAGGTGGCAAGTAGTAGCTTTTTCTTAGGATACGGTTTAGTAGGTTGATCAAATTCATTAGAATTTTTTTTTACATATACAAACCACTAGAAGGACAAGAAAAGCGATTAAAACAAATGCAGACACTAAGCATTCCCAGTCACATTGGGGTATGCGTCTGGATGAACATTCATAGGTTTAACGATTCGTCTGGATGAACAATAATAGGTTTAACTGATTCATCTGGATGAACAGTAGCATGTGTAATTGATTCATCTGGATGAACAATAACAGGTTTAAGCAATTGTGGTTATCTGGGCTCTGATATTGACAACTTCTCTGTTCTTTGAATCTTTTTTAGGTTTTTCTTAATAGCAGCAGCCTCTGCTGAACACCACAATGGTAATGTAATGCAGAGTAATGTAATGTAGGGTAGAGCAATGTGATGTAGTGTAATGTGATGTAGACTAATGTGATGTAATGTAGTGTAACGTGATGTAGAGTGATGTAGAGTAATTTAGTGTAATGTGATGTAGAGTGATGTAGAGTAATGTAGTGTAATGTGATGTAGAGTGATGTGTAATAATAACTCACCAGGCAGGCCAGCTTGTCCAGCAGAGAGCCATTAGGCATGTATTCGTACACCAGGCAGGGGTGGTCCCCGTCAGAGGAAAATCCCACCATCTCTACCAGGTTCACGTGTTTAAGCCTGAGACAAAAAACAAAACCATTCACCCTACAACTGCAGTGGCCATTCACCCTAAAATAGCATACAGTGAACGTTCATCCTAAAATAAGCGACAATAAGCCTTTACCCTAAAACCGTCTATAGTGACCACTCGCACTAAAATCACATGCTAAGGCCACTCACCTCACCAAAATCACAAGCAATGACTGTTCACCTTAAAAATCGCCTAAATATGACTGATCACCAAAATGACAATGAGCACTTTCAAAAATCACCAACACTGACTGCTTATCCTGACAATCGGTGTTATAACGGCACAAAATAACTCTTCTCAATAGATTTTTCTTCTGATGCCACCAATGCACAAACAAATTAATTCTCCATTTTTATCAAAGTAAATGAAATGTTTTTGCTTAATTTCAGTGGAGACCGTTTACGTTGGACCTGCTCTTAGACACGTACATCTTGAGCGTTTGGATCTCCTGGTTAAACTGAATGTTCAGCTCTTGAGGGCACATGTCATCCATCTGCAAACGGGGGACAAAAAAAAAAACAATCATTTCTCTGCCCAGTTTTAAATCGGTGCCTGACTTTTTAACCGTGGCAACGAATGCAATGTTATCTCACGGAATATTCTTAGATACAACAAGCGAGTTAAGTTTTAAAGTGGTTGCCAGGCCCACAGATACTGGTCTTCTTGGGTCCGCGGTAATTTAGGGCAAAACACTGTCTAGTTGTCACCAAACTTCTTTTCTTTCTTGGAATGTTTTTTTCAGCATTTTAAGTCAGTGTTCTAGGGCTCAACCGCTTTCTACGGTAGTGAGCTACGTCGGCATAAGAATGTTCAGTTAAGAACATTTTGATCACATATGTGATCTCGGGAATCTATTTTTTAATACTTGTTACCATAATAAAAATGTTGCAGGGCAAGTCTGACATTTGCAGAAAGTTTATTCGGAATAGAACTTCAACCCCAAGCAGCAGTGTAATTTCTTTCCTTTTTTTTTTTTTTTTTTTGCCTTGGAGAGCCACCACACACAGGGGACAGAACAGGGACAGACTTCGGGGGCCTTACACAATTGAGCTTCTTCACCGCCACTTGTCTCCCCTTGAAGCAGCCCCGGTACACCACTCCGAACCCCCCTTCGCCCAGCCTCCGTCCGCCTTCCGACGCGGGCCGCTCGTCGAAGCCGCTCGTCATTTTCGCCAGCCTGTCGTAGGAGAACCTGTAGAACCCTGGGAAAGGGTCGAAAGGAATCGTCGGCGTGTCTTTAGGACGGACGCCTCCGTCTGGCGGTGAGACCGCTGACTAACGCAAAATGAGCGCCTTCCCTTCGGGTTTCACTCGCGCGCAGAGCTCTCTGCGGCCACAGCGGCACGAAGACGCTGCGCGGGAAATGGGAAACTGAGAGACCGACTCTGAACCTAAAAAACAGATTAAAAAAAAACTAAACTTCCCAGTGGAAAGAAAAGTTAGTCAGTGTTGAGGGGGAAAAAAAAAAACTGCTAGTGGACAACTCTCCGGAGGAACCTGGCTCAGAGGGGGGAACCCATCCTCTACCATGCGGTCCTGAATTGGTTGTTGAAACTTGGCTAAACTGTTATGGGAAGGTAATGGGGAATCCCTGACCAAACAACACATTATTGCCCACATTAGTGTTGTTGGGCAGATTATATGCCTGTGGTATATTTTTTTTAAATATATGTATGGATTCATGTACTCTAGCTAAAGAATATGCGTAGCACCCACCAACACACTTAAATGCTAAAAGGACTGTTCATCCATGTTGCATGGTGTGGAACCTCATTTACCTGTGTCGCGAGGCTCCTCCTCCTTACCTGTGTCATCAGACTCCTCCTCCTTCTCCCCTGGTGCTGTGGTGCTGTCAGGAAGTGGACATTCACTGGTCCGCTCCTTCTGACCAATCACAAGCGTCACCTGGTTACTCGGGGATACGCATTCCTGAACTGGAAGGTTGTATTGTATGCCTGGATCCATTTTAATTGTGCCTGTAAAAACAATATATAGAACGGAAACATCAAAACAAACATTTTAAAGTGTCAGAAACACTTACCCCTACAGGTGCTGATTTACAGCACACCGAAATAATAGTCCTTACACAGACTTCAGTTCCCATTCTGTGTTCATGTATGTTGTCCTCCAGCCTTTATATCAGAAGATCTGAATACGAATGAATATACTTATATATTTATAGTCCCAGAGGGGGATTTTGATTGCAACCAAGTTGAAACAGATGTTTTAAAATACACAAGGGACGGAATAAAGTAATTTTAATATAAAATTAAAAATCCAGTAGTTTGAGATGCTGTGATCTGCAGTTGTTACTAGTTAAAATATGAAATTATCAAGGTACCATGTAAAATACACTGGATGCTTTTTTTTTTTTTTTTTACCTGGGAGCAAAAGACTGGCTGCAGCCAGTAACTGGTGTCTGCATAAAATATCCACCAGTTCCCCCACTGTGCAGTTCGTGGTGCCCCAGTCATGGAGCAGTTCCATCGTAGGACTTTGTCCCATCGACACCAACCTTTCAAATCTCCTGCATACAAACATTAGCAAGTGACAATAAAGCGCAGCGTATATACAATGGGGGTCGCTGCATATTGTCCGAAGACAATATCGGATGTTTCCAGAGGTGGGTAACCCGGCTTCAAAGAGTAAAAAGACTGACCATGTATTTGCTCCACCAACATGCACTAAACCAGCTGATTACAATAATTAGTTCTCCTACCATGGTGAAGAGTTATGCTAATTAGAATCAGCTGGTTTAGTGCATGGTGGTGGAGCAAATACATGGTCAGTCTTTTTACTCTTTGAAGCCGGGTTACCCACCTCTGGATGTTTCTTTAAGGGTATTCAATAGGGTATTCGATTGGTAACTAGTAACATCTAGGCAAAGCAAAGGAAGTGAGCGTAATTATTTGGCAACATATTATGACGAAGTGCAATCGAATATGCATGTTACCAGGCTAGCAAGTCCAGCAATGTCAGTGCAACGTTACCTTAGATGAAGCTGTGTGTATCTCGGCTCCCCAGTCGGTTTATGAATATCCCCTAAGACCTTTTTCCAGCTGTCTTGGGGGTCCAAGAAGTCGGACAGTTGACGCAGTGTGCTATACTTTAGGCTCCGGACAAATGTTGCTGAGGTTATTCCGTTATTCATCCTACGTTGTTGAATGTAGGCACGTTACACACCATTTATCGTTATCTTTCACCTATACCATTACAATTTTAACAAGGTAGCACAGGTTTGTTTAGCAATCAATATTAGTTTGTTACCCTATTCCCACTGGTTTGCAGATGCATCTGCGCATAAAAAATACGTAAAACAAAATGCTGTCATAACCTGGTCAGTTTCCTTTCTTTGCGATCGCGATCTAACTTTCCTTTTAATCTACTATTGGCGCTAGCTGAAGCTGTCAAACTGGTTAACTGCACCACAGCTATCAATATTCGTCCTTACCTTACATCTGTTGTTATAAAAGTGTCCACAATCTGTTTAAAATGGTACTTTATATGACGCTTACTAGCTGTTCGCAATACTGCCGTGGGGTTTCCAAAATTGAGCAACTTCCCTGTATAATAGTGAACGAGTTTTTCACCTTTAAATACATTTTTTCGGCCTACAGTAATCTGCACGTCCCCTTTAAAATCCTCTATTTGACCCACGTGACACGGAAGTAGTCCGCTAGTAGTACGCATTGCCATGTGAGTGTTGAACTGTTTTTCAATGCGTTGTTTACGCCAATGTACAGTCTAATATGTAGGGTGTGAAGTTTCCTAACTAACTGAGACCGGTTCCATGTTTCATTGTATGTACAGACGGCTTTTGCGCGATTGTGTAGTGTGGCGTTCGGTTCGCCGGAGAGGCGGACTGGTCTCGGCTGCGCCGACTGGTGGGAGAGCACACGCACCTGGGCTGCGATAGCTAATCAGCCCAGGTACCTGTGCTCTCCCCACCAGCCAGCGGACCGAATGCCAAATGTTATCTAGAATTGAAAACAGCATGTGAAACATAGCAATAATGCTGCATGGCTAGAGAGCGAACTCACTTGGATGTTTGCTTTGGCTTGGGTTAGTTACGTTTGCCTGTCAGGCAGTTAGATATCTCCGATTTATGTTGTATCTGGATTTTGTCAGTACTGCTGTGTGACTTGTAAACCGACTGTTCCGCTGAAGACTAAAGCGGACTAAAATCCTCCACACTTGAAAAATTGATGTTTTTAACTATAGCATATGCGGCTTTCTCATACCGAACTCATTTCTTGAACAGGACTCCAGATGATTTGAAATCAGAATGGAGGAAGAGGCGAAGACAGACTCTCTTGCCCTGGAATGCTTTATGTCTGATCACCAAGGCTTTTTTGGTAGCATCAAAAACTCAACTAGAGACTTTGTAGTGACTGAAATAAATATCAGCGGTCAGTTAGTAACCGAAACAACTTGTTGGAGCATGTCACGCCTCAGCTCTCCGACGGCAGCGGACAGGTGTGTCTCGGTGGCGAATTAAAGATTGAGGGACAGGTCAGCCCTTTAACGACAGACTGCGTCAGCGAGGAGACTGATTCCACCCCGGGGGAACTTGACTGTGCCGTGGTAGACTGTCGTAACTCGGACACCACTGCAGCATGCGACGATGTTTATGATCTGGAGGGAGTTTTGGGTCATGCCGTGAACGAAGCACTGGAGCAGTTTGCAGCGTCGGCGCGCGATGGACCCCGACTGGATAAAACTGCGAAGAGCGCAGAACTATCCCTGGGCACGTTTCCAGAGAAACACCAGCGAGCCCTCGTGCATCGCGCCGTACGGCACTTCTTCCCCTTCTTAATGACGCTGACGAACAAGACAGAGGTTCTGGTGAAGGGGGACCCCGATTACGAAGAGCTGGCACGGCTGGTTTCAGAGGAGGAGGCTGAAGATTTCTTTCGGTTTATAGACGCCAAAGTCCCGAATGCGTCGTTCACGTTCGCGCAGGACGACAGCAAAGAGCACAGGAAGGCGGTGCATCATTTTCTCAGCAAACGTTTCGGTAAACTGGTGGAAACCAAGAGCTTTAGCGACGTCGCCGGTCATGGACTGCAGAAAACTTCAATCACTGTGCGGTTCAGAGCGAGATCAAAACCAGCCAAGAAGAGGACAGCTACGGATTGTCAGGAAGAGAGTGCTATTTACACAGGTAAAGGAACAACTCAACTATTTTTACATAGTACAAAAGTATAGTGCAGCAACATAGTACACTTGTTGATAAATAATTGTAAATGAAGAATGTTGAGTACTGAGTTCATGTTTCAAAATTGCTTACTTTTTGACGTTTGCATTTTAAATTGTTAGAGGTCTTTGTTTATACACATTACGAGCAATGCGTTACGGGATTGCTGGCTCTTCAAAGGCTCCTTTTTGAAAAGGGCGTGCTAAATGTTCTCGGCATCCTAGGAAACAGTGAGAATTTTGAGATGGCGTTTTGCCGGTTCCATTGAATTTAATTTGATCTGCTTGCGTTTTTCCGCCAGGGTTCACACTGCGGAAGGAGAACCTGGAGACGCTGGAGGCGATAACCTACATGGCTGCTCTGCTCGGCGTGCTCCCGTCAGACTTCACCTACGCCGGCATCAAGGATAAAAGGGCCCTGACGCACCAGTCCATGGTGGTGAAGAAGATCTCCCCGGAGCGGTAGTGTGCTCTGTGCTTTCCAGAACGTTCTCTGGCTTTTGTGAAATAGTACAGTGTGCAGCCTGGGAAGATAAAATGCGTGCGTAATTACTTTTTTTCTTCATTGTGTTTAAAGTGTTCATTAAGCCGCAAGAAAAAGACACGTACTTAGCCCACTGAAGGACACTCAGCTGATTGGTTAAAATGTAAATGTCAGCATTACTTGCAAATTCAACATGGCCTCGCAAAACAAAAAAACTTGCTTCCAGATTTAAAAAAAAAGAATTAAAAAATCTTAACCGAATAGCGTGAGCATGTACTTTGCATTCTGTGCTGATTTGGTGGATTAAGTTACTTGGTGAATTGAGGTACATTTCTGTGTAGCGTGTATTGATGTGCGTGCTGTGTACATCATTGTGCTGCGTTATGTTGTTGGTAAATGAGGGTGTTGTGTTTACTGGTGTGTGTGTGTGTGTTTGTGCGTGTATGTGTGTGCGTGTGTGTGCGTGCAGGCTGACGCAGAAGAGCCCCGAGTTTGAGAAGAAGGGGATCCAGCTCTCTCACATCCAGCCCGTCTCCCAGCCCCTCCACCTGGGCAGGCTGAGGGGGAACCGGTTCCAGCTGGTCGTCAGGGACCTCCGGCCCCACGGACCCGGCTCCAGCGCCGACCTGCCGCGCCTCGTCCGCGAGGCTCTGGACAACGTCGAGGTGCCGCGGCCAACCTCGCCGAAATCAAACGTCCGGTCACGTCTGAACGTTTTGGCCAGTGTGAAACGCTTTCAGGGTTTTAGGTAAAGGCCTTTTAGTGAACCCAAAGCTTGCGCTGGACCAGCTGTGGCCTTACCTTTGTTCCCCTGTGCCTCTCCTTGCAGGCGAAGGGCTTCGTGAACGTGTACGGGCCCCAGAGGTTTGGCGCTGGCCAGAGCGTGAAGGCAGACCAGGTTGGGCTGGCCCTTCTTAAAGAGGAAATGGTACGAGCCTTTATTTAAGCTGATTGCGCCGTGGTCCCCCCAAAACAACCCTTATCGGATCTTATGATGGAGAAGTTCACCTTGCTCTTGGATAAACAAAGCTGGAAAATTGGCAACAGATGTAAAAGTATTTATTACATTTTGTGTAAAATATGCTACATTGGCCTGAAATATCCAAAGTCTATTCGGTTAATCTCTACAGTGTGTTGAATTGTTGGACTCGTAGGCAGGATACATGATTGTGGGGAAAAAAAGCGTTTGATTGGCTAGATCTGCTCTCATTCCCGTCAGGTGACAGCTGTCCGGCTGTTCTTTACTCCAGACGAAGGGGACGACCTCCAGAACAGGGCCAAGAGCCACTTCCTACAGACAGGTGAGAACAGACTGCAGGTCCTGTTCCCACACTTTAGTTCCTATATTTTCCCCTTGTTGTCCCACCCCCCAGTAACAAGCCGCTCCCCCCACTTCCATTAACAGGCCCCCACCACCACCCAATCACAGCGCTCCAGTAATAGTTGGCTATTATTAACGACTGGCATAGTGGCCCATCCTAACTTGATCTGCCGTTCTGCAGGCAATGCCAAAGAGAGCCTGTCCCTGATGCCGGGGCACAAGGTTCGAGAGCGGCTGATGCTCCGCGCCCTGCACCGCTACGGGGCGGGGCGGGAGGGGTGCGCCCGCGGCTGGCTCAGCCTCCCCCACGGCATGCGGGCCTTCTACGTCCACGCCTACTGCAGCCGCGTGTGGAACGAGGCCGCCGCCTTCCGCCTGCGCCGGCTGGGCCACGGGGCCGCCGCCCTGCGGGGCGACCTGGTCTGGACCCGGGAGGGGCGGGGGCGGGGCCAGGGCGGGGAGCAGACTCCCCAAAAGGTGAGAAGGCGCGCCTCCGAGAACCTGCCGCACAAAATGTTTTAAGGCTGTGAAAGTGCAGTGTTGATGGGGGTGTCTCGTTGCGTAGACTGTAGGGCACTGACCCCCCCCCCCCCCCCCCCCCCCCCCCTCATTCTCTCTCGCTCCCCAATCTTCCGGTCTCTCTACACTGTCCTGTCCAGTAAAGCTGAAAACGCCCTTAAAAATACATTTAAAAAAGGTGCAACATCCATGTGAGAGTGAATAGTGTGTTAACTGCGCATTATTTTGTGTTGCTGTGCTGTTAATGTTTCTGCCAAATTGCTTCACTACCCAGTGAACAGCTAGGACTGAAAGTAATGTCTCTCTTTGACCATTCAGTGTTTGTGCTCACCACACGTTGGCTGTGAGGGGACGGTTTGCTTTCTGGAGCTTTTTGGTGCTTCAGTTTTTGGGGGGGGGAGTTTTTGATTGGCCCATGCAGGTTTTGTGTACGTTGATTGATATGTTAGTTATTTCCAAAGCCTGTGTAATGACCACTTTCCTGTCTTTCTTTACCTTCCCTCAGGTTCACGTTGTGACGGCCGCAGAAGAGGCAGAAGGTGTGTTCTCCCTCAGTCAGGTGAGTGTCCACTCCTCCTCCCGGAGCTCATCCCTCCATTTCCACCCCCTTTTTTGACCCGGGGGACATTTCACGATATGCTTTTTACACTAATTCACTTGCGTTCTGATGAAAAAATAACAATTTTTGCCATAATATGCCAGCTCACAAAAATAACAGAATGTCATAATAAGATGGTATGTCGTTCATAATTTTATTTGGACACTTGTAACAGAAGCAGAATGGAAAAAGTGGGATAGAATAAGCTACAAATAATGTTTTGGCTTTCTGATCAAAACAAATTTTTTCCACACAGGCTGTTAATATTTAAAAAAACCCTAGGAGCAATTTCTGTTTTAATATACTCATGTTGAATTAAGCATTTTTTCTTTGAATCTCGCTGTGTTACCAATGGCTGTGTAAATATGATCAAAAAGCAACACATTTCAGACACCGAAAGACGATTGGCCCAAAAGAACAGGAGTAATTATTTTGTTGTTGTTAGTTGTCATTGCTGTTGTAATAAAAAAAAAAGGCCTCATAATATCGGTGTTCATAGTATGCAGTGTATTTTTTTTTCCCCTGCGTTTTTGGCTCTTTGTCTGTGTATAAAAAAAAAAGCACAGTACTGTGTTAAGGTGACCACAGGACAGAGTTTGGCCCCCTGGGTCATGTTTGGCCCCCGGCCCTGATTGAGGAGGCCTCTGCGGTCCTTCAGGTGGTTCTGCCCATGCCCGGGAACGGCGTGAAGTACCCGGAGAACGCGGTGGGGCCCTGGTACCGGGAGAGGCTGGAGAGGGACGGCTTGCGCGACTGCAGGTTCCGGGTCACCCCCCTCAAGCTGAACGTCCCGGGCTGCTACCGCCCCCTGCTGGCGTACCCCCGGAACCTCACGCGCCGGCTGCAGGGCGTCCCGGGCGGCGGACCTGCGGAGCGCGACGACCCGCTGGCGCCCCCCGCAGGGCCCAGCCTGGCGCTGTCCTTCGACCTGGACGCCTCCTGCTACGCCACGGTCTGTCTCCGCGAGATCATGAAGTGTGACCCGTGAGGCGAGCAACCCCCCCCCCGCCATCCAGTGCCAGCTCGAAAAACTTTAAACGACATGGATTCTCAGGTGTCCGTTTCTGCATCGTTCTGGACACAATTGCAGAGGCGCCTGTACGTACGGACGGGCGCGTCACGCGTCACTTCCTGTGGTTGCACAAACAAATTTGTCTTGTTCTTAATTCAGAAGCCGGTGCAAATGTCCAAATGCTATGTTTCTTGGGACGGTAAAGGGTAATAATGCAATTTCCATTTGTGAATTTCAACACTGTAATAAAATAATCTTTCCGCTTTGACAGCTGTTGTTCCTGTTACTGTGCCTGTGCTTAGTTGGGGATGACAGGCCTAAGTTAGCAAGTCAGTACTTGCATAACCCCTTTGTTTGAACGCCCAGACACACATTGGAATCAGGCCCTGGTCTTAAAAAGCCACAATCTCTGCTGGTTTTTGTTTTCACCCTAAAATCAGTACCCGTTTCAGACCCAAGCAACCAGGTGAAGTGAGCATGGTTCATCATTGTGCAGGAAAACATCATTCAAAGCAAAGAAAACTTCAACAAACGAATCTCCTTCATGCGCAGATGAAGGTGACCAAGATAAGGTGCAATGACCTGGAGAAGTTGGCCCAGAATCAGATGCAGTGGGGAGGACTTATGGATGGCCTGTGCTTAGTGGGGGATGACGGGCCTACGTTAGCGAGTCAGTACTTGCATATCCCCGTTTGTTTGAAGACCCAGACGCACGTTGGAGTTCAGGCCCCTTTCATTTGTTTGTACACTCTTGCCATTGAGGGCCCTTGTCCATTCCTGTGCTCAGCTGCTGGTCTGCTATAACCTTAAAGCCACACCCAAGCACCCACGCACCCACACACGCATTCACGCACGTGCCAAAGAGCGAGCTACAGCTTTAAAACACACCAAAGAACTCAGACTCATTCTATCGTAACAGTTGTTATGCACTGGTGACGTTGCTACCCCTACTGGTGATCCTGTGCCTTTCTCTCTCCCTGGTGATTTGGTGCCACACCCTGATCAGTTGCTGACGGCCTAATTGCCCCCACCTGCCTTTGGACCAACATTGGCCCTGCTTTAGCTGGAGAAGGGAATTCTCATCTGTCGAGTAGACATTTGTGGCTGTCCTACCATTTCAGACAGACTGTTTTATGGCTTAACTGTCGGTGGTTTCTGTGTTAATCTGGTGCAGCTTCTTTTATGGTGTTTCCGTGTACCTCTAATGTTCAGTTTATTTTTTTTAAATGCGCGCTTTTGTTTTGGTTGCAGATTAGAGCCAGAAATGTGCAGAGGACCCACCATTTTGTTTATCCTCGGGAGTAAGAATAACTACTATAGGGGTTCATTCCAAACATTTTTTTATTTTTTAAATCCCTGCTTCTTTTCCTCGTGTCCCTTCCTTGCTGCATAGCTCCAGCTAATGGAGGACATGAGCAGGAGATGCACGGTTGAGATATGAGGACGGAGGAATCCAGGGAACGGGTATTAGGTCAGGGGTCTGTAACCCTGGTCCTGGAAAGCCACAAGCTCTTCTGCTTTTTTGTTTTCACCCTAAAATCAGCACCCGTTTCAGACCCAAGCAACCAGGTGAAGCGAGCTAACTGTGTAATCAACTGCTCTAATTGATTAATTAAGTGCAGAATCTGTGGCTCTCCAAGACCAGGGTTACAGATCGCTGTAGTAAGCAAATGGAACATCCTTGCTCGATCAAGCGTCTGTTTGAGGTGGCATCGGTACCTAATGACGCGTTGCACCGCTGTATCACCTGTCACTGGGCTAGTATCAGATTGTAAAGTTATTTCTTTGCATTATTTTCAATGATTTCCGCCCATGGAACGTGACAGATGTGAAAATAAAATGAGAAATAGTATAGATGTTGTCCTTCAATTACCCTGTATCTAAGGTGTTCGACTAGCACTGCCTCAATAAAATAGATAAAATAAGCGATTGAAATGAATCCCTGGTCTGAGTAGTCTTCTTTAGGCTCAACTTTGGCCCACTCCTATCACACCCAGTGCCTAATGACTATTTGTATGCATGCATTTTATATTGTTGTGTGTCACTTTGAAATAAACATGTTTGGGACGGCACGGTGGTTAAGTGAAACTTAAGTGGTGTGTGGGCCTGCCTTGCAATGGATTGGAGACCTGTTGAGAGTACAATCCTGCATCTCACTCACTGCATGCTTGGATAGGCTCCAGACCGCGCCCGCCCCAAGAAATGTCTAATCACCATCATGCGCACCTGAAAGCGTTTCTGTGTTCTGTGTTCGTTTCCTGCATCTCATTCAGGTGTGTCTTGGGTGTCTGTGATCTCATCTTCTTCTACCCTCTGAAGCAGCCGTGTGTCTACGACGATGTAGGTGGCGCAACGGTATCGCCGTTGTCTTTCAATGCCAAGGTTCCCGGTTCGATTCCCGGGTCCCCTTTATGTTTGTCTTGGATGTTTCACACTGTACGCTTTATAATGCTGAATAAGAGGTGGGTAGCTTGGGTGCTGGAGTGGCTCAGCGGGTAAGTGTGCCGTCTCAGAAATTCTGAAATTGTGGGTTCAAGCCCCGCTCCTGCAACATGCCGTTGTCTAATCCCTGTTTCTCATCCACAGGTCCTGATGCGTGAGCAGATCCAGACGGTGTCCTTGGTGGTGTGGCGGCGGTGGTGGCGGCAGCGGAGAGGTAAGTTGGGGGAGAGGGGTAAAAGGGGGGCGCTGGCCCCCCGGAGGAGTGGAGGAGGAACGGTGGGGGTGTTGGAGCAGGGGAGAAGAGAGAGGGGGGAGTCTTACATTTCTGGTCAGCCCCCTCCCTATATATAAATTTATAATAATATAAATATTGGGCCCTGTAGGCCAGTTCAAAATGTAAGATCCCCCCTCTCTCTTCTCCCCTGCTCCAACACCCCCACCGTTCCTCCTCCACTCCTCCGGGGGGCCAGGGCCCCCCTTCTACCCCTCCCCCCCAACTTACCTCTCCGCCGCCGCACCCTCTCGGACACCGTCTGGATCTGCTCACGCATCAGGACCTGTGGATGAGAAACAGGGATTAGACAACGCCATGTTGCAGGAGCGGGGCTTGAACCCACAATTTCAGAATTTCTGAGACGGCACACTTACCCGCTGAGCCACTCCAGCACCCAAGCTACCCACCTCTTATTCAGCATTATAAAGCGTACAGTGTGAAACATCCAAGACAAACATAAAGGGGACCCGGGAATCGAACCGGGAACCTTGGCATTGAAAGACAACGGCGATACCGTTGCGCCACCTACATCGTCGTAGACACACGGCTGCTTCAGAGGGTAGAAGAAGATGAGATCACAGACACCCAAGACACACCTGAATGAGATGCAGGAAACGAACACAGAACACAGAAACGCTTTCAGGTGCGCATGATGGTGATTAGACATTTCTTGGGGCGGGCGCGGTCTGGAGCCTATCCAAGCATGCAGTGAGTGAGATGCAGGATTGTACTCTCAACAGGTCTCCAATCCATTGCAAGGCAGGCCCACACACCACTTAAGTTTCACTTAACCACCGTGCCGTCCCAAACATGTTTATTTCAAAGTGACACACAACAATATAAAATGCATGCATACAAATAGTCATTAGGCACTGGGTGTGATAGGAGTGGGCCAAAGTTGAGCCTAAAGAAGACTACTCAGACCAGGGATTCATTTCAATCGCTTATTTTATCTATTTTATTGAGGCAGTGCTAGTCGAACACCTTAGATACAGGGTAATTGAAGGACAACATCTATACTATTTCTCATTTTATTTTCACATCTGTCACGTTCCATGGGCGGAAATCATTGAAAATAATGCAAAGAAATAACTTTACAATCTGATACTAGCCCAGTGACAGGTGATACAGCGGTGCAACGCGTCATTAGGTACCGATGCCACCTCAAACAGACGCTTGATCGAGCAAGGATGTTCCATTTGCTTACTACAGCGATCTGTAACCCTGGTCTTGGAGAGCCACAGATTCTGCACTTAATTAATCAATTAGAGCAGTTGATTACACAGTTAGCTCGCTTCACCTGGTTGCTTGGGTCTGAAACGGGTGCTGATTTTAGGGTGAAAACAAAAAAGCAGAAGAGCTTGTGGCTTTCCAGGACCAGGGTTACAGACCCCTGACCTAATACCCGTTCCCTGGATTCCTCCGTCCTCATATCTCAACCGTGCATCTCCTGCTCATGTCCTCCATTAGCTGGAGCTATGCAGCAAGGAAGGGACACGAGGAAAAGAAGCAGGGATTTAAAAAATAAAAAAATGTTTGGAATGAACCCCTATAGTAGTTATTCTTACTCCCGAGGATAAACAAAATGGTGGGTCCTCTGCACATTTCTGGCTCTAATCTGCAACCAAAACAAAAGCGCGCATTTAAAAAAAATAAACTGAACATTAGAGGTACACGGAAACACCATAAAAGAAGCTGCACCAGATTAACACAGAAACCACCGACAGTTAAGCCATAAAACAGTCTGTCTGAAATGGTAGGACAGCCACAAATGTCTACTCGACAGATGAGAATTCCCTTCTCCAGCTAAAGCAGGGCCAATGTTGGTCCAAAGGCAGGTGGGGGCAATTAGGCCGTCAGCAACTGATCAGGGTGTGGCACCAAATCACCAGGGAGAGAGAAAGGCACAGGATCACCAGTAGGGGTAGCAACGTCACCAGTGCATAACAACTGTTACGATAGAATGAGTCTGAGTTCTTTGGTGTGTTTTAAAGCTGTAGCTCGCTCTTTGGCACGTGCGTGAATGCGTGTGTGGGTGCGTGGGTGCTTGGGTGTGGCTTTAAGGTTATAGCAGACCAGCAGCTGAGCACAGGAATGGACAAGGGCCCTCAATGGCAAGAGTGTACAAACTAATGAAAGGGGCCTGAACTCCAACGTGCGTCTGGGTCTTCAAACAAACGGGGATATGCAAGTACTGACTCGCTAACGTAGGCCCGTCATCCCCCACTAAGCAATCTGATTCTGGGCCAACTTCTCCAGGTCATTCCACCTTATCTTGGTCACCTTCACCTGCGCATGAAGGAGATTCGTTTGTTGAAGTTTTCTTTGCTTTGAATGATGTTTTCCTGCACAATGATGAACCATGCTCACTTCACCTGGCTGCTTGGGTCTGAAACGGGTACTGACTTTAGGGTGAAAACAAAAACCAGCAGAGATTGTGGCTTTTTAAGACCAGGGCCTGATTCCGACGTGTGTCTGGGTCTTCAAACAAAGGGGTTATGCAAGTATTGACTGACTTGCTTACTTAGGCCTGTCATCCCCCACTAAGCAAAGGCCATCCATGAGTCCTCCCCACTGCATCTGATTCTGGGCCAGCTTCTCCGGGCCATTCCACCTTATCTTGGTCACCTTCACCTGCGCATGAAGGAGATTCGTTTGTTGAAGTTTTCTTTGCTTTGAATGATGTTTTCCTCCGCAACGATGAACCATGAGATGGACAGTTAATCGAGCCAGCGGCGCACCAGGTTGCGAACACAGAAACCGCCAACAGCGAAGCCAGAAAACAGTCTGTCTCGAGCGTCAACTCGACAGATGACAATTCCCTTCTTCAGCCAAAGCAGGGCCAATGTTGGCCCAAAGGCAGGTGGAGGCAGTTAGGCCATCAGCAGCTCATCAGGGTGCGGTACCAGATCACCAGGGACAGAGAGAGAGAGGCACAGGATCGCCAGTAGGGGTAGCAGTGTTTCTGTACATAACTGCGATCACTGGATGAGTATGGTTTCTTAGCCTAAATCTGTAGCCTGCTCTTTTGTGAGTGCGTTTGTGCGTGCGTGCGTGCGTGTGTACGCGTGCGTTGGTTGGTTGGTTTTGGGTTTAGGGCAACAGCAGTCCAGCAGCTGAGCAGAAGAATGGACTTGGGCTCTGAATGGCAAGAGTGTACAAGCTAATGAAAGGGGCCTGAACTCCAATGTATGTCTGGGTCTTCAAACAAGCGGGGTTATGCAAGTATTGACTTGCTCACGTAGGCCCGTCATCCCCCACTAAGCACAGGCCATCCACAAGCCCTCCCCGCTGCATCTGGTTTTGGACAAAGTTCTCCGGGTCATTCCACCCCATCTTGGTCACCTTCACCTGCGCCTGAAGGAGATTCGTTTGTTGAAGTTTTCTTTCCCTTGAGTCATGTTTTCCTCCACAACGATGAACCATGAGATGGACAGTAAATCGAGCCAGCGGCGCACCAGGTTGCGAACACAGAAACCGCCAACAGTGAAGCCAGAAAACAGTGTGTCTCAAGCGTCAACTCGACAGATGAGAATGTCCTTCTTCGGCTAAAGCAGGGCCAATGTTGGACCAAAGGCAGGTGGAGGCAATTAGGCCATCAGCAGCTCATCAGGGTGTGGCACCAAATCACCGGGGAGTGACAGAGGCACAGGGTCAGCAGTAGGGGTAGCAAAGTCGCCGTTACATAACTGTGATCACAGGATGAGTACGTTTTTGTCGCCTAAATCTGTAGCCTGCTCTTTTGTGAGTGCGTGTGTGCGTTGGTTGGTTATGGCTTTAAGGTAACAGCAGTCCAGCAGCTGAGCAGAGGAATGGACTTGGGCTCTCAATGGCAAGAGTGTAAAAACTAATGAACGGGGCCTGAATTCCAATGTGTAGTCCTTTATGTGTCGTCCTCAAGATGTGTCTGTACAGATTAGATACCCATAATGCATTTTGCTTATCATCACCGACCCACGAATGTGATTGCCAGCTATTTTCTGTGTATGCCAACATGTGCAAAAGACAACTTGTAAGTATTACAATTTGGAAACTGATAACTTTTTTGGCGTTTTGTCAAAGAACTGTAAATTGCCAAAACAAAGGGGGATAATTCAATTCTCTGCCGCAACCGCAATATGATGCGATGTGACAGTGGTCTGATCATCTGACCTAGGGACACCCTCTCTACCATGCCTGTTTGCCTGTACATGTTTACTACCCTGAGCGGGGAACTCCCAATTTGTTATTAATTAGGTGGCTAAGAGTGCACAATAATTAAATATACCTGTTTTTAGATTAAATAATTTGGGGCCACAGGTTACACCTCGTGTGGGTAGGATGGTACGCCCTTTGCCATTTGGAGCCCAAGATTGTTTTTCTGCTTCACTGTTGCCTAAAACTTCTAAATGACTCAGACCTCATTTGTGAAGAAAAAAAAAAAAATTATAATTCACAACACAACATTACAAACCAAGACTCTAAATGTCTATGTGTAGAAGAAGAAAAAGCAGGCTAACCACATCATCTCAAGAACTGAAACACTTGGCGCGATGAAAACTGAAGCGGGCTGTGTCACTTGTAATGCGTCTCACCTTCCCCTCCTGTGAAAAACTCCAGTTCTGCACAGTAGAATATTTAAAAATCTGGCACGAGCGTAACGGCCACCGTGGCCTAGTGGTGTCGTCTTCGGTTCGCGATGCAGCGCGTTCAGGGTTCGAGCCTTGTTCTTGGCCTCTTTTTCGCTTGCGGTTCTCTGTTCTCATCTTCCTCTACCATCTGAAACGTCTCTGCCTCGGCTCGATTGCGGGTGGCGCGATGGTACTGTCGCCGTCTTTGGAACCCAAGCTTTGGTGTTCAAATCTCGCGTCTACTTTAGATATTCTTGTGTTGTTGGGTTCTCATCTTCTGTTACCCGATGCAGCACCCTTGGTTCTGTTGCCTGACTGGTGGCGTAGCGGTACTGTCGATGTCTTTGAATGCGAAGCTCGTGAGTTCGATCCCGCGTGTTCCATTTGGTTTTTCTTGGGCAACTCTTGGGTCTCACTGGTTCTTCTACCCTCTGCAGCCCTGGAGCCAGAGGTCGGCAGTGGCTCAGCGGGTAAGTGTGCCGTCTCAGAAATTCTGAAATTGTGGGTTCAAGCCCCGCTCCTGCAACATGGCGTTGTCTAATCCCTGTTTCTCATCCACAGGTCCTGATGCGTGAGCAGATCCAGACGGTGTCCGAGAGGGTGCGGCGGCGGAGAGGTAAGTTGGGGGGGAGGGGTAGAAGGGGGGCCCTGGCCCCCCGGAGGAGTGGAGGAGGAACGGTGGGGGTGTTGGAGCAGGGGAGAAGAGAGAGGGGGGATCTTACATTTTGAACTGGCCTACAGGGCCCAATATTTAATTATATAAATTTATATATAGGGAGGGGGGGGGCTGACCAGAAATGTAAGACTCCCCCCTCTCTCTTCTCCCCTGCTCCAACACCCCCACCGTTCCTCCTCCACTCCTCCGGGGGGCCAGCGCCCCCCTTTTACCCCTCCCCCCCCTTACCTCTCCGCCGCCGCCACCGCCGCCACACAAGGACACCGTCTGGATCTGCTCACGCATCAGGACCTGTGGATGAGAAACAGGGATTAGACAACGGCATGTTGCAGGAGCGGGGCTTGAACCCACAATTTCAGAATTTCTGAGACGGCACACTTACCCGCTGAGCCACTCCAGCACCCGAGCTACCCACCTCTTATTCAGCATTATAAAGCGTACAGTGTGAAACATCCAAGACAAACATAAAGGGGACCCGGGAATCGAACCGGGAACCTTGGCATTGAAAGACAACGGCGATACCGTTGCGCCACCTACATCGTCGTAGACACACGGCTGCTTCAGAGGGTAGAAGAAGATGAGATCACAGACACCCAAGACACACCTGAATGAGATGCAGGAAACGAACACAGAACACAGAAACGCTTTCAGGTGCGCATGATGGTGATTAGACATTTCTTGGGGCGGGCGCGGTCTGGAGCCTATCCAAGCATGCAGTGAGTGAGATGCAGGATTGTACTCTCAACAGGTCTCCAATCCATTGCAAGGCAGGCCCACACACCACTTAAGTTTCACTTAACCACCGTGCCGTCCCAAACATGTTTATTTCAAAGTGACACACAACAATATAAAATGCATGCATACAAATAGTCATTAGGCACTGGGTGTGATAGGAGTGGGCCAAAGTTGAGCCTAAAGAAGACTACTCAGACCAGGGATTCATTTCAATCGCTTATTTTATCTATTTTATTGAGGCAGTGCTAGTCGAACACCTTAGATACAGGGTAATTGAAGGACAACATCTATACTATTTCTCATTTTATTTTCACATCTGTCACGTTCCATGGGCGGAAATCATTGAAAATAATGCAAAGAAATAACTTTACAATCTGATACTAGCCCAGTGACAGGTGATACAGCGGTGCAACGCGTCATTAGGTACCGATGCCACCTCAAACAGACGCTTGATCGAGCAAGGATGTTCCATTTGCTTACTACAGCGATCTGTAACCCTGGTCTTGGAGAGCCACAGATTCTGCACTTAATTAATCAATTAGAGCAGTTGATTACACAGTTAGCTCACTTCACCTGGTTGCTTGGGTCTGAAACGGGTGCTGATTTTAGGGTGAAAACAAAAAAGCAGAAGAGCTTGTGGCTTTCCAGGACCAGGGTTACAGACCCCTGACCTAATACCCGTTCCCTGGATTCCTCCGTCCTCATATCTCAACCGTGCATCTCCTGCTCATGTCCTCCATTAGCTGGAGCTATGCAGCAAGGAAGGGACACGAGGAAAAGAAGCAGGGATTTAAAAAATAAAAAAAATGTTTGGAATGAACCCCTATAGTAGTTATTCTTACTCCCGAGGATAAACAAAATGGTGGGTCCTCTGCAGATTTCTGGCTCTAATCTGCAACCAAAACAAAAGCGCGCATTTAAAAAAAATAAACTGAACATTAGAGGTACACGGAAACACCATAAAAGAAGCTGCACCAGATTAACACAGAAACCACCGACAGTTAAGCCATAAAACAGTCTGTCTGAAATGGTAGGACAGCCACAAATGTCTACTCGACAGATGAGAATTCCCTTCTCCAGCTAAAGCAGGGCCAATGTTGGTCCAAAGGCAGGTGGGGGCAATTAGGCCGTCAGCAACTGATCAGGGTGTGGCACCAAATCACCAGGGAGAGAGAAAGGCACAGGATCACCAGTAGGGGTAGCAACGTCACCAGTGCATAACAACTGTTACGATAGAATGAGTCTGAGTTCTTTGGTGTGTTTTAAAGCTGTAGCTCGCTCTTTGGCACGTGCGTGAATGCGTGTGTGGGTGCGTGGGTGCTTGGGTGTGGCTTTAAGGTTATAGCAGACCAGCAGCTGAGCACAGGAATGGACAAGGGCCCTCAATGGCAAGAGTGTACAAACTAATGAAAGGGGCCTGAACTCCAACGTGCGTCTGGGTCTTCAAACAAACGGGGATATGCAAGTACTGACTCGCTAACGTAGGCCCGTCATCCCCCACTAAGCACAGGCCATCCATAAGTCCTCCCCACTGCATCTGATTCTGGGCCAACTTCTCCAGGTCATTCCACCTTATTCACCTGCGCATGAAGGAGATTCGTTTGTTGAAGTTTTCTTTGCTTTGAATGATGTTTTCCTCCGCAACGATGAACCATGAGATGGACAGTTAATCGAGCCAGCGGCGCACCAGGTTGCGAACACAGAAACCGCCAACAGTGAAGCCAGAAAACAGTCTGTCTCAAGCGTCAACTCAACCGATGACAATTCCCTTCTTCAGCCAAAGCAGGGCCAATGTTGGTCCAAAGGCAGGTGGAGGCAATTAGGCCATCAGCAGCTGATCAGGGTGTGGTACCAAATCACCAGGGACAGAGAGAGAGAGGCACAGTAGGGGTAGCAATGTTTCTGTACATAACTGCGATCACTGGATGAGTATGGTTTTTTAGCCTAAATCTGTAGCCTGCTGTTTTGTGAGTGCGTTTGTGCGTGCGTGCGTGCGTGCGTGTGTGCGTTGGTTGGTTGGTTTTGGGTTTAAGGTAACAGCAGTCCCACAGCTGTGCAGAAGAATGGACTTGGGCTCTCAATGGCAAGAGTGTACAAACTAATGAAAGGGGCCTGAACTCCAACGTGCGTCTGGGTCTTCAAACAAACGGGGATATGCAAGTACTGACTCGCTAACTTAGGCCTGTCATCCCCCACTAAGCACAGGCCATCCATAAGTCCTCCCCACTGCATCTGATTCTGGGCCAACTTCTCCAGGTCATTCCACCTTATCTTGGTCACCTTCACCTGCGCATGAAGGAGATTCGTTTGTTGAAGTTTTCTTTCCTTTGAGTCATGTTTTCCTCCGCAATAATGAACCATGAGATGGACACTAAATCGAGCCAGCGGTGCACCAGGTTGCGAACACAGAAACCGCCAACTGTTAAGCCAGAAAACAGTGTGTCTCAAGCGTCAACTCGACAGATGAGAATGTCCTTCTTCAGCTAAAGCAGGGCCAATGTTGGACCAAAGGCAGGTGGAGGCAATTAGGCCATTAGCAGCTCATCAGGGTGTGGCACCAAGTCACCGGGGAGTGACAGAGGCACAGGATCAGCAGTAGGGGTAGCAAAGTCGCCGTTACATAACTGTGATCACAGGATGAGTCATTTTTTGTAGCCTAAATCTGTAGCCTGCTCTTTTGTGAGTGTGTGAGTGCTTGCGTGTGTGTGTTGGTTGGTTGGTTATAGGTTTAAGGTAACAGCAGTCCAGCAGCTGAGCAGAGGAGGGGACTTGGCCTCTGAACAGCAAGAGTGTACATACTAATGAAAGGGGCCTGACTTCCAATGTGTCCTCAGACAAACTGGATTGTGCAAGTACTGACTTGCTTGCTTAGGCCTGTTTCCCCCCACAGAGCACAGGCCATCCACAAGACTTCTCCAGCTCCTTCCACCCCACCTGATGAGTTTGTTTGGCTCCGTTCAATTACACGAGAGGCACCTCCTTTATGTGTGGAGCGTTTAGCTCCTCAGGCCCTTAAGTGGGTTCCATCTCACCAGATGAGTTTCTTTTGGCCCGATTGAGTCCATGTAGTCCTGTGGGTAGCAACCTTGTTCCTGGACATCTACCGTCCATTTGGTTTTCATTCCAATCCTGAAACACTCACCAACAGGACAGTAGATCTCCAGGAACAGAGTTGCTTAACACTGATATAGTCTCATTCGACCCACGCACTGCCTTTTTTGGTTTGTTGTCTGGTTGATAGAAGGGGGCTTTATGAAGATTTTTGCGTGGATCCAACATGGTTGTTGTAGAGTGATCTTCTTCTCAGCCCTCACAGGGCTCCCTGTTGAGGATTTCAAACAGGTGCCCCCAATCCTACAATTAAAGAGAGAAAGACCATGAAGAGAGCGAGACACCAGCCACGTGCCTCCAGGGGCAGCACGGCGATGGCCAGGCACGAAAAAATGAAGACAGTGTTTTGAGTTGGTTATGTTTGGTGGTGTTGCATTCTCATCAGTGTGTGTGTGTGTGTGTGTGTGACTGTGTGTACTGTTTCCCCTTGCGCTTTCGTTTAATTGGTTATTAATGCCACTTTTGACTTTAATGTGGATGTTCAGTTATACCCAGCACTATTGTGTCTTGTGTAATAAAAGTTTTTCAGTGTTTCAGTATAATGTCAGGCAATAAAAAAAAATATCTTGTACAGATGTGAACAGTATAATTTTGTTAATTATATTGTGTGACTGTGTGCTTGGATGTTAAGGCCTTTGGTAATCATTTCTGTATGTGCACATGCAATAAAAGTCACCCTACTTTAATAGAGCTTAAAGCTTTTATTCTGAAAGAAGTTGAAGGTTTTCCAGGAACCTCATTTTGAAATGTCTGTATGCCTGATTATGTGTAGAATCATAAAACAAAAAAAAAACTCAAGATGTGTCTGTACAGATTAGATACCCATAATGCATTTTGTTTATCATCACCCCCTGGGGGGGGCCCAGCAAAGACCAGAAATGTAAGATTCCGCCCTCGCTCTTCTCCCCTGCTCCAACGCCCCCACCGTTCCTCCTCCACTCCGCCGGGGGGCCAGCGCCCCCCTTCTACCCCTCCCCCCCAACTTACCTCTTCGCCGCCGCCTCTCGGACACCGTCTGATGGTCTTTACGCTTTAGGTCTTTATGGTGGCCGTTACGCTTGCGCCAGATTTTTAAATATTTTGCTGTGCAGAACTGGAGTTTTTCACAGGAGGGGAAGATGAGACGCATTACAAGTGACACAGCCGGCTTCAGTTTTCATCGCGCCAAGTATTTCCTTTCTTGAGATGATGTGGTTAGCCTGCTTTTTCTTGTTCTACAGATAGAGATTTAGAATTTTGGTTTGTAATTTTCCCGATTTGTTTTTTTAATTTTATTTTATTGTTTTTCTTAATTTTATTATTTTTAATTTAATTTATTTTTAAATTTCATTATTTTTTAAATTTTGTTTTATCTATTTATTTTTTTAAATTATTTTTATTTATTTTTTGAAATTATTTTTACTTTTTAAATTAATATTTACTGTTTTTAATTAATTTTTTAAAATTAATATTTACTTTTTTACTTTTTTAATTAATATTTTATTTTTTTAATTAATATTTTAAATTTTTTTTATTCATTTTTTTACTTTTTAAAAATTAATTTTTACTTTTTTTCCACTTGAACTTGAAGCCTCCTTTGTTGAGAGTTTTATTTAGATTAAATGATTAGAGTATATATACATAAAATACCAGGCAGTCATATTCATCGATTTCTTCAATCAAACAAAACCAAATGAAAAACAAAACTGGAAAACATTTTGGGGTTCTCTGGGGGGTGCTGCACATGGACAGCAGGTATCCTCCTCTGTGGGGTGGGCAGTGCGATCACTTCTCGCTGCTAATCCTCCAACAGATGCTGGTGCATCGGCTGTTGGGCCATAGAGGATCCTCTCAGGCGTCATGGAGGATCTCAGCAGAAAGCTGTTTAGGGACTCAGAGGATACAAGGGGCCCAGACCATCTGCCTACGGGGCCTAGACCATCTGTCCATGGGGCGCTCCCAGCACCAACGGCACACGTTCTGAGTCAGTGCACCCGTAGGAGGGGTGCTAGGGGTAGGTGCTGGTTGAAAGCCCACACAGGTGGGAGTTTAAGCCCTGCTGTGGTACTCTCTGTATCCGCTACCCCGTTTGAAAAAAGCTGAAGAAATACTAAGGAAGGGTGGACGGTCCCACTCTGTTTTTTTAATAAAAACAAGCAATAAACAATAAATAAACAATAAATAAACAACATGTCCTAACATTGTCAAAGTAAGCAAATACATGATGAGAACAGACCATTCAGCTAATATAGTCTCATTTACCTGCAAGTCTGGACTTGAAAACCCCACGTTAGTTAATCAATTCAAAGTTCTTAATTTGGTCATTGAGTGCCCAACTAAATGGAAAAAGTAGGCAACTGTAGGGAGGGTGGGTGGGGGGGGCTGGGTGGATGTGGCTACCCACCACTCATGTCAAAGGCACGTACACTCACATTTAACATTGTACTGTCTGCCAAAGTTTGTGGCGCACGAGACATAGATGGCTACACTCGGGGTGGGATTACAGATTCATATTAGCCTTGGTGAGGTGTCTTATGTTGTGCACTATCCCTGTTTAATAACTAAAGACCATATTAATCAATACAAGGCTTGTGCTAGGGATTTTACTTATGGTTACAAACAGAAGAGATAAACACAGTAAGTCTATCTGCTCTTCAACTCCACATTTAAACAGGATATAATCCCCACAATTTCTAAGTCCACAACAGTGCCAGCGCCTAAGAAAATAATTGTGATATCCCTTAATGATAACAGGCCAGTGGCCCTCACCTCAGTCATTCTGAAGTGATTTGAGCACCTGGTCCTGGCCCACATTAAATAATTAATCCCTGATACAGCTACTGGATCCCTTACAGTTTGCCTCACGTTCCAACTGCCGTTTCTCTGGCTCTATGCAATGTCCGAGAACACTTGGACAAACGCGACTCGTGCACGGCTACCGGTTGAGGACTACAGCTCTGCTTTCAATACCATTACCCCCTCTAAACTGGCTGCGAGACTGCATGGACCTCGGACTGAACCGCCCCATCTGCAAATGGACCCCGGACGTTCTCACTGGAAGGCCAGAGGTGGTTATAACACGATCGCACATTTACGGTTCACGCCTTGAACACAGGGTCTCCTCAAAACGCGCGCACTCCTGTTCTCATCATTCCCCTGCGACTGCACCGCCAAGCACCGGAGCAACCTCGTCATAACATCTGCGGACGACACCGCGATCCACGGACTTGTCACCAGCAACGACCAATCAGACGCAGAAGCACAGCATCTCAAATCCTGGCGAAAGACAACAACCTAGAAGTTTCATTTGCACATTCAAAACAACGTGCAAATAAATAAGCTCAACACAAGCAAATGAAAGGAAACTGTGGTTGACTTCTGGAAGAAAAGTGCAGACCACAAATCAATCGACGTAAAAGGCGCAGATGTACAGTTGATTGACTGTTTTAAATTTCTGGGCATCGCTACCGCCTGCAACCTGACATGGAGCCCACATGTTGAGTCTGCAATCAGAAAGGCTCAGTAGCGCATCTACTTCCTTAGAAAACTCAAAACGTTTGGCACTGGCTCCAACCCCTACAGTAAATCAATTTCTACCACTGCACAATAGAGAGCATACTGTATGTACAGGCTCCGTCACAGAATGGTATGGGAACGCCATTTCACGAGATCGCTAACAAAATCAACAAAAGAATCTACACTGGAGACTAGATCGTCGGCAAAACACTCCCCTCCACTGATGCCATCTACACATACACACACAAAATAATAAGAGATCCCAGCCCCCTGCCAACGCACTATTCTCCCATCCACATCAGGACGAACATACAGTACCGTAGCATTGAACGCAAGACCACCATATTCAGCAACAGCTTCAACCAAACGCCATACGGCTACAATAGTTACAACGGCACTCTGTTGACTCCTTTGTTGCACTATGCACTAATTGGGCGTGTAACGTTTTGTCCTTCGCTGTCTGTTGGTGTTTCTGCCCTTTAAATGTGTGTTACTGACTGTGAGAAACTTTCAGGAGAAACTTCCTGTGCGTGTATTTGAATATGTGTAAATCCATCCATCCATTATCTATGCCCAGTTATCCTGAGCAGGTTCACGGGGGTGCTGGAACCTATCCCAGCGTGCATTGGGCGAGAGCCAGGATTACACCCTGGACAGGCCGCCAATCAAATATGTGTAAATGGCGACTATAAACCAAAGTTAACAAAATAAACAAACACGTGTTTGATTTAGCCAGTGTTAACTAAACAAACATAGAACCCCCTCTCCTCAAATTCAGCCAACAACAACACAGTTTGAAAACAAAGCTGACCTGTTTGATGTCCTCTTGCGAGCCTTGAGTTTGTTACTAGTTTGCTGGATGCTTTTCTTTTTTTTCCAGCAGCACCCTTTGACATCACGTGTGTTCAGGGGGTCAGCATCACGTCAGTGTCATTTCGTTGATGTCGAGCTCCTTGCTTGATGCTGGATGTGCAGAGCATAGACATATATACGTCTATGAGTGGCATGGCTGCTTTCAACAAACTAGTTTGCAAACTTGAAGCTAGCATGTTAGCTTGTTTGCTATCTAGTTAATGTTATCTACACAGCTCGCCAGCTTGTTCATTTACTGATGCAACCTTTTTCTCGCCAGTTGGATTAAATGTATGGACATTATCGGACATCAACGCAAAGTGTATTTCCAAATAAAGATCAAGTTAGCTGGCAACCATTATACAATAACTTTGGTGCGACAAAAAAATGTATTTACCTTTCAGCCAAGCACTACTTCTTCTCTCGGTTTTGCTGGCGGATCGCAACCAACTTAAAGGTGCATACCTCCACCTGCTGTACAAGAGTGTGTAACATCGCATCGTTCCACCCTATTACTTATATTCTACCCACCTACCTTGTGTTTTTTTAAAAAGGTAAAGAGTGCCTTTCTGGAAACTCTTACCCCCTCTCCCTCTCCTTCTGTTCCCAGAATCCCAACCAGATCCCATTCCCGTCCCGCCTCTGACTCTTTCACGCAACCTTTCTCTTTCCGCTTCATACACGTTACAATGCAATAAAATGTGTTCAACGTTTTCGTTAACTCCACAGTTCCCACACTTGTCACTGTTCCTTTTCCCCAGCACAAAGTGCCATTTAATCCTGTGTGATCCAATCTGATTCTTGCTACGATGATTTCCTCCCTTCTCTTCCTTTCTTTATAGTACTTTGCTATGACCGACTTTTGTATTTTGTGATACCCCCTTCCTTCCCGGTCTTCCTCCCACCTTTCCTGCCATATCGCCATTCCTTTCTTCTTAATCACTGCTTTTCCTTCTGCTCTGCCAAGTGGCACTGGCACGGTTATTTCCTTTTGTGAGGCCCTTTTTGCCAGTTTGTCTGCACACTCATTCCCTTTCAACCCCTCATGTGCTGGTACCCAACAGACCTGCACATCTACACCACCTCTGTGAAGTCTTAACAAACCATGGTAAAGTTCAATGAGCAAGTCTTCTCTGACAGATTTTGTTGACTGTATGCTTTTCGTGATGGCTGTTGAGTCTGTGCATATCATCACCCTATCTGGTCTGACCTCTTCAACCCATTGTAACCCAATAATGGCTGCCACTATCTCTGCTGTATATACTGATAACTGATCGGGCAGTCTTTTGGAGATATGTATTTTTAACTCAGGGATATATACACCAATTCCCACACACTCCTGTTTGTCCTTAGAACCATCTGTATATCTTTTGAGATAACTGTGATAACTATTCCTCAGATATAACCCTGTTTTAACTCCCACTTCATTTTCTCCCCATTCTCTTTTTTTTCCCCATAATACTCACGTCTAGCTTTATCTCTGGAGAAAGCCAAGGGGGCACGTTACTAACTGGGGTGGATCTGGTGAAATCTAAGGCCTCCATTCCATATGTCGTCGCTCTTTCTTCACTAGTCCATGCAAACCCGTATCCCTGGAACTTGGAATAATTCCATGTCATCGCTCTTTCTTCACTAGTCCATCCAAACCCGTATCCCTGGAACTTGGAATATTCCCAACAATCCTGCAGCGTCTTCTTCGTAGGGTTTTCCTCCCGACTTCCTTTTAACCTAACCCAATACGCAAGTGAAAGTTTCTCTCTCCTCAACTCCAGTGGTGTCTCTCCTGCTTCTATTTGTATTGCGTTAATGGGGGTGGACTTAATAGCCCCTGTACATAATCATAATGCTCTATACTGTAGTCTGTCCACTTTTTGTAATGATGTCCGTGCTGCTGCTCCATATACTATGCAGCCATAATCTATTGTTGATCTCATAAGTGCCCTATAAATGTCAATTAGTGATTGTGTATCTGCCCCCCAGTCACATCCGGCCAAGCACTGTTGTTGTGCGGAAATATTTACAAGCCTCAGACGGGCACCGCATGGCGTTTCAACAATGGCTTTTTCGGGAAATGAAGTCCAACGTCAGATCCGATTCAGCAATCACAATTACTTATGGACTACAAATCCCATAAGTACTTTGAAAAATGCAAATATTGTGTCATGGTTGGTCAAACCGTAATAATTCCAAAAGGTGCGTGTGCGTGGGTGCATATGTGTGTGTGTGTGTGTGTGTGTTTGTGTGGAAACACAGTGCGACATTTTGTGCCTATTGCTTTATTTGCTATATCAGCATCTCTATCTTGACAGTCATATCAGACTTGAGACACAGCACGCACTGCTCAGTTAACAACGGGAGTTGTGTGTTTGTGTTGTTGAAACGGAACGTATTAGCTTGTGATGAAATACTGAATTATTTGTTTTTTCATTTTAGCTTTGCTAATGGACCACAAGGGGGCACTTTGCTGCTCTCCAGTAATCCAGTTTGAGCAGTTCTGTCAAATACAATTCTGGGTGAATCCACATGTAATGGAAGTGTTGAGCTAAAATGAAAGTACAACCGAGTGTAGAACAGCTATTTTGTGGAAATGTGTTTGCAGGAAAAGAGATAGAGAGAGCACAGAGGAATGGATTTGACAAGTTATTTTATTACAGAAACAGAAGAGAAAAATAGGATTTTTGGTTTGCAGATAAAAACAGGGATTGTAAAAATATAAGATTTTTTCTAATGAGCTCCCTTTACAGTCACAACCAGCTGGTGTACATATAAAGAACAGTTACTCCTAGCTCATTTAATTGACTAAGAATTGAATTTATGTAAAAATGACTGGTCCTCTTTGTTTCCAGTGTTCTCGTTTGCCTGTGAACAACTGCGAGAGATGGGCGTTTGTGACGTACGGTCAGCGAATGTAGTCGTATGAAGCGTAAATGTTTGCATTACCTGGCAATTTTGTTTGATTGGTGCAGTATTAATGATAATGAGCGGAGAGGCCTTTCCCCCGAACCACTTGGCATACGAGATGCAAAGTGTGGCCCCCCAACGGTGAGTGAGCCTCCATGCTCCGCGTCATTTGATTGTAGGCATGCGGCGATCGGTGCGGCTAAACGGACGGCTGATGTCCGTTCTCCGGGCCTCTGCCCTTTGCTGGACGTTAGAGGAAACAAAAACGATTGTCAGAAATCCCTCCGGTGTTGTGTACTTTTCAGTAGACAGAAACACAAAAATGATGTCTTTTTCCAAATAGGGCCTGGTCAAGAAGGCAGTGTACTTTGCAAAAAAAAAAAAAGAACAAAGTGATATTGAAACTGACTAGAATTTAAAATGAGAGTGAAGCAAACAATATTTATTTGTCTGAATGTGCCAGGATGAAACTGAAAGTTTTGCTGCCTGTCCTAGAGGCAGAGGCGGGGCTGTAGTTCGGGTGGGTGCCCACCTGTGGTCCTGAGCAGTCCCCAGTCTGCCTGCAGCCTGCGCCTGTGTCTCTCCACCTCCTCCATGGGCTCCGGAGCCAGGGCTCCCAGGGGCCCCAGGGTGGGCACAGGGCCCCCCAGCAGAGAGCAGGCAGCGGCCCCGAGAAGCTCCTCTCCACAGTCCAGCTGGAGGAGGAGGCAGGAAATGTTCCAAAAATCAGACCCAAAATCTGTTGGGTGTGTTCTCTGCATTTTGTCGTTTAGTAGACGGAAGTGTGTAGAGTGCCACGTTTGTGGGTGTCAGAAGAACAGCGAGACCCAGATATCGATACGTATTGCATCATTAACTCCTTCACGCAAGCCCCCTAGCGGTCTGCACGCTGGCATGCCTACATTGCTCAACTCAGACATTCATTGCTCCTTCAGCCAAACCATTTGACTTGAAAACAGAAACTTTGTGTTGTAGTTCATTGCTAGACGATAAAGGACAACTATGCCGAATACAGAGTTCGGCAGCGCCCCCACTGAGAGGACACATATTGTGTTGGACAATCCATTCGTGAAATATACGGTCATTTGTGACGCCTGGGTTTGAAAACAGCTGTGCGTAATACCACACGTGTTGTTTACGGCGTTGCCGCCCTTTTTAGTACCATCTGGCTTGAGTGACAAATAACCTATTCAGTAGGTGACAGTATAAGTAGTGAATCATCATTGCTGCCTCTGCGGTCGCAGTAGAGGACACCCAGCACCCGGCGAAAAGTCGTCGTCAGGTCAGTTCAGGTCAGACGGATTTCCGCGTGACGCCGGTTCACCTGTAAGAGCGCCAGGGTCTGTCCACACGCCACGCCCTGGAACAGGTGGGCGAGCAGCGCCCACTCCGCCCCGCCCACCACGGCGCCCGCGCCCGCGCCCAGCAGCACCAGGCCGGGGTCGAACCCGTACGCCAGGGGCAGCGCCAGACTCAGGACGGCGTGCAGGAACGTCGATGCGCTCCACGCGCCTGTGGAAGGGGATGAGAGAAATCACTTTGCGGTAGGAGCTCCTGGGAGCTCATTGAGAACTGTGTGGTTCCCCCCTTCTCCAATGCCTGTCTCTCTCTCTGCCCCCCCCCCCCCCATCTCAACTTTTCCCAGTGTACCACTTATGTGTACAGATTGACACGAGAGCACTTGTCATGTCTTTATTGAACTGTGGGAGCTGAGGTCATAGCCTCTGTGGTTGTGGAGTGGAGTCTGGAGTTGGTGGAGTTGGAGTTGTCGAAACAGATGGTTCCAGTTGGGTCCAGGGAGTGTGCTTCTTGTGCAGTTCCTGTTTTCCAATGTCTGTGTCCCTCCGTCCCCTCTCTCCTTCCCCTCTCTCCTTTACCTGCCTCCTTCCCTTGCCTCCTCTTCCCCTCCCAACTCCTCAATGTAGCGCTTGTGTTCAGAGATCGACAGCAGAGGAGTTAAGTCTTTACTGAAGTGCGGCAGTCGGGTGCACAGAGTCTTAAGTCAGTGGAGTTGGAGCCGTTGAGTAACCAAGGGTTCCAGTTCCAGTTGGAGTTCGGTCCAGGTATTTGCTGTGGAGGTAGCGGACCTGGTAACAGACACAAGTAGACCAAGGAGTTAGATGTAGCATGACTTAAGGGAGGCTCGTGGAGGTTTGCAGCCAGGATAAGGTGTCTTTTTTTCAGTTTACCTTCAAGACGCGTAGGGTCTCTTGGAGGAGGAAGGAAGGCTGTGTGGTAGGGGCAGCTGGCTGGATGTCGCAGAGATCCCGGGTAGTCAAAGCGGAGGAGAGGCTAGGGAAGTCACTCGGAGGTGACGGAGGCAGCAGGCCAAGCAGAAGTCCCAGAGAAGAAGCATTTGGCCAGCCCACCAATTCATTTAACAATTGCTTGCTACTCCAGGCTAGCTGACATAACGCACAAACACCAAAACCACAATTACGCTTAGACAATTTATTTTCACACCTAACAAAACATATCTACCTACTTTACCTCAGCAGTTCAAAAAGTCCAGACAATGCACTTTACCTTGCTGAGGCACACAGGAACATGGTACTGGGACTTCCTCTGCTCCACCTCTTTGCTACTGATCTGCACAACCAGGAGCCGGCTGAAAAAACCACACACAAAATCCTTTTCAACACAGCTACAAATACAACATCTCAAAACTGCTCCTGCCAAAAACCCTAACACGCAACTCAACACCACAAACACTGCCTTAAAGCACAGCACTGGCACAACACACAAAACTGCACTTTCAACAAGACCCTCAAATAACACCACTCCTCAACACCACATCCTGCAGGACTCAATCACTCAACTTGCTCCACACCAAATACCAATTACTCTGCTGTGCGTACTCAACAAAACATAGCTTCACTAAAAATGCTATTACTTCTATACTACACAGGAAAATACTACACCCATCGCCAGGCCAGTCAAACGCTAAAACAACTTGCAACACTTTCGCCACAAACCCCCGTATGCCGACGCTACAACGGCTATGCTGCAATACAAAAAAAGCCATTCACTCATCAACGCTACAATACACCAAACGGTAGCAGCACAAACACTCAAAACACAAACAATAAATAAAACACATTGTGTTGTACATCATTTCTCAAGGTCACACAAATCATCAACCAACAAAATGACATAATGCATAAAGCCCATTCCCATGTCCAATAAACACACAACACCGGAACAAAAAAATAATTTATTGCAACGAAAGGCACCGTACGCATCCACACAAACCATCGCAACTTGCATGCACAATTTGTTACAACAAAACAAGGATTAAAAGCATGCACAGCGGCTTCATTTCTTTAAAAACAACACAAACGCGCACATTTCAAACAAGTCAAAATACACAAACGTCCACACACAAACAAAAACTCACCCGTCGTCCCCGACCTCCACTGGAACCTCACCGTCGCCCAGATAAACCAACAAAACTCTGCAAAAAAAAAAAAAAATATATATATAAACAAAATTAATACATACTGCCCCTGTACTCACAGATATCATTCAACACAGACATTGCGCACACATCAAAATACCCTCATGTGCCACTATTACGTTCACCTGCTCCTAACAAAAAGAGCCAGCACCTCAAAAGAGAAAGCTATGTGGCTGTAACTCAGTATTATAAAGCACGTAGACATAGTTAATTACCTGTTCTTTGGCCAAACATGGGAATAGGCAACGTGCGTAATCTAAGCAACTTTAACCATGGTATGATTGACCGTAGGTGCAACACATGGTGGTCTCAGCATCTCAGAAACAAATATGATAGTGACTTCAGTTTACCACAACTACCAGCACCATCCCAACATCTCAATCCCACACAGCACCAACGTGCTACAGGATTAAAGTGTGCAGGGGCCGGAGCTAAGGAGGAACCGACAACACCCCCCCAGACATCCAGCATAACCCTACAGCACAGACAAACCTCAGATCATCTTAACATCATTTGAACAAGCGAAATTCATCAAAACTTTAACAAAATCCAACAAACTCCAGGGCTACAGAAACGACGCCCAACCTGTCGGCGAATGACGTCAGAGCTCGCCGGACGACGCGGGACGCCGCGGCGTGCGCGTCGGGGACCGCGGCCAGGCCGTTCCGCACCTGCGGACGCACGAGCCCACAGTCGTCACGTTTCGCCCCAAAGACCCCGCCAAGAAAAAAAAAAAAAAAGCTCATCAAAATCTGACTTTAAAAAAAAAAAAAAAAAAAAAAACTCACCTTTTTAGTCACTATTTTATCCAAAAGCTCAAAGGCATTCCCAAGCGACTGCGGGACAGCCTCGTCGGCCGACCCAGCAGGATCCACGCTCCTAACGAAACACAAAAAACCGACCATCAATTTACTGAGGCAAACACTCGGGCGCTTTCACTATAAACTCGCCTTTACTCTAAATTGTAGACCAAAGGCCCACTCTAAAAGGAAGAAGGCCTGTCCCCTTTCCTCCCCTGACTACCAGCCAGACCCAGGCTTAACTACTGTTACTGAACAAAACTCCATATCCATCAATATATCAGTGTGTGTGTGTGTGTGTGTGTGTGTGTGTGAGAGAGCGAGTCAAAAACCAGAACTACATTCAAGTTTTCTGCCCATATATTGTAAGTACTGTCTTTTCTCATACAACACATATGTTAAATTTCCAGGCAAACATTACATTTCGATACACATTCCAGCCATTCATTGAAAACCGGCTATATTTTCTAAACCGATGGGAACGGCTACGAGCCCTACAGCAGGGACGGACCTCAGCCGTTTCCCAGCATCCTCGGGTGATGAGCCCGTCACCCGCAGGCAGGTCTCTGGGAGCTGGCGCTCCGCCTCTGGAGGAACCGCAGCCGCCGTCCTGACGGGTGGAGCCGGACGAGGCGAGGGTTCCGCCCACGCCGTCTCCTCCTCTCCTGCTCCTCCGGCCCGCTCGGCTCCGACGCCTCCTCCCCGCCCGCCTCCTGCTTACGGCGCTTAGTGCTGGGCTCCAGGACCAGGTCCTCTGCAGGGACACAAACAAATAACACAACTGCACACCTCCCCTCGAACACACACAACATACAAATACATAACATACAACGCACATACATAACAAACAAACACATAACATACAACAAACACACATACATAACATACAAACACACAACATACAAATACATAATGTACATCAAACACACAACATACAAATACATAACATACAACACACATACATACAAACACATAACATAAAACAAACACATACATAAACACAAACACAACATACAACACACATACATAAACACAAACACATAACATACAACAAACACACATACATAACACAAACAACAAACAAACATACAAACACACAACATACAAATACATAACATACAACAAACACGCATAACATATTCAAACACATGACATGCAAAAAACACATGACATACAACATACACACATAACATACACAAACACGACATACATCAAACACACAATGTACCAAACCCATTTTTACTAACCCAATAAACTACATTTTTCATCCTAAATGTCTGAATTCATTCATTTCACCCTTGGTGTTGAAATATTTATCAGCATAAATCAGTAGCAGAGTGTGAGGCAACTGGAGCAGGATGTTTGGGACAGCAGGGCGTCGCTCACCTGCGTGTCTGAGACTGCCCCAGTACTGCCGATGTGCGGCTCTAACGCACTGAATGGACTCCAGAGCACTGGGGAAGACACAGGACATTCAACAAAAATATATTCAACAGCCCCGACAAGCACGCAAGAAACAAACAAACAAAAAAACAAGCAAGCAAGCAAACAAGGAAGCAAGCAAACAAGGAAGGAAGCATGCAAGCAAGCAAACAAGCATGCAAGCAAGCAAACAAGGAAGCAAGCAAACAAGCAAACAAGGAAGGAAGCAAACAAGCAAAAAAGCAAACAAGGAAGCAAGCAAACAAGCAAACAAGGTAGCAAGCAAACAAGCAAACAAGCAAGCAAGCAAGCAAACAAACAAAAAGAATACTGACAGATACTCACCTCTCACAAGGTGCACTCAGTCCTGATGGCCTGGGGTTAGGGTCTCCTAACAGAGTCTGCACAGTTTGGCATACCGATTGGGCAAGAGAGGTCAAATTGTACCCACCCTACAACAAAAAAATTAATTCGTTAATAACCAAAAATGATCAACACCTGTTGCCTGTCAACGGTGCGTTTCAAATGAACGGAGGCCGAAATTTTACCTCCAGTATTGCACAGAGCTTTCCTCCAGCCAGGGGCATTAGCAAGTGGGTGAGGTGGGCAAAGATATCTGGAGTGGCAGTCATGTGACCCTGAAAAACATCACAAACATCGACGTTTCAACTTTGAGATTTACACCACATTGTCTCACCAGTGCCTCTAATTTCAAATACTCAAAGTAGGCCACTACCCGTAACCTACATTGCTCCCGTAGATATTCCGCTGCACAAAATGAGCAAAAACCTATTTCTGCACGCCACTGAAAAAGATATCAAACAAATTAAATTCAGAAATAATGCACTTAATAAACACAGCACACAACAGACTTTTTCAGAGCAACTTTTCAAAACCTCTCCATCCACATCAAGTGTGTACTATAATCCACTTACGTGACTAACCCAGGTGTCGAAATAAAAGTCACGTAAATAATAAAGTTGGGTAGCTGACGCCTCGCCAAACAACGCAGGAGGCTCACCTCTGGGTCTCCGATGGCCGAGTCGAATCCGGCCGACACCAAGACCAGCTCTGGGCAGAACTGAAACGCGAGGGGGAAAACGTCAGCCTGATCCTGCACTAAAACTCCTGAACACGATCGACAGCACCTGAACGCAACTCCGCCAAAATCGCCGCCGTCCTCGCAGACACTCCATTTCCATTTCACAACACACCTTCGTAGTGGTGTGGAAATAGCCCAACAAATTCACTGGAAAGGAGAAATGTGTGTGAACATAGTGGAAAAAACATACGCTTTAAGACATGCATGATGCCATTTATGATTTCACCACAGAAACATGAAATATATTTTCATAAATGTAAATCACTGGTTTGAAACCAGAAACATAAAGAACAGTTTAACAGATTACAGGTGAGACCAATCCGATCATATGTTGGTGAAGCATCACAAAGATTGTAGCTGACCTTGTCACGTTGTGACAATAATACAAGTGCACACAGTACACGGTATATGACAGTTCATACACAAAGCGCCAAGTCAAAATACAAACAGGAAGTGCTGCTCACCTCATAGGCCACAGGCAGGAGGACGTGAAAGAAAGCGGCAAGGTAATCGTTGTTGTCCATACCGACCTGGAAAAGAGGTTAAACTCAAACCGTTTTACAGCTTTCAGCCACAGAACTGCATCACAACGGTGGGACGGACCCAGTGGACCAATGCAGCTCTGCTATTCACCGCACTTTACCCAACTGCAGCTGATGTGCGTGGATTTGCATAAGGATTTGACATTAAATGCAAACCCGTCGTTCATTTATCAAAAGCACTATCCACTCTCCACAGTAGCCTTCCTTCGGGTATTTTAGAAGTCTGTGAAACTACCAGCATAATGTTTGGGACAAAGCATTTCTTTTTTTGGATTCAGTTCTGTACTCCAAACTCCAAACTCCCACCCTTAAATAAAACCTGAAAATGCGCACTTTAACCACACGTGAGTTGTGTGATTACAATTCTACAATTTTGGAGTACACAGCCAAATCAAGGGGGGGGGGGGGGGGGGGGGGGGGGGGGGGGTAGTCTTTGTCTCATTGTACATCTGAGCATCTGAGGGGGGGGGGGTGCAGGGTACAGGTGGGGAGACATAATGATTGGCTGCGTGTGGCTGGGGCTGTGACGTGCGGCTGTGACGCCGGGGCTGTGATGACGCCGCTTACTTTGTTCCAGGGCAGGTTGACGTTGAACCCGGCTCCTCCGGCCTTCCCCACGCGGTCGTAGTCGGATTCGGGCAGGTTGGGCCAGAATCTCTGGTGCTCGTAGCGGTGCCAGGAGAAGTACAGCAACGCTGAAACGGGACGGGGCGGGGGGGGTCAAGGGCCGACGAGGAAGACGCGCGGAGGTAACCGTAAAAGGGTACAGGATGGCCACTCACCTGGGGTCCTCCTCGAAACAGTACTGCAGACCCTGTCCGTGATGCACATCCCAGTCCACTATCAGCACTCTGGGGTAAAAGAACAGGGAACCTTCATTCGGCAACATTTCACCTGAAATACGTAACATGCTGTAACACTGTATACACACAAAATGCTGCCAAAATCTGTATGTGCCCAAATGTGCCGACACCCACCATGTGCATTACCCCTCATGACATATAATGCCACTCTCTTTGTGAGCGCACTCAATTTTATGAAGCAGATTTCAAAATATCTGTGATTTCGGTGTACAATACCGCAATGGCCACTATTTCAAGCTGTGTGCATATGTACTGTCGAGACCAGTTAAAACCGGCCTCGAGTGACAGTTACCACAATTTCATGCCGGCTTTACAGCGTACGGTTCTAGAGAAGTGCTAACCGTAATTCTTAAGCTATAATCGCTCAAGCATCAATTTTATTCCTCGGCGCTTCATGGTGTAATTTGCCGAGTTGTACAATAACCACTGGTCGCCAGAGCGGTGTTTTTCCCCCGTCCCGTCCCACGCGCGGACCTGGCGCTCCGTACCGTTTTGACGTCGTAGCGTTTCTGAGCGTAGCGCGCGGCGATGGCCACGTTGTTGAAAATGCAGAAGCCGTTGGCTTCGCTCCGCTGGCTGTGGTGCCCGGGGGGCCTGAATAAAAAACATTTTTTTTTTTTTTAAAAACCCAAACAAAACGCGGATTAAATAAAAGCTGCCACGCTTGCCTGTAAGGATACGTTCACATGGTCCGTTAAAAACCTCACAAAATGTTTTGGTATTTTTTAATAGTAATGGGTTCTTATACTGGTGCACATGCTAGACCATGAATGTGTGATACATTTATTCTTCATGGCATGCACAGCCATTTCTGATGCGGCTAACAGACAATAAAAGCATGTCTTCAATGTCTAACACAAAATGATCATAAAGTAAAGGAGGATATATGATCAACAACATTACATTAAAAGAAACTGTTGACTTGTTGGGTTTTCTTTTATATCAACTCAGTTTCGCTGTACATTTTCGACAGGCCCACAGTTTTTGTGTCATCCATAGTTTAGGTATTTATACAAGTTTTTAAGATACTTTTATACAAAACCTGTCAGCTGCACGATAAAAACAGTAAATGCACTTGAAAGCAGCTTGCAGTAAAAGATTCACAACCTTAATATATGTGTGTGTGGTAATCTCTGAACAAGACTACATATTTATATTTAATAATGTTACAACAGAATAGAAGTGCAGTCATCAAAAACTGTACATTTCATGTTCATCATTTCAGAGCTATACTGCACATGTTAATCATTTCAGAGCTATACTGCACATGTTAATCATTTCAGGGCTGTACTGCACGTGTTAATCATTTCAAAGTGTTTTTTTTTTATTTGTCAAGTGCACAGTATAACACAAGGTCATTCTGAGAAAAGAAATTCTTATGACATGGCAGGCAGCAACTACGTAGAAGCAAGAGCAAAAATATCAAAAAATATCTAAAATATACATAATATTAAACATTAAATATTAGCAGCAGTACCAGCCTGTACAGATGGGGGATATGGACAGTGAGAATAGGAGTATTAAATATTTAAATATTAAACATTAAACATATAAAGTGCAGGAGTGCTGAAGAATATGTGCATAAGATTGTGATAATGTACATTGAACGTACATAGGAAGTGAAGGAGCATACATAGGAGGTCATGTGATCAATGTGATCCCTGAGATTAATGTTGCTGGTTGAGAAGCCTGATGGCCTGGGGGAAAAAACTGTTTGTGAGTCTGGTCGTCCGTGCCCGGATGCTCCGGTAGCGTCTACCAGACGGCAGCAGCGAGAACAGACCATAGCCTGGGTGGCTGAAGTCTTTTATGATTTTCTGTGCTTTCCTAAGGCATCGTGTGTGGTAGATGCCTTGCACAGAGGGGAGGTGGCAGCCAATGATGCGCTCCGCTGTCTTCACTTCAGGGCTGTACTGCACGTGTTAATCATTTCAGGCCTGTACTGCACATTTAAAGGTCAGACAGGGCGTGGAACTCACCTAACTAAAGCCATGCCGTTCCTCACCTGGCCCGTCATCACACCGTCCACCAGCTGCAGGGCAGCCCCGATGGCCAGCTTGGCGCAGTGGTAGATGTTCTAGAGCCAAAAAAACAGCTGTTAGTTTAGTCACGTGACCTGAAACCACAGGCCACAGCATTCAAATTCAAAATGCTTTATTGGCATGACACATTTTGAGATACATACTGCCAAAGCATACTAATCAGTCATAACAACAATGATGACAGGAAGAACAACAGTTCGTAGGACCCCTAATAATACTAACAAAAACAATAGGGTTCCTACTTCGTAGGACCCCTAATAAAAGAGCAGCAGCTTCAGTACAGCATGAAACACAGCTGTTCAATCAGCTGATTAGCGCCAATGACAATTATATAACCACATTAGTTCAGTTCAGCTGCCAATAGGGCTGTAACGACGTAGTACTCGAGAATTAAAGACTGTTATTATTATTATTAACCTTACAGTAAGCTTGTAAAACTGTCATGAAGGTATAAAAGAAGGTGACATCGCACCATCAATTCAATGAGTCTGATTAATGGACGAGGGCTATTTAAAAACACTGTGGTGGTAATGGTCGCATTCCCAAACACACTGTAAGGCACTTGGCTGCAGTGCTGCTTCAATTTGGTTATTTTTTTGGGTTATTACTTTACTTATTATTTGAATAATTATTTGAATCTCCAAACCGTGGGGGTTCTCTCTGGGAGGGGCTCACCGGGTGGAAGTACACATCTCCGTACTGCTGCGTGAAAGTCATCAAATCCTCCAGGCTCATGAAGGGAGTTTTCTTCACAGCCTCCAGGTACTCTTCACTGTAAAGGAGGAAACTCGGCGTCTACACTGCTGTTTGGCGTACAGTACCCTAACCTTCCATAATGTGTGCGTGCATGCATGCAAGTGTGTGTTGGGGGCTCAAGCTCACCTGTGAATGAGCAGAATGTCCTCCTCTGTGGCCTCTCGGACAGGAAGCGGTACACAGCGCTCGGCCAGACCTTGCTGCTGCAGAGCTGCGTGGCTCACCGTGAGACGCTCCGGAACCTCGACCTTACACACTGGACTGGAGAGCGCGCACACACACATTAATATAATACTTTAGAATTATTTAGTAGAGTGACCTAAAAAGACTCTGCGTTGTTATCCAAGATGCACTATTTGGCAACTTACTCAACCCAAAGAAGTTTGTAGCGGGTCATCTCCTCGTCGTACACCAGTGCAGTCCCAGAAGCCATCTCTCACAGTGTACAATATCTAAATAATTCAAATAAAACAGTACTTGTGATAAGCATACGTTTATGTTTGAATTATGAATGCAATACCAAGACATTCACAGGACAAATGGTCTAAGAAACATTGTTCCAACTTTCTAGTCGGAAGTGAAACAAACTGTGCTAGTGTATGTGCAATGCTACAAACAATTCAGCTGTTTGCATACTTTTCATGAGTTTTATTTCGAATATCGATTGGAAGAATTCACCAAACAACCAGTTGGTTGAAATAGTGCTAAAAGAAACGACCAGGAACGACAACAACAATAAAACATTTACCTGCAGTCGGCGAACGAAAAATAATAAAGCTTCTTCTTCTTCTTCTTCTTTGGTGTTTTACGGCGGTTGAATCCTTTTTAGTTGCATTACCGCCACCTTCTGGATCTAACCATGTACTGCTGTCTGGATCGCTTATATCCTGTTACTTATTCCAGTTGCCCTCAAAAAACTAAATATCACCTTCTTTCCCTCCACCGTGTCCCCACACCCAAGCAGATCTGTAAGCCTTGCCTCCACTCCTAGTCTCTGTAATCCTGTAAACATTACCCTTCTTTCTTGCTCATACTTCCTGCATTCAATCAGGACATGCTCCACTGTTTCTGATTCCTCGCACTGATCGCAATAGCCAGTTGGATGTTTTCCTATAATAAATAGTGTGCTATTCAAGTTGCTGTGACCAATTCTTAATCTACTTATGATTACTTGCTCTCTTCTATCAGTTCCACTGTTTCGTACCATTCCTACTTTATTTTGTATTTTATATAAATGTCTTCCTTTTGTTTCACTACCCCAATGTTGTTGCCATTGTTTGATTACTCCCCTCCAAACGATGCTTTTCCCCTCTGATTTTGAAAGTTTAACATTAAGGTCCACATACTCTCTCCTGACCGCCTCCTTCGCCAACTTATCTGCTTTTTCATTTCCCTGGATTCCTGAATGTGCTGGTACCCACATGAACTTTATGTTTTTCCCTTGATTGGTTATCCTTGAATTATTAAACAGTTCATATAATATGTCTTGGTGATTACTTCCTGATCCTGTTTTAATGCTTGACAATGCTGATACCGAGTCACTACAGATGAGCATATTATTTGCCGTCACTCCTTCCACCCACTCTAATCCTAACAGAACTGCAATTAGCTCAACAGCATAAATGCTCAAATAATCTGACGTTCTCTTACTGATTCCAGTCTGGTGACTGGGAATAACCACTGCAGCCCCTGTCACCTCTGTTATTGGATCCTTTGACCCATCTGTAAAAATCTGTAAATAGTCAATGTAATTCCTGTCCCTATGCATGTAATATTCCTGAACTAAATCTGCTGTTTTATTTCTGTGCTTTATATTCAATAGTTCCATGTGCACATAAGCATTTTGTAACATCCAGACTGGTCTCACAGGCCACAACACAGTTGGACAAAATTCAATTTCATGGATTTGCATTTGTTCTGCAACGTCCTTGCCTACCCATCCAAAGCTTGTTTTTTGTGCTTTTTCCCTCTCCCAACTAGCCTCCAATACCCTCTTAGTTGGATGACTTTCTGTGTGTCCCCTTAAATTTATCCAGTAATTGGCCATCAACTGTTTCCTACGAATCCAGAGAGGCATTTCTCCTGCCTCAACTTGCAGTGCACACACTGGCGCCGTTTTTACTGACCCTAGGCAAATCCTCAGAGCACGAGCCTGCACAACATCCAGGTCTGACAGCACAGTCTTGGCTGCTGAGCCATACACCACACTACCATAATCAATTCTTGCCCGAATTAGCGCTACATATATATACTTCAATGACGCTATATCAGCTCCCCATTCCAGCCCAGCAAGACATCTCATAACATTAATGACTTTCTTACTTTTTCCACTATGCTTCTTATATGCTCTTTCCATGTTAGTCTGGGATCATATGTACTCCCAAGAAACGAACGCATTCTACTCTCTCTAGGTTACTTCCGTATAACTTCAGATTCCTTGCTTCCCTGATTTTCTTACTTGTGAAGAACATCATTTTTGTTTTTTCCACAGATAATTTAAAACCCCATTCTATTCCCTATCTTTCCACTCGATTTATCCCTTTTTTAACTATATATTCTAGGTTCCCTCCCCTCTTCCATAAAGCCCCATCATCTGCAAACAGAGACCTTCCCATGCCTACCGGTATACTTTCAAATATATCATTTATCATGACTGAAAATAAAGTAGGACTTACAACACTCCCCTGGGGCGTACCATTTTCTACAACATGTTTACCTGAGACCTCTGACCCTATCTTGACCTGAATTGACCTATCACTTAGAAAATCCCTAATCCAATTGAAGATGTTTCCCTCAATTCCCATTTTATGAAGCTTGATTAACAACCCTTCTTTCCATAGCATATCACAAGCTTTTTCCACATCGAAAAAAACTGCAGCCACAATCTCTTTATTCGCCTGGGCTTTTCTTATCTCATCCTCTAAACACAGAACTGGATCCATTGTGTTCCTGCCTCTCCTAAATCCACTCTGATATGCAGCCATCAGTCCCCCTTTCTCCAAAAAGTGCATGAGCCTCTCATTAACCATCCGTTCCATTAGTTTACATATATGTGACGTTAAAGCAATGGGTCTGTAGTTTCCTGGCTTACTAGGATCTTTCCCAGGCTTTCTGATTGGAATTATAATTGCTTCCTTCCAGCTCATAGGGACTCGCACCTCCTTCCACACTTTATTGAATAACATCAGTAATTTATTTAATCCTCCTTCACTTAAACATTTAATCATTATATAGCTTATTCCATCTTTTCCCGGTGCACTCATTCCTGTTTTGCCTAATGCCCTCTTCATCTCTCCAACAGTAAATGGGACATCTAGTTCATTTCCACTGGTATTCTTTCTCCTTAGTGCATCCATGTTTCCAGCTTTGGTTTTTTCCCTGCCTTGCTTTTCTTCCTCATTCAGATTATAGGAACTGTGTACTGTAACAAAAGTTTTTAAAAGTAATTCAGCCTTTTCTTTATTGGTTATCGCCACTTCATTTCCGGTGCTCAGGACAGGGTAGTTCCATTCCCTCCTATCTCCTCCTATTTTCTTTATCATTCCCCAAACTTCTATCTGAGTGGTGTTCCCAACTGACCCACAGAACTTCCTCCAATATGACCTCTTTGTCTGTCTTATCGTTTTCTTAACCATTGCATGTGCTTTTTTGTACTGGACCAAATGCTGAAAATTATGGGATCTTTTGACCAGTTTAAATGCCTTGTTCCTACTCTTTACTGCTTGTTTGCACTTATCATCCCACCAAGGTACTAATTTCCTCTTTGTCCTACTTGTACCTTTAGGAATACAACTTATTGCAGCTGCCATTATACCCTGCAATATTTTGCAGTTACTCATTTCTATACTCATATTGTCGCTAATCTGCTGTAGCTGTTTATTACTTTCAGTCATGAAATTTCCCCAGTTAGCTTTTCCAAAAATCCATTTACCACCTGTGTTCTCTGTATTCTGTATCATTACTATATTTATTTTACTGTATATTGGATAATGGTCACTACCTATGGTCCCTTCCTGATACACATCCCATTCGCACAATGGCGCTAAGGTATTGGTCACTAACGTCAGATCTATTACAGACTCCTTTCCAGTGTTCACATCTATCCTTGTGTTTCTGCCATCATTAATACAGACAAGATGTTTTCCATCCAACAACTCTTCCACTACCTGCCCATTGTGATCTGTTTTATCACTCCCCCATAACGTATTGTATTATTTGCGTCTAGTTATTAACTACATATCCCATAAGCGCTTTCAAAAATACAAATCACGTTACGATTAGTCAAAGCGTAGGTACTGTAGTAAAGGGGAAAACAATTTCGTTTTACGCTTTTACTTTGGTGTTATGTTTTCCCCGCCATTGCGCTCGTGCTCCTGAGTGGAGTTTTTTTTTTTACGGTCTATGACTTCAGGGAGATTTTAACGTCGCTAAGCGTGAATTTGACTAGCTAATGAACATTCTGGTAACTTTTTCCTCTTACATGTCTATAGAAATACAGAGCAGCACTGGTTTTGGCAACGTTTTAGTTCATAAACCATGGCTACAAGCGTAAACTCTTGGAGTTTTGAAGGCACAGGAACCCATTCGGTCAATGAAATGACATGGTGACAACCGAGTTCCCGCTCTATCCTGGCACGTCAACGTAGTGAGAGCATCCAGTGTTGCCTCCTTCGTTCTACAGTACAGGTAGGCAGGCAAGGAGCGACTCTCAAAAACAGTTTGAATAAAACAAATTTTACTCAAGCAACAGTTACTATCATGATGTTAAATGTTTAAACTCAGTGAGTATACAAAATCACATCATTCAGTAAAACAATTAAATTAAACGTTAAAACATATATTAACCATTTTTTCCACCAAAACATATGATGATAATCAAAAGTGATTGAACAATATGAATTTAAAAAAAAAAAACATTTTTTTTCTCACTTTTCTACTATAAAGATGCGGAACTGACTCTACAAAAGTGGAGATGTTTCCTGTAAAATTATAAATACGTGGTATTCCTTTGTGAAGGAAAACATTATGGCTGTTTCTTCGGTAGATTCGGTCGGGTCTAGTGAATTCCATATAGGCTATGTTGAATTAAAACACACTCGGTACTGAAAGCAAGGATTAGTTCAAACCGCTTTAATACAGAGTTTTAGCGCTTTAGTACAGAGCCTGTAGGAACGCAAAGACAGTATGTGCGGACCGACAGGGGATCCCCGGCATATAGGGAATCTTATCTTTTACGCTCATTAACACAAAGATACTTTCCCCCCAGTAACCTTGATATTTTAGTTTGTTAGCATGCCTAAGATAAGACACCGGGCCCAATTGGTCTGCAGCATGAGAGAGAGAAAATGGGAGAGAGGGGGCCCATCTCCTGTTTATGGAACCGTCCTGAACCTTTACAGAATTGCATAGAGTACTTCAAAGCACACGTCATTTTCTCATTATCTGCTTGAGATTTATGCATTTTAATAAAGAGAATGTTCTCTTCTCACGCGAAGGTAAGAATATGGGAGTTAGTCATTACACATGAAAACTGTTAAAAGAATACATTTTTAATCACTTATATTTTAGGGTATATAATGTAAAACAATTATTTAAACAGCATATTCTTCTACACCTTCTTGTATGGAAATGTATTACTCGTACACACAAAGGTTCTGCACAATTATTTGTTGCCATGACTAATGGACCACTTTATTTGCTTTATTTTTATATTAATTTATATAACGAATGCTTCCTGAAAATTAAAATGAATCAATTTTTTTCATTTGTTCAAAATTATGCGGAAACCGTAATGTAGCTCATGAAATGTGCATGTAATGCACTAAGAACGTAAAGAAAATAACAGTGTTTCCCCTTTATTCGAATAATTACGGTTTGACAAACCGTGACGCAATTTTTGTATTTTTCAAAGCGCTTATGGGATTTGTAGTCAATAAGTAGTTGTGATTGCTGAATCGGATTTGGCGTTGGACTTCATTTCCCGAAAAAGCCACTGTCGAAACACCATGCGGTGCCGTCTGAAACTTGTAAATATTTCCACACAACTTCGCGACCGAAAGGTAGGTTCATTTTTTTGTCGCAACGAAGTTAATGTATGATGCTTGCCAGCTAACTTGAACTTTATCTGGAAATACACTTCGCGTTCATGTCCGATAATGTCCATACATTTAACCCAACTGGCGAGAAACAGTTTGCATCAATAAATGAACAAGCTAGCGAGCTGTAGATACCATTAACTAGATAGCAAACAAGCTAACTGACGTAAGCAAACTAGTTTGTTTTAAGCAGGTATGCCACTCCCCTCCTGTTAATGTGGCTAATATTTAATGCTTCTCCTCACGTCGTGAAGTTTGCAAGTCTCTATGACAAAGTTCCGTTATACTCCATCATAAATGTGTCTTGTTTCCAGCCACCTGTTCTATTATTTCAACATCTGTTGGCTAGCATTAGAAAAAAAAAACATTTCGAGTCTTTGTTTTGAGCGAGATTTTATTTATTTTTGTTTATTTATGTTGCTTAAATAACTCTCTCGTTATAAGCCACTGTCCGTTTAGCTAACTAAACCTGATGGTCGGCATGTTTGCTTTCTCTGACTGTCCCTCAAATTTATATAAATTGTATAGCGGTCGTGTGTACAGTGATCCACTTCTGTTAGCAGCAATAGCTAGCTAGTTGCCTTGGCTGAATTGATTGGTCTGACATTTTTGTTACTACAGCTTACAGTACACACTACAGATTGGCAGGTAAATTTAATATCTTTAGTGTCAGGCGTTATTCCATCTTAATGTTCCAGACTTTATTATTATTGTGGTCATGTATACATTAAGTACTGTACATATAGTGTATGTTGTACGTACAGTAGTGGTGACAACAGACAGCCCTGTTTCATGCCTGGATGTAGATTAAATGGATGTGAAATTATGCCGTTCGTAGATATTGAGACTTGTGGACTGTTATATGAAATGTTTTCCTATTTTATGAATTTAGTCTGACGCAGACACACACGCACACACACTCACACACAGACATGCAGTCTCTCGTCTCTTTCACACACACACACACATATATATATATGCACACAGACACACACATATATATATATATATATATATATATAGAATCACACATACACACACACACAGTCTCTCCTCTCTCTCTCACACACACACAACCATATTTATATGCACACACACCCCCACATATATATATATATGTTGGCACACACACACAGTCTCTTCTGTCTCTCTCTCTCTGTCACACACACACACACGCACACACACACAGTCTTTTCTGTCTCACACACACATATATATGCACATGCATGTGCACACACACACTTGCAGTCTTCTCTCTCTCTCACGCACACACACACACACATACAAAATCAGACTCTCCTCTCTCTCTCTCATGCACACACAGACAGTCTCTTCTCTCTCTCTTTGTCTCTCACACACACACACACCTATATATGCACATGCACACACACACACACACTCAATCTCTCCTTTCTCACACACATAGTGTCTCCTCTCTCTCACACACAGACACACACATGTATGCATTGCACATGCACACACACAAATATATATGCACACACACACAGTCTCTTCTCTCTCACACACACACACACACACATTTCTATGCGCTCACAGACACACACACACACGGACACAGTCTCCTCTCTCTCTCTCACACACACATACACACACACATGTATATAGGATCACACACACACACACACACACACACACACAGTCTCTCCTCTCTCTCTCACACACACAAACGTATTTATATGCACACACATCCCCGAAAATATATATATATTGGTACACACACACAGTCTCCTGTCTCTCTCTCTCTCACACACACACACACACACACACACACACAGTCTTTTCTGTCTCACACACACACACACACACACACACACACACACATATATATGCTCTGCTCGCACACACACACACACACACACACAAAATCAGTCTCTCCTCTCTTTCTTTCTCACACACACACAGACAGTCTCTTCTCTCTCTCTGTCTCACACACACACACCTATATATGCACATGCACACACACACACACACACACACTCAATCTCTCCTTTCTCACACACATAGTCTCTCCTCTCTCTCGCACACATGTATGCATTGCACATGCACACAAACTCGCACACACATATATATATCTCTCTCACACACACACAGACACATATTTCTATGCACAGACACAATGTCTCTCTCTCTCACACACACACACACACACACACACACACACACACACACACAGCCTCTACCTCTCTCTCTCACACACACTCACATATATATATGCACACACACACAGTCTCTTCGCTCTCTCACAAACACACACACATATATATCCATGCACACACACCCCCACATATATATATAGACACACACACACACTCTCTTCTGTCTCTCTCTCTCTGTGTCACACACACACACACACACACACACACAGACTTTTCTGTCTCACGCACACATATATATGCACATGTATGTGCACACACACACTCGCAGTCTTCTCTCTCTCTCTCTCTCTCTCTCTCACACACACACACACAAAATCAGACTCTCCTCTCTCTTTCTTTCTCACGCACACACAGACACGGTCTCTTCTCTCTCTCTTTGTCTCACACACACACACACACCTATATATGCACATGCACACACACTCAATCTCTCCTTTCTCACACACAGTGTCTCCTCTCTCTCGCACACAGACACACACGTATGCATTGCACATGCACACAAACTCGCACACACATATATATATCTCTCTCTCTCACACACACACACACATATTTCTATGTACAGACACAATGTCTCTCCTCTCTCACACACACACACACACACACACAGTCTCTTCTCTCTCTCACAGACACTCTCAGTCTCTCCTCTCAGTTTCAATTCCATTTCAATTTAAGTTGCTTTATTGGCATGAAATACAAACATACTTATAGCCAAAGCATACATATATAATATGTAAAATAATAATAATATTAAAATAATAATGGTAAATGTAACAATATATACAAATAACAGCATTGACAGCAACAGAAGTAAATCAATAAATATGTACAATGTTTATATGGGGTGGGTGGTCACTCACTGTCCCTCAGGTTATGGCAGGCTGAAATGAACTGTGCCGCAATTGGGGCTGTTGATCCTTCCCCTAAAAGAACTGCACATTTTTCTTCTTTTGATTTGTAATTAAATGTATTTATAATTTGGGATAATTTTTGGAAATATTTTTTTCTAATTTGTAAATATTTTGTGCAAGTAAGGAGGAAGTGCATCTCTGTTTCCACCTCCCCTGTCTTGCAGTGACCACATATTCGCTCTTCTTTTGGTACCCATGAGTTTTTGTATCTGCCTATTTCAATTGCAAGCGTGTGGTCACTGAGCCTGTACTTGGTCAGGATCCGTCTCTGCTTTGTATCTCTGACAGAGAAGAGATACTCTGCCTGTGTGTATTTTCTATTTAGGGCCCGATAACAATTCAGTTTATTTTGGGATTGTGTTTCTTTGTTCCAATGGTCCAGATAGGAGTTTTTGATGTGTTTTATAATTTGTTTGACTCTAATGGGCTGTTGTGAAGCAGTGCTGGTCTGAAGCTGGTTTTTGCATTAGTATGTGTTAATGTTAGTCTAGAGAGGTTCAGAACCAGCTGACTGAGGGGATACTTTCCTGGGCTGAGCTCTTGGGTTTGGAGTGCCAAGAATTGTAAGGAGCCTGTTGGACTCATTTTTAGATGTTCAATAAAATTTAATGCCCTTTTTTGAATTTGAATGAGAGTCGGAAATCTGCCTAATTCAGCCCTGCATGCATTGTTAGGGGCATTTCTATGTACTTTTAGTATGTTTTTACAGAATTCTGCATGCAGGGTTTCAGCTAGATGTTTCTCCCACTTGGTGTAGTCTTGCTGACTGAGTGGACCCCATATTTCGCTTCCATACAGCATGATAGGCTGGATGACACAGTCAAAGATTTTTAACCAGATTCTAATGGGAATATTTATTGTATGGAATCTCCTTTTAATCGCATAAAAAGCCCTGCGGGCTTTTTCTTTTAATGCATTCACTGCTAGGCCAAAGCTCCCTGACGCACTGATTTTTAGTCCTAGGTAGGCCTATCGTAGTTGATAATTGTTACAAGTGCATTGTTTACAAGGTTTTGGGTGTAGAATTCACACACACAGTCTTTTCTGTCTCTCTCTCTCTCTCTCTCTCTCTCTCTCTCTCTCTCTCTCTCTCTCTCTCTCTCTCTCTCACACACACACACACAAAATCAGACTCTCCATTCTCTCTTTCTCTCTCACGCACACAGACACAGTCTCTCCTCTCTCTCACTCTCTCTCTCACACACACACACATACATGCATTGCACGCACAGACACAGTCTCTCCTCTCTCTCTCACACACACACTGATGGTGGAACATGCACAGAGATAGTACATACAGTCATAAGGGTGTTGTAGTTTGTACACAGTCCCAGATTCACTGTCACCAGTTCTGCTAGCTCTCCTGTGCCTGGGGAGAGGAGGGGGGGCCATGCAGCTCCCCTGTCCCTTTAGGATGGGGGGGGGGGGGGGGGGGAGTCTCTTATTCTACACATGACTTTGGGCTTTAATATTGTCTTTGTTTTCATTCCTATTCAGCATTACTGTTTTTTTTTTTTTTTTGTTTTTTTTTTTAAAGCAAAACGACCACAGTTACCACAAAAAGAAATCTTTTAGGGTCCTCTTCCTCTTCATTGTTAAAACTGACTGTTCATTAAGCCTCTGAATGAATGAACAAAATTAGTTTACTAAAAACTGCCAGTTATCCAAGTTACTCAGATATCTTCCACTTATTGTACAAACGTAAACTTGGTTCCGTAATCGTGTTCCGAACAAAACACGGGGAAGCGGCCGCTTCCACAAGAAGTTAACGTCCGTTCAACGTTAGTTTTTCTCATGAGGAATGTGGCTTGTAGTTTTAGGCTTTATGTGCGCTAACAGTTACTGGCTGCTAAAGTTCGCTTCATTTCAGCTGATTTACACAGTTTCTGATGTGATGCCTGCCTGAGAAGCTAAAAACAGCCATTTCAGTCCACCAAGGCAACACACAGCTAATCCTGCTTAACAGACAGCTCAGTAAATACGCATAAAATGTTAGCCAACTCAGAATTGATCTTTTGAAACTTACCGAGGAGAAAAACAATTTGACGGAATTGGAATGTTCAAGGCGAATGCGATTAGCGCCATTACAAACTCGGTTTGCGTGATAGCGTGCGGGCGCACGCGTGTTTGATGACGTCTGATAATTGTTACAAGCTCATTGTTTACATCGTTTTGTGTGTAGAATTCACACACACAGCAAATTTAGGTGATTTTAAGCATCCCCCCTTTTTTCTCTCCAGCTTGTCTGCAGCCCAACGAGCTGATCAGGGTAGAACTGTGGCTGTCTAACAGATGGGCTGACCATGCAGGAAGTCCCCAGATGGAGGCACTGTGTAAGCATGAGTTTGGTTTTGTTTGTTTTTGTTTCTATGCACCACATTTGGTGTATATTAGTGTATTACTACTGCCAGTCTTACATACTGCTACCTTTCTGCAATCAAATGATTTAATTTGATTGCGTAGTAGTATGGGGGACTGTCAGTAGTAATGCACTAATGGAGAGTGGGGCCCAGTCAAATTTTTTTTTTTTTTTTTACCTTCAGAAAATTTTGAAATTTGCGAAAAAATATTATAACCCCCATGTTGTATTCTTGGAAATTTCGGGGGGCCAGATTGCCTACCCCTCCACACACTCCACACACACACCTCCCCCACCCTTGGGGACCACCGACATTGCTCAGGTGCGGTCTCGGGGAATCGAACCATCAACCTCTACCTCCTGAGGATCGGTTCAGCCCCCTACGCCACGTAACCCTTCGCATTTATCGCTCATTTTTTTTGTGCACTTACACAGCACAACGGACAAAAGCTGCGCAAACTGAAAAGGGGAAAGCAGGGATTCGAACCCTGAAGCTCAGCGTTCCGAGCATCGGACAATACCTTTACGCCACTGTCGTGTTAGCGGTTGCGCGGCTGCAGAAGTGGCCTGATGATGAGACAACCCAAGTATAAGCGAAACAAAGGCAAAGGGGGGTTCGAACCCCCAACCTCTGCGTCCGTAGGCAAAGACAATACCGTTGCGCCACCTTCTCTTCTGTGAAACGGCCGCCTCTTCTATGGGTAGAAGAAGATGACACGACAGAAATATTTCCCAAAAAAGAAAAAAAGCTGGAACCCCCCGCCGTGGCTGGCTCAAATCTGCTGGGCGTGATGCAGTGAACAGAAGCTGATGAGAAATGCCACTGTTAAAAAAACTAGAGTTTTTGGGTGCTCATTAGTGAACTTATTCTCAGACCCGTCAGAAATAAACAGGAGGAGCTCAGCTTTGAATCACACAGATCCAGATTAGGTGCTCTCCTAAAACGAACTCTAAGAAACTGTGGCAAAATATAAACGGACACCCTAACATATTTTGGCTTCTTTAAATAAAGCTTTTGATTCATTGAAGGAATTCCTTTGCATTTGTGATTTATAATTAGAACAACAGGTGACTGACAAGTCCCGTTCAAACAGATGACCTAATTAAAGGTGTAATGTTGTTGCATCTTATAGGTGTGCATGAAAGTGATTAGTTGGTTATATTTTTTATGCCTTTGAATGTTTTCTTTCACAAGGATGAAAAATGAGATTTAATCTAGCCAGTAATGGACTATGGAGAACACTCATATTCTGTTTTTTATAAACTGCAGTGGATATGTATTGGGGACAGGGCTTGTAAATGCATTTTATTTTCTTTTAAATAATGAAATAAAATTAATTGTGTTTTGGAATTTTATTCTGCAATTCCATTTCAGTCTTGAAAGTTGTGCTGCCATTGCTGAATAAAAATAATGCACAATAAGAACAGTGAGTTTCGGTTTCAGTAGATCTTTATTATCCCCAGAGGGCAACTTGTGTGCAGCATTAAAATCCACATACATTTGATAACCACACAAAAAAATCGACTTGTACATTACAACATTTTTTAAATCGGATTTCCTCTGCTGTAATGCCATTTTCTGTCCAGCAGAGGGAGGCAAACCCCTGACATTACATTGCATTATTCGGCAGACGTTTTTATCCAGTGACGTACAATAAGTGCATAAAGAAGGTCATTGGAACAACTACAAAACACAGATCCAATAAGGCACAATACTCATTTAGTAACAGTTATTCATAGCCATGAACACATTAAGTCCAGTTCACACATTAAACATTACTCTGACCTAACCTCTGCTAAGTAAAACTAGGAGGCATGACAAGCTACAACATCAAGATAATGATACAAAGTACAGTATAAGTGCTGGATGGCGGTACAGGTAACATGAAATTGGCACAGGAGGTACATGTGTAGCATAAAAGAGGGGAATTTAAGTGATAAAAATTATCCTAGATTCATCCAAATGGCAGGGGTGCAAGTGGCCCCGTTTCCACACAGCGGAGTGGTCGAGCTGGCGTGTAGGATTGAATCATGTCCTGTAAGTAGCCGGGGGCCGTCCTGTTGGCTGCAGGGTAGGCGAGGATCTGGACTTTGAACCTGGTCCTGGCAGCGACCGGTAGCCAGTGGAGTGAACTCAGCAGAGGAGTGACTTGGGAGAACTTGGGAAGGTTGAAGACGAGTCGGGGAGCAGCATTCTGAATCAGGGGACATATGAAGCCCAGCACCGATGCCTCCGAAGCACTCCCCGAGTCTGCTCAGCTCCTTTAAAACAGAAGGGACCAGTTAAAAAGCATTTAAAAATAAGATAAATTGATAATCAAACCAATGTATGTGAAGTGAGATGCATTACATTACAATCTACAGTACAATCTACATATTAGGCTGTGTAATTTAGTTTTTAGTCACACACTAAACAGAGGTAAACCAGTGAAATGTGTGTGTGCATCTGCTACCCTGGAAAAGTGAAGACTAATCTTAATCCTTAACATGCAGGTGATTTACAGCAACGTGCACACAAACACCCCGAAAATCAGTTTTAAACAATATTCTGATTAAGCATCTGCATGGTTAAAAAAAAACACGATTTATCTAATACCTGGGTTTTACATGGATTCTTTTAATAATCATGTAAGGCCAATTAGTTGTCCAAAAATTACTAATTACTTTACGCCGCTTTGCGTGATGCTTCAGCTTCTTCTTCTCTTTGTACGATTCTGGCATTTTCAACGCTTCCAGACTCATTACTGCCCTCTGCTGGTCGTTAAAAAACCTCAACTGATCCTCGGATGCGTCCGTGCACATATAGTCCAGTTGCATACAAACAAATCCAATTTTCCTTTCAAATAGTTACTGCTTCTTCTGGTCTGAACTAAGCAAAGTTACAAAAGAAAAAAGAAACTCCTAATTCTGAAATAACGTTCAATACCATCTTACTTTCCTGTAGTTTACATTATAATAACTTGATCAATCGTCGCAGCCATGCCACACTGTCATACCCACCTGGGTGTTTCCCTACCATCTTTAAACATCGATTAAACCACAGTCCCTCAGACTTAATCTTGCTGGTTCACCTGCACTGATTCTTTCCCCCCGCATAAAGATATACAAACAACACCCAGCTCACTGCGTTTGGTGACCTTTCGCATGCGCAGTTTTAAAAGGCCGAAATTTAAAGCCGACTTTACTACGTTTACATGCGCAAATAAATCGAAAATTTGCACAAAAATATTGGAATTAATTGAATGTTTCTCAGATTTTTACCATACCCGATTAAGATAATAAAAAAGCGATTACTTACAACTTCCTCCACAACAACCGAATTTGTGTTCCTAAACGTAGGCGAGAGCTGTGTTCTTCCCGTGCTTTAATGGTGATTGATGACAGGTGCGCGGACATTTGGGTACTCTGTTGCAGGTGCGTTTTACGTCCACAAGAGGGAGCCAGCATTCCTACTTTAATACAGACGGCCCCGGTTGAAGACATCGTTCAGAAAATAATTAATGAAATGTCATACAACAGCACTGTACCTTAAAATAATGACAACATTTTGGTAAATTTGGCATGAAGCTTTAATCTCAAACGTTTTACAAGCATGGCAGTTTGCGTTTTCATACCCTGGAGAAGTGGAAACTATTTAATGTTTAAAACACAAGTGCGTCCGATTTTCCAGGCTATGATGTGAGTTATAGACTCCATATTAATACAGCTCCAGGCAGACAACTGACTCCAACATTGAAATTTCCTCAGCGAAACATTAAAACTGTCTAGTAAAGATAAGAACTCTCTCACCGATATGTCCTCAGCTAAGATAACCAACTCCCCATTGACACAGCCCAGGGAGAATAATTAACTCCCATACTGATATTTTCTCAGCAATATCATAGTGAAGATAATGAACTCCCACACCAATAGGTCCACAGTTAAGTGAACTTCACTTTATACAGAGATAATCAACTGCTACTCTGATGCATCCTCAGCTAAGACAATCAACACAGCCTGTTAGATATTCAACTCCACATCGAAACAGCCCAGCTAAGATAATCAACCCACCTATTAACTAGATGCCTGCATCCAGACCTGAGCCTGGCAGGGTCCATTAACACAGCCCAAGGAAGATAACCAACTGTCACGCTGTATGTTGTTGTATGGCATTTCATCTGCCCCAATGTCCCCCACAGATCCAGAGAGCAGGTGCCCTCCCTGTAAGGCAAGGTGAGACAAGAGAAGGACGGGAGTCATTGTGCTCATAACTTTAAACACAAAAACTCTAAAAAGTGTTATTTTATTTTTAAAACTGTAAAACACAAAATTATGTTCCTAATATGAAGACAAGGAGATTGTGGCAAAACATATGTACTGTATATGTCTCAAAACTACTCTATATGTACAAAACTACTACTCAGAAGGCAATTCATGTGCAGCATTAAAATCCACATACGTTTGACAACCATGGAAAGATTCACGTTACAAGGACAAGGAATAGCTTTAAAGTTAGAATATGTATAAAGGAGTAAAATCAGTACAGAGTACAATTCAGTATGGACACATAATGCATGCTGCTGCCATATATACTGTATTAAAGCCCACAGACATATGTTGTCCAGTTTTAGTTGCAGTTTAGTCGCTGGAGGATGAGCATTATCTTTAGTAACGTGGAGGCTAAAAAAATACGAACAAAATAAATGACACCACCGCACCTTGCACATCTTCTCTTGCCCTTGCACACCTTAGCTATGTGCCCAAACTCCTGGCAATTGAAACACCTCATTGGTTTTGGGACGAATTCCCTCACATTATACTTAATAAATCCAAAAAAAATTTCTTTTGGGATATCTTTGGCATCAAACTCAATCACCACTGTTTCTGTATCTTTTTTCTCAGCTCCTCTTGTCATTCTTTTAACATTTTTAACTTTACTGCTACGTACTTTCAAGTTTTCCACTAACTCCTTCATACTTACACTAAGGGGGATCCCTGTTATCACCCCTTTACACCCATTGAGACTCGGCTCTCCAACTTTCACTGTTTTTGCAACTAACTTTTCCTATACACAGTAGCTCTCTCGCCTTCTCTACTTGGTTCTCAGAGTTACATCCAATTAGCAAGTTACCATCCCCTAGCACTTTCGCAAACTTGACTTCACCTACTTGTGCTCTCATTAAATGTGTGAGTCTAAGCGGGTCCGTTTTCTTCACTCCACCTTCTCCCTCAAACCTCACCACAACATTAAGGGATCCTGTCTTTGAACTCCTTGCCTCATCCTCCCGTCCCTCACTCTCTGTTTCTCCTAGATTACAGTCACTCTTTTTCTTCCTCTTAGCCGTCCGACGCCCAGCTCCCTTCCCCACCTGTTCCCATTCACCCCCATACCCCTCCTCCTCATTCAACTCCATGCTGTTATAGCTGTCTTCATCTACCTCCTTCCCCGCCATGTTACCACAGTCAACGAGAAGCAGCGTGAGAGTCTCGCTACCGGACCTATCCGCTTGAGCAAAATCACAGGTGATACTAATCACACTAATTACAACGATAAGCTGAGTCACTATACGTTGACTTCCCCCAGGTCCCAACGAAAATCTAACTAAAACCTAACATAGTCTTCAGTGTAGTTACCGGGCTCGAGGCGGCTTTTAAACGCAAAACCCGTGAACGCAAATGAGAGACCAATTTAATAGTCACTCACGGCGAACCGGAGCGTACCCCCACCCAGAGTTAACACCAAAAATAAGAAAGGCAAAATAACAACTACCACTACAAAGCCCACACACCAGAGGCTTCTGCCAGTATCTATAATATCCATCATGTAAAACTGTGAAATACTAAAATATAAAACTGAAATAATATTGAAAAACCAGGAGAAAGTAAACTATCCCTATGATAGACTAAAGCCCACACTTGTTTTAGTAAATACCAGCGAGTAACTGTGTTGCTGCATTTGCCCACATCATCATTTAAACACACCTGACACCTGAGTTGTCCTTTTAGTCGCCGTCGGGGTTGTCCTTTTAGTCGTCGCCAGAGTTGTCCTTTTAGTCGCCGTCGGGGTTG
>CM045901.1:9281110-9286110 GCA_025169545.1 Anguilla japonica | reverse complement strand
AGAAGCTAAAAACAGCCATTTCAGTCCACCAAGGCAACACACAGCTAATCCTGCTTAACAGACACCTCAGTAAATACACACAAAATGTTAGCTAACTCAGAATTGAACTTTTGAAACTTACCGAGGAGAAAAACAAGTTGACGCAATCGGAATGTTGAAGACGAATGCGATTAGCGCCATTACAAACTCGGTTTGCGTGATAGCGTGCGGGCGCACGCGTGTTTGATGACGTCTGATAATTGTTACAAGCTCATTGTTTACATCGTTTTGTGTGTAGAATTCACACGCACAGCAAATTTAGGTGATTTTAAGCATCCCCCCTTTTTTCTCTCCAGCTTGTCTGCAGCCCAACGAGCTGATCAGGGTAGCACTGTGGCTGTCTAACAGATGGGCTGACCATGCAGGAAGTCCCCAGATGGAGGCACTGTGTAAGCATGAGTTTGGTTTTGTTTGTTTTTGTTTCTATGCACCACATTTGGTGTATATTAGTGTATTACTACTGCCAGTCTTACATACTGCTACCTTTCTGCAATCAAATGATTTAATTTGATTGCGTAGTAGTATGGGGGACTGTCAGTAGTAATGCACTAATGGAGAGTGGGGCCCAGTCAAATTTTTTTTTTTTTTTTTTTACCTTCAGAAAATTTTGAAATTTGCGAAAAAATATTATAACCCCCATGTTGTATTCTTGGAAATTTCGGGGGGCCAGATTGCCTACCCCTCCACACACGCCACACACACACCTCCCCCACCCTTGGGGACCACCGACGTTGCTCAGGTGCGGTCTCGGGGAATCGAACCATCAACCTCTACCTCCTGAGGATCGGTTCAGCCCCCTACGCCACGTAATCCTTCGCATTTATCGCTCCTTTTTTTGTGCACTTACACAGCACAACGGACAAAAGCTGCGCAAACTGAAAAGGGTAACGCAGGGCTTGAACCTCGGACCTTGGTAATGGAAAACGAGAACCATTCCTCTGCACCACTGTAACTTTGACGTTTTTCTGTTTTTCCTGCAGTGACATGAAGACAGCCTGACCTCAGAAGTAGAAACTGAAGGGACGAACCGGGATTCGAACCCTGAAGCTCAGCGTTCCGAGCGTCGGACAATACCTTTAAGCCACTGTCGCGTTAGCGGTTGCGCGGCTGCAGAAGTGGCCTGATGATGAGACAACCCAAGTATAAGCGAAACAAAGGCAAAGGGGGGCTCGAACCCCCAACCTCTGCGTCCGTAGGCAAAGACAATACCGTTGCGCCACCTTCTCTTCTGTGAATCGGCCGGCTCTTCTATGGGTAGAAGAAGATGACACGACAGAAATATTTCCCAAAAAAGAAAAAAAGCTGGAACCCCCCCGGCCGTGGCTGGCTCAAATCTGCTGGGCGTGATGCAGTGAACAGAAGCTGATGAGAAATGGCACTGTTAAAAAAACTAGAGTTTTTGGGTGCTCATTAGTGAACTTATTCTCAGACCCGTCAGAAATAAACAGGAGGAGTTCAGCTTTGAATCACACAGATCCAGATTAGGTGCTCTCCTAAAACGAACTCTAAGAAACTGTGGCAAAATATAAACGGACACCCTAACATATTTTGGCTTCTTTAAATAAAGCTTTTGATTCATTGAAGGAATTCCTTTGCATTTGTGATTTATAATTAGAACAACAGGTGACTGACAAGTCCCGTTCAAACAGATGACCTAATTAAAGGTGTAATGTTGTTGCATCTTATAGGTGTGCATGAAAGTGATTAGTTGGTTATATTTTTTATGCCTTTGAATGTTTTCTTTCACAAGGATGAAAAATGAGATTTAATCTAGCCAGTAATGGACTATGGAGAACACTCATATTCTGTTTTTATAAACTGCAGTGGATATGTATTGGGGACAGGGCTTGTAAATGCATTTTATTTTCTTTTAAATAATGAAATAAAATTAATTGTGTTTTGGAATTTTATTCTGCAATTCCATTTCAGTCTTGAAAGTTGTGCTGCCATTGCTGAATAAAAATAATGCACAATAAGAACAGTGAGTTTCGGTTTCAGTAGATCTTTATTATCCCCAGAGGGCAACTTGTGTGCAGCATTAAAATCCACATACATTTGATAACCACACAAAAAAATCGACTTGTACATTACAACATTTTTTAAATCGGATTTCCTCTGCTGTAATGCCATTTTCTGTCCAGCAGAGGGAGGCAAACCCCTGACATTACATTGCATTATTCGGCAGACGTTTTTATCCAGTGACGTACAATAAGTGCATAAAGAAGGTCATTGGAACTACAAAACACAGATCCAATAAGGCACAATACTCATTTAGTAACAGTTATTCATAGCCATGAACACATTAAGTCCAGTTCACACATTAAACATTACTCTGACCTAACCTCTGCTAAGTAAAACTAGGAGGCATGACAAGCTACAACATCAAGATAATGATACAAAGTACAGTATAAGTGCTGGATGGCGGTACAGGTAACATGAAATTGGCACAGGAGGTACATGTGTAGCATAAAAGAGGGGAATTTAAGTGATAAAAATTATCCTAGATTCATCCAAATGGCAGGGGTGCAAGTGGCCCCGTTTCCACACAGCGGAGTGGTCGAGCTGGCGTGTAGGATTGAATCATGTCCTGTAAGTAGCCGGGGGCCGTCCTGTTGGCTGCAGGGTAGGCGAGGATCTGGACTTTGAACCTGGTCCTGGCAGCGACCGGTAGCCAGTGGAGTGAACTCAGCAGAGGAGTGACTTGGGAGAACTTGGGAAGGTTGAAGACGAGTCGGGGAGCAGCATTCTGAATCAGGGGACATATGAAGCCCAGCACCGATGCCTCCGAAGCACTCCCCGAGTCTGCTCAGCTCCTTTAAAACAGAAGGGACCAGTTAAAAGCATTTAAAAATAAGATAAATTGATAATCAAACCAATGTATGTGAAGTGAGATGCATTACATTACAATCTACAGTACAATCTACATATTATCTACACTAAACAGAGGTAAACCAGTGAAATGTGTGTGTGCATCTGCTACCCTGGAAAAGTGAAGACTAATCTTAATCCTTAACATGCAGGTGATTTACAGCAACGTGCACACAAACACCCCGAAAATCAGTTTTAAACAATATTCTGATTAAGCATCTGCATGGTTAAAAAAAAACACGATTTATCTAATACCTGGGTTTTACATGGATTCTTTTAATAATCATGTAAGGCCAATTAGTTGTCCAAAAATTACTAATTACTTTACGCCGCTTTGCGTGATGCTTCAGCTTCTTCTTCTCTTTGTATGATTCTGGCATTTTCAACGCTTCCAGACTCATTACTGCCCTCTGCTGGTCGTTAAAAAACCTCAACTGATCCTCGGATGCGTCCGTGCACATATAGTCCAGTTGCATACAAACAAATCCAATTTTCCTTTCAAATAGTTACTGCTTCTTCTGGTCTGAACTAAGCAAAGTTACAAAAGAAAAAAGAAACTCCTAATTCTGAAATAACGTTCAATACCATCTTACTTTCCTGTAGTTTACATTATAACAACTTGATCAATCGTCGCAGCCATGCCACACTGTCATACCCACCTGGGTGTTTCCCTACCATCTTTAAACATCGATTAAACCACAGTCCCTCAGACTTAATCTTGCTGGTTCACCTGCACTGATTCTTTCCCCCCGCATAAAGATATACAAACAACACCCAGCTCACTGCGTTTGGTGACCTTTCGCATGCGCAGTTTTAAAAGGCCGAAATTTAAAGCCGACTTTACTACGTTTACATGCGCAAATAAATCGAAAATTTGCACAAAAATATTGGAATTAATTTAATGTTTCTCAGATTTTTACCATACCCGATTAAGATAATAAAAAAGCGATTACTTACAACTTCCTCCACAACAACCGAATTTGTGTTCCTAAACGTAGGCGAGAGCTGTGTTCTTCCCGTGCTTTAATGGTGATTGATGACAGGTGCGCGGACATTTGGGTACTCTGTTGCAGGTGCGTTTTATGTCCACAAGAGGGAGCCAGCATTCCTACTTTAATACAGACGGCCCCGGTTGAAGACATCGTTCAGAAAATAATTAATGAAATGTCATACAACAGCACTGTACCTTAAAATAATGACAACATTTTGGTAAATTTGGCATGAAGCTTTAATCTCAAACGTTTTACAAGCATGGCAGTTTGCGTTTTCATACCCTGGAGAAGTGGAAACTATTTAATGTTTAAAACACAAGTGCGTCCGATTTTCCAGGCTATGATGTGAGTTATAGACTCCATATTAATACAGCTCCAGACAGACAACTGACTCCAACATTGAAATTTCCTCAGCGAAACATTAAAACTGTCTAGTAAAGATAGCTCACTGCGTTTGGTGACCTTTCGCATGCGCAGTTTTAAAAGGCCGAAATTTAAAGCCGACTTTACTACGTTTACATGCGCAAATAAATCGAAAATTTGCACAAAAATATTGGAATTAATTGAATGTTTCTCAGATTTTTACCATACCCGATTAAGATAATAAAAAAGCGATTACTTACAACTTCCTCCACAACAACCGAATTTGTGTTCCTAAACGTAGGCGAGAGCTGTGTTCTTCCCGTGCTTTAATGGTGATCGATGACAGGTGCACGGACATTTGGGTACTCTGTTGCAGGTGCGTTTTATGTCCACAAGAGGGAGCCAGCATTCCTACTTTAATACAGACGGCCCCGGTTAAAGACATCGTTCAGAAAATAATTAATGAAATGTCATACAACAGCACTGTACCTTAAAATAATGACAACATTTTGGTAAATTTGGCATGAAGCTTTAATCTCAAACGTTTTACAAGCATGGCAGTTTGCGTTTTCATACCCTGGAGAAGTGGAAACTATTTAATGTTTAAAACACAAGTGCGTCCGATTTTCCAGGCTATGATGTGAGTTATAGACTCCATATTAATACAGCTCCAGACAGACAACTGACTCCAACATTGAAATTTCCTCAGCGAAACATTAAAACTGTCTAGTAAAGATA
>CM045901.1:9257414-9280610 GCA_025169545.1 Anguilla japonica | reverse complement strand
TCGGTTCAGGGCCGGCCGGAGTCTCTTTTATTGTGGTTTTTTGGAACTTATTTTTGTCCCCCCCACTTAGATTTTGAAGTGCGTCGTTTTGTTTTCCTATCGTCTCCCCCCCCCTCAGTTTGCGCTTGGGGTGGAGCTGCGGGTCGGGGTGGGGCGGTGACGGGGTCAGGTGGTTCCATAACGAAAACCCGTTTCTGAGCCGCCGGGCCTAGGCGGCCTGTGCGAGAGAGCAGACTGAATTGTTCTAGATGGGGCGACAGTTGGTCTGTGATTGATTGGCGAATTAATGCGGAACGGGAGGGGGTCTTTTATTTCCCTCTCATTGAACAATTTGGGCCACCCCCCCCTAATATCCAGCGCTTACTGTGTGACTGCAGTAGGGTGGTACCAATAACAATGACGATAAAGAGATCTAAAAACCAAATTTCCTTTGAATTGGTACATTGGGAAAGGAGGAGGGAGAGTGGCTCTGAACTGGAGAGAGAATGTAAATGGGGCAACGGTTCTTTTGCGTGGCGGGTGTTGCCCATATACCGACGAGGGTTCTGTTGTCACTTGCCCAGGGCGACTCAGTGGACCGAACCCGTGACCGTTTCGGCAGGCCGGAGCAACACCCCCCCCCCCAATTTTCCCACCCCCCCCTGTGTCTCACCCACCTGCAAATTTCCCCCGCCCTTTTGTTGCTGCAGGAAACCCGGTTTCTGCAGTTCATCCGTCTGAGTGCCTGGGGGGCAAACTGGAGTCCAGGGTTGCCACATTTACACTTTCCCAAAAAAAACTTAGAAATTCTCAGAGGCGATGGGACGTGTTGCTTATTGAACAGCTCTATCGTTTTGCAGTAAGCCTCATTTGCAGCCCTCTTACTGTGCTTCTTAAGGGTAGTGCTGAGGGCTCGTGTGCCTGGATGCATCAGTGAGTGAAGGCTGAATATTATTGGCTCTGATTACAGGCCTCTTGTTATGACAGCCAATGGAATTGGATAAATTGGCTGTTTTTCTCTGTTGTGCCAGTCACGGTTGGAAGGTAGGCGCTGGGTGATTAAGGTAACTCTCATGTTACACCCGTGGCACGTTACTGCGCGTATAACTAGATATTTTATTCATTATGCGCGTCTTTTGAAAAAGCTGACTAATGCCATCGATTTTCTGGACAAAGACCGAGATGAGACGTGTGGCAGCCCTACCTGGGTGACTGGGGGGATTGGTGGGGGGGGGGGGAATTGGGGGTCAACTGAAAGTTAATAGGGTCAAACTTTGACCCGGGCCAGCTTCAGCGCATTGTCGGACAGGGGTGGGTCACGACCCCTGACCGCTCACTGACCCCAAAAACCCGGAGGTCACGAATCAGCCGTCGACCCGTGGGGGGGGGGGGGGGGTGGCGGGGGGGCTGGCTCGCGGGGGGAATCGGGCGGGAATCTGCTCCCTGGGAAATCACACTCCGATATTTTCGCGGCGCTGCCCCTCTCCACCTATCGACCGCGCCGGATAAATATATTTTATCAGCTGGAAGGAGACATTTAGTGGAGCAGCACAAGATGATACCCAGTTAATTCCAGCCCACTCAGTCCATATCCAGCAGATGACGTTTCCAAAAAGCCGTTCTCCAGCGATGTGCATAATCTTATTCATGAAGGTTCCGAATCCGCCGAGTCCCGGTGATTGACACTTCGGTTCCCGTTCCCATTGGAGCGGGCTGTCAGGCCTAGAGGATTCGCCCCGCTTCCTCTGAGCCGATTGGTCGCAAAGCCAGCATGCAAATGAGGAGCCGGGGGGGCGTCTCACGCTGACAGATTGGCCTTGACTTATTGGCATTAAATGCACAAAACGAGGCTCTTTATTTACATACGGGCAGGAACGGGAGTTTGATTCGCTCATCCGTTATGTGGGAGCCGTGGGTCTGGGGAGGGATGTCACTCCGACGGACGTGGGCGGTGTTTTACAGGGGAACTGCTGTGCGTGCGTGTGTGTGTGTGTGTGTGTGTGTGTGTGTGTGTGTGTATGCGAGTGTGTTTGTGTGTGTCTGTGTGTGTATGTACGGGCGTTCCTGTATGTGTGTACGTGTATGCATGAGTGTGTGTGTGCATGTGTGAGCGTGTACGGTTTGACGTCTGTCAGTGGAGACGCTCATCCGTACGACGGGCCTGTTTCCGTGGTGATGAAGGGCTGAGCCGGATCAGCCAGCAGAGTCCTGCATCACTCAGCCTGACAGGAAGTGATGTACGACCCCCAGCGTGGTCCGGCCCCATGCCCTTATCCTGTCCGATCTCAAGCGTGGAAGAGCCAATCGCTGCCACGCCCTCTGAAACGAACAAGCCAATGAGGAAACCGGGCCTCCAGAGTATGTTCAAAATGGCCGCTCCTTCAGTGGCCTTCCTGCCTTCGATTGACTTAAAGTTTACGACCCATCGCCCTGTCGTGTCATACAAGGCCTGATTTCCGACGGTCAATTATCCTGTTAAATAGAGAAAGGAAAGCAGGCTTGGTCATAGAGTCTATTAAAAACACCGAATACCCCCCCCCCAGCCCTAACCCTAATGCCCCCCCCCCCCCCCCCACCATCCCCCCCCCCCCAAGAAATGATGGAAAGCCATTCTGAGTGGAGAGTTATTGCATGTGAGCGTACCGTAGACAGCATGTGCTCCGCAGGGTCACATTATCAGCAGTAATGTACGGCCTCGCCGTTGCCGTTCAGTCATTCGTTCCTCAGGAGACCCGCCCTCCCTGCTTCGCCCGGTGCATTATTTCTGTGCGCTGTTGCATAATTCCGTTTGTGCGTGCTCACGCATTAATGCGAGATCGTCTTTTTTGTTTTTTAGGTGGCGCTCGGTGTCATTTGCGTCCCCTTTGGGGGACCGGCTTCTGTCAACTGCTCTTCCAGTTCCCTTTCTCTCACAGCAGTTTTAGGGTATTTAAACGGCAGTGTGTGTTTTTTTTGTTCATTTTAATTAAAACTTTGATTTTTCGGGGGAAGAACTTCCTTTAATTACTGCCGACTTAATTCTCACTTTTATGCGTGCGGTGAAATCACTGTTATGGGCACGCGCCCTCCTGAAGTTTTTTTATGACTACATTATAACCATCAGGCGATGTTAACTGTGCATTTATACGCAACGTGCCTTCAGTTATCTTCCCTGCGTGACAGAACTTGTTTTGAGCAGCAAATGTGTTCAGAGGTTTTTTTTCTTTGTGGATCAGTCTCGGCTCAACGCATTTCCAGAATGCGAACCTAACCGGAAAGCCGTTAGGAACATTTCGTGCCCCAAACGAGCGGCGTGAGGTCAGCAGCGCGAGACTCCGCCCTCCTCATTAGCATATAAAAAGGGAAAGGTCTTAACCCGCTGACCCCGGGTCAGACTGGCTTCCGTCGCCGCCTCGTGTCCAATCCCCAGCCAGCGACGGTTCGATTGCGTAGCCTGACCTGCGCGCGCCCCAGTTTTAAGGCTAAAACAAATTGCTTTGCTCAAATTCAACAGAACACACAGTCAGCCACACTTATAGTATCTCCAGCCCTTTATCTGCGCGATCCTCCCTTGAGTGCGTATGCGTTAAGGAGAGAAGCGCACCTTGGGATGGCTCGCGTAGCTGACACGCACAGCGCGCTTCCAGCTCCGCGTGCCTGTTTGACACACGACGCGCACGTTCCTGGGGCAGAACGTGTCATATCTGCGCCTGAACATGGTCGCAAAAGGCTTGGCCGGTCTGGCCCATAGAGTAAAAATAAATAAATAATTGAGCTACATTTAAAGTACATTTCTACCGGCAAACACAACGAATGCAGCGTTTTATAACCTGAAGTGTGTTTGGAATGAAACTGCCTGTGTCAGACGTCGAAATAGTAATTTCACAGACACGGCATATATCCCTGCATCTCCGACTGTGATTTGAAACGTCTCGTCTTCAAAAGGAAATCGGGCGAAGCTGTCGGGAGCATCTTTGATCATCGGGGCGCTGCTGCCAGTTTGCAGAGAAAAGGTTTTCGCGTCTCCGTAGCGCCTATAGCGGAAAGAAAGCATTCGCCGTGCAGGGTGGTCGGAGATTGTGCGAAACCCCAGTGCCGTGCAGATAACCAGGGCCGACCTGTGAAATTCTGGAAACAAAATGGAGTCGGGGACCAGCCATTTGGGCTCTGCGCCCGAACACTCCGCAGCAACATAAAATGTATTCCCCGTGCGCGCGCCAGGCCCCTTGATCTACTTACACAGAGGAGACATCAGATCGGGGATCTGAAATATTAAACAGCCAGCCTCTGCCCTCCGGGAAGATCACATTTTCCTCATTAAACTCCGATGGGAAACCGAGACCGAAACAAAGTTTGGCGGGACCTCCCGCTATCCCTCCTTCCCCCCCAGTTCTGTCCACAAAGGTCCTGTAAATTCTCCTTTGCTCTCTCTGAATCCTTGCTCTTGGTTCGGTCGTAGTTTTAGTGTTTTTTTTGGGCCAGGATTCCGGCTTCCTCGGGCGGCGATCCTCCTAAGCACCTGTACCTGTGAGAACAGCTGGCGAGGTGAGGGGGCCACGTCTCATTGGACGAGGCCTTCCATCCAAAGGCAGTGGGAGGGGTCACCTAACACGGGCCGGGGGTATCCTGGCGACGGCTGCCACAGAAACGTGACACCCGCCAGCCTTTCAGCAGAGAACTGCTGCTATTTATTTTTCACCCAACCCCCCCCCCCCCCCCCCCCCCCCCCCCCACAACTTTTGTCATTGAAAAGGAGCCAGGTGGGCCATAGGAGCGCATCGGGGAGCAGTGCATTGTGGGAGAGCTGGCTTGGATAAGGAACCCGCTAATAGATCTGTTCCTCCTGGACTTCACCTCGCTCGCCGTTTATTTGCCTCTGTTCGTTTTGCTTTTTGGTAAAAACTCGAGCTGCTCCGCTCTGCGTCCTGAAGGCACGTAGTCGAGCCTCAGCGGACGAATGATGAACGGTTATTTATTTCATTTTTTGACAGCGCGCTCTGTGGTGTTTGTTGTCAAGGTTACCGAGGCTTCAAACGGGTTAGAAGAAGCACTGATCATCTGTCTAAATGATTCGCAGCTTCCTACACTACTGTTCATACGGCATATAATGTAAAATCCATCTAGAAAATCCCTTTCCTCCTTCTGATTATTATTATTTTATGTATGCATTATTATTATTATTATTATTATTATTATTGTTGTAATTATTATTATTATTATTATTATTATTATTGATAGGGTGGCACGGAGGTTCAGTTGGGTAGCACTAGCATTGGTGTGCCAAACCACATCACTCACCCCTGGCCCCTCTCTCTTAGCCACTGTACCCTCGGGGCTGGAGTCAGAGCCATAGCTACCAACCCCCCCCCCCCCCCCCCGATTTTCAGCCCCCCTTCCCTCTGTAATACAGCTGCCCCTGAGGCCGCTGCTTTAAGGGACTGGACTGGCTGTTTAGCTTCATTACCCTGCGTAGCGAGTGAGTGAGACGGGCTTCGTTAGCGGGACGGTTAGCGCTTGGCTCTGGTCCTCACCGCTCCGCTGCTTGCGGTCTCCCTCGTCCTTTGGATTTCATTCTGCTTTGCCATAACGGCCGTTTGGCAAATGAGCAAAGATGATGCGCCCGGTGTAATGTGTTGCTCGTGTAACGCGCCTGGAACGAGCGCGCTGCCTTTGACGGCGTATCCCGGCGACCCGAGGATCCCGCCGCCCTGCGGTGCCCAGGCGTATGCCGCACCGCGTCTCCGCGCATCTCCGCGGACTCGGGGGAAACGCCGCCGCGACGCTAGCCCCCCCACACGAACACGAACACGAGGACGAGGCACGCGAAGCCAGGCCCTTTCTCGACGGCCCCGACGAGAGAACGCCCGGGACCAGGGCCCCGGGCCCCACCCACACGTGTGCGAGCGCCGCAGACTGCGATAAGACGCCCGCGATAAAGCCGCACCTCGGGCGGCTAATTGAATTCAGGAGGAAGCGGTAAACGCTGTAAAACAGCCCCACCCCTGGCGTGTGAGGAGGCAGCAGAGTTGACATTTCTCAGTCTGCGGGAGCGAGGTGGGGCCGGGGGGGGGGGGGGGGGGGGGGGGGGGGGGACTGGTGTGTGACTTTTGCGGGGGGGGGGTGTGTGCGTGTGACATTAGCAGCTCATTCTGAGGTGCGTCGGGGCGGGGGGGGGGGGGGGGGTGTTGAGCGGCGCGATAAGCGGAGAGCTAGCGCCTTCGCTCCGGCTCCCTCCTCTGAGAGGCTGCCATTTTCCCCGCGTTATCTGCGGCGCCGAGGGCCCGGCGGTCTGCCCGTTAAGCGGGTAGTTACAAAATGTGTGTCTGTGTGTGTGTTTATTTTTAAAATGGATCCTATTGGCAAAAGTACCTTATGCTACCCTCACTGGCAGTAACAATGAGCACATATTCTCCTCAGGAAATTCACCTTGACGCACCTCTTTGCTGGTTAAAACTGAAGCGCTGCGAACACAAAGGGGCATATTGTCTGTGCGCTGTGGAGGGTCCTCAGCGAGCCCCAGCTCTACGCCGGGAACCTATGGCAACCTCCGCTAGCGTGACTCCTCCCCCTCACGCCCCTCCCCTCGCACTGAGGATAATTAAAACCCCCTGGTTATTATTCACGAGCCGCTTAATATTCACGAGCCGCTTAATATTCACGAGCCGCTTAATATTCACGAGCCGCTTAATATTCACGAGCCGCTTGTTATTCATGAGCCGCTGGATATTCATGAGCGGCGCTGTGTGTTGCCGTGCGCGCCGCGGCTGGGTGAGAAGAGGGGGGAGCGTTGCCATGAGCGGGAGCCGCGGTAGCGAGAGGGGAGAGACGGGAGCCCGGCGCCTCCGCCGCGGTCGCCGCTGATTCCGGACGCGGACGCCGCCGCTGCCGCTGCGTGTGTGTGTGTGTGTGTGCGCGTGCGGAGCGCGCTCGGGGGCGGCCGATGAGACGCGGAGCCCCCGTTGCGCTCCACCGCCGCGGGGGAACACGGACGCCTCTATAATGGGCTGCAGCCTGTGTGCCCTGCGCAAGAGAGAGGAGCGCTACAGACTGCTCTATGAGATCGCTCAGGTAAGAGAGAGCGCCCGCGGGGGGGTGTGTGTTCATGTGTGGGGGTGATCCGCTCTGAGGCTGAAGCTGAGGCTGAAGCTGACCTAGTGCTGAGGTCCTGCCCTGTTCTGTGTGCAGTTTTTAATGTACTAGATGTGAGTTGAGCAGGAGACTTTCTCCTGGCTGTGTTAGGGTGAGGGTTACAGGTCCTTTTCCCTGGAGAGCAGAGTTTGAGAACAGGGCAGGACCTCAGCACTAGGACAGCTTCAGCCTCGGAGCAGATCACCTCACTCCCACATTCTCTCAGCTTGCGTTTGTAAAGTGTGTCAGAGAAATCGTCTGCAGGGAGTTCTCACACCAGGGAATTACACTCCTGCTGAGCCTGTGAACTGATGAAATCAATATGTGCTCTCTCTCCGTCTCTCTCTCTCTCTCTCTCTGTCTTTCTCTCTCTCTCTTTCTCTCTCCCCGTCTCTGTTTCGCTCTCTCTTCATCTCTCTTTTGCTCTCTCTTCGTCTCTCTGTCTCTCTCTCTCTGTCCGTCTCTGTTTCTTTCTCTCTCTTTCTCCGTCTCTGTTTCTCTCTCTCCCTCTTTCTCTGTTTCACTCTCTTTCTCTCTCACTGTACCTCTCTGTTTTCCTCTCTCTCTCCTTCTCTCCTCTCTCCAAAAGAAGTCAGTTGAGCACAGGTTAGTGGCAGTTTGAGATGCTTGTACTTTGCAATTTAGTTTTGTCACATTTGTTTGAGGGGATTTAAGCCATTGTGAATTGTGAATGCAGACACAAGACAACTGAGCTCTGTGTGTGTATATCTTTAGCTCTGAGAGCCTCTCCCTGTGACAGACCTATAACCTCGGAGTGTGTGTGTGTGTGTGTGTGAGTGAGAGAGAGTGTGTGTGTGTGTGTGTGAGAGAGTGTGTGTGTGTCTGTGTGTGTGAGAGAGTGTGTGTGTGTGTGTGTGTGTGAGTGTGTGTGTGTGTGAGAGAGTGTGTGTGTGTGTCTGTGTGTGTGAGAGAGTGTGTGCCTGTGTGTGTGCGAGTGTGTGTGTGTGTGTGTGTATGCGTGTGAGAGTGTGTGAGTGTGTGTGCGCGCGTGCGTGTGTGTGTGTGTGTGTATGCATGCGTGTGTGTGTGTGTGCGCGCCTGTGTGTGTGTGTGTGTGTGTGTGTGAGTGAGTGTGCCTGTGAGAGTGTGTGTGTGTGTGTGTGTGTGTGTGTGTGCCTGTGAGTGTGTGTGTGTGTGTGTGTGTGCCTGTGCCTGTGAGAGTGTGTGTGTGTGAGAGAGAGAGAGTTTTTCGGTGTGAAAGACGGGACGCTCGGTTTCTCGTCCCAGCGGCGCAGGGGGCGGCGTGGGATTGTCCCAGAGCTCTGAGGGGAGCACGGACCAATCAGGACCCTCCGGTTTACGCACACGCCGTGATTCACTCTCAAATGAACCTGCGCGTTAATCGTATACCAAAACACCTCAGAGGGGATGAGACGGATCGGCCGCCCGAGCGCCAGTCACAGGGAGGGTCACCTGTTCCTTAGCGTTTGTCGCGTCGAGCTAACGAGTGGAGCTAACGGAGTCGCTGCCTGGGTTTCGGAAGGCGTTTGCGGAAGTTTGAAGCAACAGAGCGTCGGTCCGTGCCGACGTGCTCGAACGCGGGAGGCTTTGAGGAGTCGAACTTGGCAGCGCGCCCGCAGTCGACCGCGTCTCTGTGCGTTCTTTGGAAAAAAAACTTACCGGGCTGTAAGTAATCAAACGCACTTCCACAGCGATGTATTAAACGGGCGCTTGCGCTCAGGCATCAGCGACGTGAGGAGGCGACGCCCCCGACGTCTTCATACGAGCCGCGTAGTTGCCGTGGAAACACCGCGCGAGTCGGTCCACGTGCTTTAATCAGTGCGGTTCTGTCGAACCGGCGACGGGGGGAAGGCTGGGTTTTCTGAATGAGAGCTGCTTTATTGTGGAGGGGGGGTGGGAGGTGCTGCGCCTCTGAGGGGCAGCAGAGAGCAGGGGACCGCCTCACCGCCGAGGTTTGGGCTCGCCCCCCCCCCTCCCGAATGTGGACACTATGGCGCTCTCTCGCCCCAAGTGGTGCTGGGAGTTCCTCTGGGCCGCGGGTGATGGGGTGTGAGAGGGGCTGGGGGGGGGAGCGGAGCATCGCGGTTTAATGTGCTGAGCCAGGACTCAGAGCTACGTTAACGCTCACTTTAGCCCCCTCCCCCCTCTCTACTGTATCTCTCCATCTCTCCGCACCGCTCTTTCAGTCTCCCCCCACTCTCTGTCTATCTCTCCCCACCACTTTTTCTGCCCCCATCTCTATCTATCTATCTCTCTATCTCACTCTACCCACTCTATCACTCTCTCCCCATCTCTCTCTCTATCTCTCCTGACCACTCTCTATCTCCGCCACCCTCTCTCTATCACCCACCCTCCCACCCTCTCTCTATCTCAACCTGTGTGTATGCAGTCTGTGTGTGTGTGTGTGTGTGTGTGTATGCAGTGTGTGTGTGTGTGTGTGTGTGTGTGTGTGTGTGTGTGCAGTCTGTGTGTGTGTGTGTGTGTGCGTGTGTGTGTGTGTGTGTGTGTGTGTGTGCAGTGTGTGTGTGTGCGTGGCAGTGGGGTGACACTGCTGAACCTCCAGCCCTCCCGTGTCCCCTGCAGAGCTCCTGACTGTTAGCTGCAGACCCGCTCATCCGTCTCCCCGGCCCCATTACGCTGCTCTGAGCCATGCTGCTCTCCCATTAAACCGGAGAGAGCAGCGCTAAGGCGGCGGGAGACTGATGTGTGGGCTGATTGATCCGGTGTCCAGCGGGGAGATTACCCTGAGATACAGCACGGGCTTCGCAGCCCCTTCTGAAACAGGCCGACAGCGCCGTTACGGGGAACGTCACGGCCGACGACGTCTAACCACTTCAGCCGGGACTCTGTCCGTAATGGACGCCGTCGTCTTGGCTTTTAATCTGGGTCGAGATGTTTCCAAAGCGTCGCCTCTCGATTGCAGAGAAATGCGCGGCATCCATCTTGTGCGTGGTAGTTTCACCAGGTGACAAACATTTCCATGGATTTCTCCACCCCCCCCCCCCCCCCCCCCCCCCCCCCCCCCCCCCCCCCCCCCCCCCCCCCCCCCCCCCACTACTAGAGTAGACAATGACAATCTGACAGCCCACTCCACCAACTCAATTATGAGGTCGGTGTCATTGAGTACAGACCAATTACTGGGAACTGTAATCTGACCAAGAGCCCCCTGGAGTATGTGAGATCCGTACAGCGAGCCATAAGTGACATGACTGTGTACAGTATATGTACATAAAACCCATCTTGCTTTAAATCTTGCAGCTATTTTTATTACCGTATTGTTCAATGTTTATTTTAACAGCCTTATTTTATACCTGTATGTATTTATGTATGTGTAGGAATAGCCCGAAAGGTATACAAAATCTTACTAAAGACTTACTAAAATTTTGCTGTTGTGTTGTGAAATACCTGTCCGTAGACATTAGCAGTCACACGGCGAGAGATACAGGTCACATGACGAGAGAGACAGGCAATGAGTTTATCGGCCCGGTCCACTAAATCTTTAGGAAGGGATTTGAGGATCTAACGGGGAACTGATGAATTGACCTTTTCCTCTTCCATTCGTTACAAAATCCCAATAAGTGCGCCGGTGACCTTTTCAGACCTGGCTCAATCCCCTCGGCCCCCCGACCCCCCGACCTCGGGCGAGAAGCCCCCTCAAAACAAGTTTTAGTCAGAGGAGAAATTGGCCTTCTGTGTCAATCCAGCTCTGCGAAGTGTCGCAGGTGGAAATTGTCCAATCAAATTGGTCGTTTTGTTAGACTTTATTTTCAGGAGCGAATAGACGAAGGTGCTGTTGAACCCGTCTCACATTTGAGTGTCTTTACTTACCTTAGAACACATTAGGCTATTTTTGTGTAGTTTTTTTCCCACAGGAAGTCATATTTGTAAATTATGCAGGTGTCGTATGCTTATATTACGTGGTACGCAGGGTGAATGTGTCTGCGCGCGACGGACGAAAACTCAGTTTTCCGTACCAAACTCCCTCACCGTAAAATTAATTGTTCGATCACAACCCCCCCCGTTTTAATGAATATTTGATGCAGAATTAAATGGAACGACCTGCCGCAGCTGGATGATAGGGCAGCAGTCCAGCCCCCCCTGCTCTTCATAAGATGGTAAGAACAAGCGGTGTCTGGTGGGGCTGGCTGTTTGAGCCCTGTCTACGTGCTCATTACGAGCCGCGGTGTTGGCGGTTAGAGTGAGAACCTCTCTCTCCATGATGCAGGGAGCAGGTCATCCGCTGTGTGTGTGTGTGTGTGTGTGTGTGTGTGTGTGTGTGTGAGTGCGTGTGTATTGCTCTGCGAGATTCTCTGTGGCATAGAGAGTTTTTTCATGCGTGTGTGTATGTGTGTGTGTGTGTGAGTGCGTGTGTATTGCTCTGAGAGATTCTCTGTGGCATAGAGAGTTTTTTCAAGCGTGTGTGTATGAGTGCGTGTGTGTGTGTGTGTGTGTGTGTGTGTATTGCTCTGAGAGATTCTCTGTGGCATAGAGAGTTTTTTCAAGCGTGTGTGCATGTGTGCATGTGTGTCTGAGAGTGCGTGTCCGAGTGTGTGTCTGTCTGTGTGTGTGTGTGAGTGTGTGTGCATGAGTGCGTGTGTGTGTGTGTGTGTGTGTGTGTGTGTGTGAGTGTGTGTGCATGAGTGTGTGTGTGTGCCTGCGTGCGTGTGTGTGTGTGTGTGTGCGAGTGTGTGTATACCTGTTATAGTCAGTTATCACACTGAGCCTCTCTCTCTCTCTCTGAGCTCCAGGCCCGCTGAAGCAGCTGATTGTGAGCGTGAGCTGCTGATGGCGTGATCTGCGGGTTCAGAAGCTGTAGCGCTAACGCTTAACCCCCCGCCGCGGCTCCGCATCGTTTGCGGACAGGCGCGGGACGGCCTGGGGAGGAGAGAGGGGGGGGGGGGGGGGTTACCCCCACGAACCCCATCACGGGAGCCCCTGCGAATTCTCCCCCCTTTAATATTACCGGTGACATTTAGAAAGAACCGTCTGGAACGGAGCTCTGGTGGAGGTCCCTTTCTTTGACGGGACGAGTTCAGGGAAAAGTGTCAGCCACCTTCCTTTGTGGAAGGCCGACCCCCCCCCCCCCCGAGGCATGCTGGGAAGGGGCCGGAGATTGGAGGCCACAGGGGAGCGCAAAAGGTCCCAGGGCGGCCCCCTGCCGGCGACACCTCGGTGTGCGCCCTCTGGGTCGGGCCGATAAGGCGCCAGCGAGGGAGCGAGCGAGCGGCGGGGGGCCCCCGGGTGGAGCGGCGATAAGGAGCGGCCCGAATGAACCCGCAGGGCTCGTCGTTAGCGTCACACTGCCGCTGAAGGTCCCGCTGCACGGTGCCGTCTGTTAGCCGCCTCCGCTAGCGGCGCAACCGTTACCACCACCACCACCGGGGGGACGCGAGCCGGGGAGCTTCTGTCGCGCTGACGAGGTTACCGTGACAGCGGAGACAAGGCGCCGCAATTGAGCGGTCGCGATCGCCCTCCGCCCGCCAAGCCGATCTTCCGAGGCCTGCGCTTTGACTGCGTTTGAGTGAGAGGCGGCGGCGCTGCGGCGCTGCAGGATGACGTGCGGGCCGCTTTATAAGGGCTGGCTCGCTGCGCGCCGGTGAGCCGCCGCGGCTCGCTCCGTGAGCTGTGCTGCGGCGAGCACGGCCGGCTGCTGATTGGTCCGTATCTCCTGTCCTGTGCTCGCTCGTGCGGTTTGTCACGTGACTGGCTCTGGGTGAGTAAACGTGCTGATTACACAGACAGTCATTACTCTACGGTGGAGTTCCCTCTGCTTGGAGAGTTAAGTGCTTGTGCGTTGATTGAATGTGGCTAAACAGTTGATTTGCATAAGGAAGACCAGAGCCTCCGTTCATAATGTGTTGAGCATTGAAAGCGCCAGTTAAGGGTGAATGATTATCATTTCAATTAAGCAAGTTCCCCGTCAGGTTTTAGACTGGGGTTGAAAGGCGTTCACAAATATTTTACTTCACCAGGCGCGGGTATTTGTGAAGCACACCAGGCCACAGTCGCTTAGACAGGAACGAGCTTAGCCGGGACTAGCGCTTCTCTTATTTTTAAGGACAGCAGACATTCTACCCACCTTTCATGTTTCTTATTCCATTCTGACGGGGAGAGAGCGGACAGGGCGGCGGAAAGAGACGGGGTCGCGGCCTGGAAAGAGTCATGGGGAGGGATCCAAGCCCCAAACCGCGCTCCGGGTGGGGGGGGGGGGTTCTTGCCTGACTGGATGTGTAAACCGTGGCTACTCCCGGTACGTTGCGGTAGTGTTAGCCGCAGGTGAAACTTGCGGTTCGGTGTTCACGTCACTCAGCTGCTTGAGACATCACCGCTGGAACGAAGCTCTGCAGCCCCGTGCCGCCCAGGAGAGAGAGAAACTGCTCCTGCAGCTATCGCTCTATAAAACCTCAAAGCGTTCTCATAATTACTCTCGTTCCGACACGAGCGAGCGTCTTCCCAGCCGGAAGAGAAGATTTGCTTAATATGTTCGCACCCTCCCCCGGAGAGATCACACCTCCACTCCCCCCCCCCCCACCCCCGCGACACGCATAAACAGGCTCCTCGTCTAATAATGTTCTCCGGCTTCTGGGGAGCAGCCATGGAATATATTATCTAAGCTGTATTTTTTTTCCCCCCCCGCAGCGTACGTGCGATCGCGAGTGGTCTGGGGGTGGGGCTTGGCTTTAGCTCCGCCTTGTTTCGAGCGCGGTTCCACTTCCTGTCGCGCTTTCCCTTCAGAGGCTTGGAAAAGAACAGTTAAGCCTGAGAGGTGTTGTAGAAGTTTTTTTTTTTCTTCTTATCTCCTCTTGACTGAATAGCGGACCATTCTCAGGTTTGTGCAGTGCCCTCCCGAAATTAAATTTTACTGGGAAATCCCCATAGACACTGCGAAACACGCCATCGCAGTGTTCAGAAATCATTAAGAAACTGCTCCTACCCTGCTCCTCCACTGCACCTCCTCTGCTCCTCCTCTGCTCCTCCTCTTTCTCTGCTACTCCTCCAGCTGCTCCTCCGCTGCTCTTTCTCTCCAAACAGCCGTCTGTGAGCTCTCTCTCTCTCTCTCTCTTCACAGCGGCACGGCCAGCTCAGACCTCAGGCAGACGCCGACAGGCAGGCTCACAGCTGTGCGGCGTCTGGATCGAGGCGGCCGCGCCCCCCCCCCCCCCCCCCCCCCCCCCCCCCCCCCCCCCCCCCCCCCCCCCCCCCCCCCCCCTCCCCGAACCCCCATAAACTCACCGCCGTTACCCAGACCACTCCTCGGGCCGGAGCCCAAGCAGCTGTGCCCGCAGCCCGCACCAGACGCTTTTACAGCCTCCGTCCCCCTGCAGTGCACTGGGGCATGCTGGGAAAAAAGCACCGTCTTGTTTCTTTCCCTAAAACCGTTTCTTCACGGAGATCGCCTCCGACCTTTATGGCTCGCGGCTAGTGCGTCAGCGTTCAAACAGAGCGCGCTTTAGGGCGCTGCGCAAACCTTCAGCGCTGAGAACGGGCGGCTTGCTCGGTCTGTACCCGACGGCAGCAAGAACGAAAAAAAGCCCGGGAGCATGCGGGTAACGGGCGAAGACTCCGAGCGGCCCCCGCCCCGGACGCTCCCGACCCCGAGCCCTGGCCGCCGCGACCCCCCCCGAGCCCGGAGGTCCTCCTGGCGGCGCCGCGGGTCCTGTTCCGCTCGTAAGCGGCGGCGTGAGACGCGCTGCGTTTCCATAAAGGCCTTATGAGCGTATAAATCAGGCCCCGCGGTCGCGAGCGCTCTCCCCGTGCGTGCCGCTGCGCTCCTACGGCACTGAGCTTCAGTGAAATGATCCAGCCCACCGGGGAAATCCGGAGACCTCCAACCTCTCGCCCCACCCCCTGCCCACACACACACACACACACACACACATGCACACACTCTTACACACACATGCTCACACACACACACACATATGCACACACTCTCACACACACATGCTTGCAGACATGCACACACACACACACGCACACTGTATGTGTGTATATATGCAGTATATACTGTATGTATGTGTGTGTGAGTGTGCAGTGTGCCTGTGTGAGTGTTGTGTGTATGCATGTGTGTGTACTGTGTGTGTGTGTGTGTGTATATATATATATATATATATGTGCAGTGTATTGTGTGTGTATGTATGTATATATTCAGTGTATGCTATATGTATGCGTGTAAATCATGCTGAAAGTAATGAAATGGCACCACTGGAAGTAATGACATGAAACTGGCTCCACATTAGCCTGCTTCACTAGAGCAGCATCAGCAGAGCGCTGCGGTGAGCTCACGCCGGCCCAGGGCCGTAATGCGCAGCGTGAAAGCGGTAGCAGGCTAACGGCGGCGGGGCGTTAGAGAACACAGAGTGACACGCGGCCGACGGGGGCTCAGTCTGTGAAGAGAGCGGGCTGTTTGGCGGAAGGGGTATGAAAGTTTAGGTGACGACGGTGCGGCAGCACCACCACCTCGCTCGCCACGGGCCACGCCCCCCCCGTCAAACGCCGCAAGCCTCACAGCAACCTGACGCCGCGTGCGTTAATGAATATTCAAATGTTGATTGCGGATTAATTAGAACATCTGGCACTCGTTAAACCGCCTCGGAAAACAGTCCTCTCCCGCCGTTCGGTTTAGCTGCGCTAGAAAAGTACAAGGCGAGGATTTCCGCGCAGGTCAGATAGCGCCCTGGAGGAAAGTGGAGATGCGATTGTTCCCCCCCCTCCACCCCCCCTCTAAGACTGTCCTGAGCAATAGGGTGGCTCATTTATCCGGCCCAAACTCCTGTCTACAATCTGGGACTCTGACCCACAGCAGCGAGGAGCTGAGAAAAGATGCTCTTTTTGTGTGGTTTCTGCTCTTAAATACGTTTTATTTTATCGTTCCCTTTTTCCCTTTGTCTCACTGTTTCTTTGTTCTTTTATTTGAAAGTGACTTGGAACTGTAACTGGGTCGAGCTGTGTGACCCAGCAGTAAATGGTGTCGAGCTGTAGCCGGGCGGAGCTGCATCTTGGCAGTTTTGCTGCTGACCTCTGACCTTGTCGCTCTCAGAAGGTGCGTCCATCTGTCCGTCTCGGCTTGGTCCAGAGCTCGCGTCTCCCAGACCGACATCAGGGACTCGTACCGGCTGATTTTTTTTAAAGCTTTCGTCTGGCAGCGCACACCTGTTCACCCTATCTCCCTACCCTCCTTCCATTTAAATTCCTATTTTTGGTTTTATAATTAATAATGTTTTCAGGTCATTACACTAATTTTCAGGACTTTGTTTAGGGGGGGTTCACGGGTTATTTTCATTACATCTTGGTCATGCCATATTCCAAACAACGGAGGGAAACTGGAGAACTGTGGCGAGCCGCCCTGTGGTGTTTTCACTGTCTGACTGCCACTGTCTGCTCCATTTTGGCTCCGTACGGAGCCAGAATGGAGCGCCGTCTCCTCCGTTTCCACCACAGATGCATTCAGTCTCATTAACAGCTACCAATCTGTTTTGTTAGAACAATCAATGAAGACATTCATTCACTAAAGTCTGAATTTCTGTATCACTGCTGTCTTTTACTAGTAGTAGTGTGTATGTGTGTGTGTGTGTGCCTGTGTGTGTGTGCATGGGACAGTGTGTATGCGTGTGTGTGTGTGTGTGCATGGGACAGTGTGTGTGTGTGTGTGTGTGTGTGTGTGTGCCTGTGTGTGTGTGCATGGGACAGTGTGTGTGTGTGTGTGGTAGAAACGGTCCTGCTCTTTCCAGTGTGTTGTATATAATGGGTTTGATGTGACGGCCTCGCTGAGTGTGCAAAGCGCATTCCCATCACATGACGTCCTGCACCTGTGATGCTGGGGCGCTGCCCCTCTCCCCCCCGCAGGTGAACGGGAAGGACGTCTCCAAGGTGACGGCGGAGGACGCGGCGGAGGCCTTGTGCAGCGGCAGGGACCCCATGGCGGCGCAGGTCCCGCGACGGAACCCCGCCTCCCCGGGCGGCCACGGCAACCCGCGGGACGCGCGGCTGGCGGACGTCTGCACGCAGACCGACATCACCTTCCAGCACATCATGGCCCTGGCCAAGCTCCGCCCCCTCACCCCCCCGCTGCCCGACCTGTGTCCCTTCCTGCTGTCCGACAGGTACCCCCCTCCAATAAAAACACACAACTTCTGTCCGACAGGTACCCCCTCCAATAAAAACACACAACTTCTGTCCGACAGGTACCCCCTCCAATAAAAACACACAGCTTCAGTCTGACAGGTAACCCATCCAATAAAAACACACAGCTTCTGTCCGACAGGTACCCCCTCCAATAAAAACACACAACTTCTGTCTGACAGGTAACCCCTCCAATAAAAACACTCAACTTCTGTCCGACAAGTACCCCCTCCAATAAAAACACACAGCTTCTGTCCGATAGATGGTCAGGATTCAATCAAATTCCGTCCTTAACATTGGTTTGCAAATTAGTGAAAGTTCTGCCTTTTTCTTCCCTTCACAAACACAGTTTGGTGACTTCGTTTTGGTGAATGTGCCAGTCTTTGTGAAGAGAGGTGACTGTTGTCTGTGTTCCATCAACATCTGTCCTCAACTTTGACTCCCAAGTGAACGCGAGCGTCACACTTGGTCTTCACAAACTCGCGAACCCGACACGCCGTGTTTGTGAAGGACAATAAACGAAAAACCGCCATTTCATTGTTAGTCGTCGAACCCAGGCCGCTGCGTTCAGAAACGCTCTGAATGGGTCTTCACAGACTATTTAGGCTGGATTTTTTTCCTCTCGTCTTTTTTTAATGAGGGTCTATTACTCAGTTACACAGATTATAAGTAATTATCGTGGGGAAATGGCCTGGCATTTTGCTAATGGCGTTTAAACGTTTGTCTACGCATGCATTTTTCATTACATCACGCATTAAAATGTACATTGCATTGTGGGAAAAAAGGCACGAATTCAACAAAAGAAGCACTTAAAATACTCCATCATTTATAAAGAGAAATAAATTGTGGGCGCGAGTACGCGGAGCATCGCAAAACATCCCTGTTTCCGCGTTTCCCGGGGGACGGCGGCGTGTGAATGTTGCTTTTCAAGGGCCTTCTGAATGAAGCTGGAGTTAATGGAGGCTGTCTGGAGGAGTGGGCATTTCTAAGTGGGTGATTGATGTCGCCCGGCCCCCCGCGGATAACTGACCCGCTTCGAATCCGTAATCCGCCTCGATTTTTCGTATTGCGCTCGGACGTGCGGGTGGAGCTCAGGGTGTTTTTGTTTTTGTTTTTTTTAAAAATCCAGCGATCGCATTTCGTTCTTTTTTTTTGCGCTGGTTTCTGAGTGCTAAACGCTAGCGGCGGCGTGCTACTCCGGAGCGACGGGCTCAGCTTGGAACGCAAGGCCCAGGCTCAGCTCCACACCGAGCGCTTTGAGAGCGCCGGCCGATGGTCAGACAGCACGGGGAGCGACGGACCTGTGCTTACGCAACTCATCCTCACAGCTGCTGGGGAGGGGTTACTGTCTAGACCTGAGTTAAGCTGTTTATGAATTTCTTCAACCCGTAAGGTTACTGTCTAGACCTGCGTGAAGCCGTTTATGAATTTCTTTAACCCATAAGGTTACTGTGTAGACCCGAGTGAAGCCGTTTATGAATTTCTTTAACCCATAAGGTTTACTGTCTACAGTTGAGTGGAAGTGTCTGAAATGCATTAAATACTTTAACCCACAAGGTTACTGTGTAGACCCGAGTGAAGCTGTTTATGAAATGTTTTACTCAGGCTTCAGACAGATGAAACATCACTGACACTTTATTTCCCCAAGATTGTGAGTTTAATCCGCCCCCCCTTGTCTCCGGACAGCTGTCACTCACTGCAGACCGTGGAGCAGGAGTTCTACGAGGGCACGGAGTACCTCTCTCACACCCCCGCCAGCGGAGAGAGGGCAGACGAGTTCGAGTACGAGGTAAGTGCGCACGAAGAAGTGCAGAAGGCCGGGTGTCCTGCTCATTAGCTCATTAGCTCGGTTCTGTTTTCTTCCCGCAAGCCAGCGATTGGCTTGCTTTCTTCGGACTTCGCATTGAATCGGCGCAGGAAACGCTTCTCCCCACACACACACACACACACGCGCGCGCGCTCCCATCCGCTCTTCCCCGGTCCCTCGCTGTCAAAGACGCGATATCACCGCGGCAGCACCCAGTCGCCCCCAAATCGCCCAATCGGAGCTGCTAATTTGCCGGCAGGTCTCGCCCGCGCGCTCGGGTCCAATCTCCCATCTCCCGTCGTCTCTCGCGGGGCTTGTCCGGAATAAGCCAATCCCAGGGGGGTGGGGTGGGAGATGGGGGGCGGGGGGGGGGGGGGGGTCAGGTGTCAGCCGAATCGAGAGCTTCTCCCCCCCGTCAGAGCGCCGCCGCCACGTATCTCCCCACCGCCATTTTTTTTTAAGCAGTTTGCCTTTGGTGAATTTCGTTGATTAGTTTGGTTTCAGTTCAGACGTTGGTTTAGCTTCATTTCAGTACCACCCTAACCCCCACCCCACCCCATCCTCTCAGCTCAGTAAATGGAGGAGTGGAATTTAAAGAGTGATCGAGAGCGGGAACGGAGGGGTGCAATTTAAACAGGGTGATGGAGAGCAGGAATGGAGGGGTGGAATTTAAAGACTGATATGTAGCGAGAACAAAGGGGTGGAATTTAAACAGGGTGATGGAGAGAAGGAATGGAGGGGTGGAATTTAAACAGGGTGATAGGGAGCAGGGATGGAGGGGTGGAATTTAAACAGGGTGATAGGGAGCAGGGATGGAGGGGTGGAATTTAAACAGGGTGATAGGGAGCAGGGATGGAGGGGTGGAATTTAAACAGGGTGATAGGGAGCAGGGATGGAGGGCAAACAGAGTGAGCACCTCTCTCTCTACCTCAGAGGATGGGGAAATACCGCCGTTCTGTAATGTCATCAGCTTTAAAATGGCGTCTCAATTTCACGGTCCGACGTTCTCGCTGATGAAATGAAACGGTTTGTTCTTGTCGCCATTGTCTACATAATAATTGGATCATTCGCATGTATACCTAGTTTAATTTCACAGCGATAATGGCGAGGGGGGGGGGGGGGTTCTGCTGATCATCCACAATGAGGTTTCTGATCCATTTCCTATCTGACACATTTACGGGCTAATGCGATCGACTGACCCGTAGCAAAGGGTTTCCAATGGCTACCATTTGTCCTCCATTTCAGAAACGTTCTTTCGAGCCCGGGGCATTGATCAGTCAGCTGATGCAGAACTTTAGTCTTCTTGAGGTGCTGGTTCTGAGCCCATTATCCTTGGGCGGGTGGACGTCTAGGTCTTACTGCATTCGCCTCACTTCTGGCCTGTAGGAGAATCCGGATGATTCACCTAGTCCCCTGTTCCCCCTCACAAGTAAATAGTTTATGCCTGTATTTTGACCAAAGAGAGGTGCTCCCCTCCAACTGATATTTGTGCTGCTGGGGTACTGGACTCCCCTACTGTTAATACTAGGGTGTTCAAAAATGATGTAGCAATATCATGGTTAGCCAAGCTCCTGAAGTCACAGGAAGAGACGTTCAGTCCCTCCCAACACCCATGTCCTTGGCAGACCTTCAATTCTACAGGCTTCAGGCTTTTGTCACCAGGATGTGGACTTGCATTAAATTTCCCCCACTTCCTCATAACACAACCACAAACATGGCCGCCACACTTTTACGATGAAGTGAATTAATTAAAAAAAGGAGGGAAACACACGAGCGCCCTGCGTAACCGCAGAAATCGTTTATTAGCACGGATTTTATTAGCATTAGCGCTTACAGGGGCGCCCAGCAGGGTTAGGCGGACGTGCTCAAACGTGCTAATCGGCCGAAACGCGGAGATAAAACCACCCAGATGTGGCGTAGATGCTCAAACCGGAGCAGAGGGGGAACGTATTTCGACCGCCGCCGGTCGTCCTCGAGCGGACCGGCAGTTTTATTTTGTGTGCGTTTGAGCTCGTCTAACGTGTATAATGCTAGACGCGCGACTAATAAACTCCTGAGCGTCTCTCCCTCGGGACGCGCGGCTTCCTTCGGCACGTCCCGCGTTCTCCGCGGTTCGCCCTTTCATTGATAATTTCGTGAGAACGCGCCGATGATTCCGCTCCGTCCGTTGAGTCGTTCCTCGGCAGAAGCACTGAGTCTCTCCTCGGGTGAAATCGGGGCAGGCCGGCGCTAATGGTGGGTAGTTACGTACGCGCGCGGCGTAAACGCAGCCTCAAGTTCACTCGGACGCCGGTTTTTAATCGCTAATGAACTGGCGCTTGCCTGCGGCGAGGAGAGCGGCGGACGCGAATAGAGACGGGGGCACGCGGGAGCTCCTTCAGACGGACATTTTGGACTTTAACGTCACCGGAAGCAGCCGCGAACGCACGGAAGCGTTTAAACTCCGTGAAACAAAATGGCCTCCGCGGTCGCGCTTTGTTTCCGGCACAGTTCCGCTCTGGCGTTCCCGTAAGCGACAACCAAGACTGTGCTCGGAGCGTAAACTTATTCACCAGCTTTGTTCCGGAAGATTATCTCGCTGCAGGGATATTGATTTAGTAATTGTGCGTGATTTGTGACACAATTCCATACCGATTTTGTTTTTATTTTTAATTTTTAATTTTTTTAATTTAAGTATCACACTTACGACAGAAAAGGCTCTAAATGGTTATTCGTACCGTGGCATGTTTTTTGGGGACTGTAAGTGGTTTTTGAGTATTTCAGTATGGCCAGTAGCCCCGCCCCCCGACTGACCTGGTGCTCTGCAGGAGGTGGAGCTGTGTCGGCTGAACAGCCAGGAGAAGCTGGGCCTGACGCTGTGCTACAGGACGGACGAGGAGGAGGAGGACGCCGGCGTATACGTCAGCGAGGTGAGAGCCTGATTACGCGCCCGGTTATTCACCCGCGCGGCACAGCTGCCTGCTGACTCATGACCGTTCGCTTTCGAAGGGCGTCCCACGATCTCCATTCCGCGCCCGCTGCGCCACACCGTCAATGACTCCAGCTCGCTCCCCGTGACATCAGCGTTCCAACAACACCGAACGCGATTGGGCTGCCTGTGGAAAGCCTGAGGTTTACATGCCGCTGGTCCAATAGGATGTTTTGCGGCTGTGCAGCGCTGGGCCCGTAGCTGTCTCTCTGTCAGACCCTGCCGACTCCCTGTCATTACCGTAAACAGTTTCCAGTTTCCTCTGGGGGTCTGAGAAGGGGCACACTCCTGTAAAGCATCCTACAAAGAGAATCCAGAATCGCGGCAGTTGCCTTTTCAAATACAAACCGCCTTTTCAGCATAAAACCAGCACGAAATGTGAACACGCTAGGTTTGCTAATATTACGAGCACGAACAAACGAACGGCCACGAACATGGAAATGTCACTAATTAACATGCGAAAACAGAGCTACCGATTGCATATTCAAAAACAAACTGCAAAGGTAGAAATGTAGCAAATTTCCATACTCACCCAAACACAACCACAAGCTCTCTCGTCCTAGCGTCCTCCGCTTGAGCAAAATCACAGGTGATACTAATCACACTAATTACAACGATAAGCTGAGTCACTATACGTTGACTTCCCCCAGGTCCCAACGAAAATCTAACTAAAACCTAACATAGTCTTCAGTGTAGTTACCGGGCTCGAGGCGGCTTTTAAAGGCAAAACCCGTGAACGCAAATGAGAGACCAATTTAATAGTCACTCACGGCGAACCGGAGCGTACCCCCACCCAGAGTTAACACCAAAAATAAGAAAGGCAAAATAACAACTACCACTACAAAGCCCACACACCAGAGGCTTCTGCCAGTATCTATAATATCCATCATGTAAAACTGAAATACTAAAATATAAAACTGAAATAATATTGAAAAACCAGGAGAAAGTAAACCATCCCTATGATAGACTAAAGCCCACATTTGTTTTAGTAAATACCAGCGAGTAACTGTGTTGCTGCATTTGCCCACATCAACATTTAAGCACACCTGACACCTGAGTTGTCCTTTTAGTCGCCGTCAGAGTTGTCCTTTTAGTCGCCGTCGGGGTTGTCCTTTTAGTCGCCGTCAGAGTTGTCCTTTTAGTCGCCGTCGGGGTTGTCCTTTTAGTCGCCGTCAGAGTTGTCCTTTTAGTCGCCGTCAGAGTTGTCCTTTTAGTCACCGTCGGGGTTGTC
>CM045901.1:9224497-9256914 GCA_025169545.1 Anguilla japonica | reverse complement strand
GGGCGTGTCTCAGAGAGAGGCAGAGCAGGGCGTGTTTCAGAGAGAGGTAGAGCAGGGCGTGTTTCAGAGAGAGGCAGAGCAGGGCGTGTCTCAGAGAGAGGCAGAGCAGGGCGTGTTTCAGAGAGAGGCAGAGCAGGGCGTGTCTCAGAGAGAGGCAGTGCAGGGCGTGTTTCAGAGAGAGGCAGAGCAGGGCGTGTTTCAGAGAGAGGCAGAGCAGGGCGTGTCTCAGAGAGAGGCAGAGCAGGGCGTGTTTCAGAGAGAGGCAGAGCAGGGCGTGTCTCAGAGAGAGGCAGAGCAGGGCGTGTTTCAGAGAGAGGCAGTGCCGGGCGTGTTTCAGAGAGAGGCAGTGCAGGGCGTGTTTCAGAGAGAGGCAGAGCAGGGCGTGTTTCAGAGAGAGGCAGTGCCGGGCGTGTCTCAGAGAGAGGCAGAGCAGGGCGTGTTTCAGAGAGAGGCAGTGCAGGGCGTGTCTCAGAGAGAGGCAGAGCAGGGCGTGTTTCAGAGAGAGGCAGTGCCGGGCGTGTTTCAGAGAGAGGCAGAGCAGGGCGTGTTTCAGAGAGAGGCAGTGCCGGGCGTGTTTCAGAGAGAGGCAGAGCAGGGCGTGTTTCAGAGAGAGGCAGTGCCGGGCGTGTTTCAGAGAGAGGCAGAGCAGGGCGTGTTTCAGAGAGAGGCAGTGCCGGGCGTGTCTCAGAGAGAGGCAGAGCAGGGCGTGTTTCAGAGAGAGGCAGTGCCGGGCGTGTCTCAGGGAGAGGCAGAGCAGGGCGTGTCTCAGGGTGTGTTTGTGGGCGTGTCTCCCTACCTCAGAGATGGCCGCCGCCTCCTCGGTCCCCTGCAGCAGAGCACTGATCTGACCACAGCACTGCCTGCTCCTTTCCTGAAACCGGTAAAATACACACACACGCGCACACACACACACACACATGCACGCGCACACACACGCACACACAGTAGCATGTGTCAGGTAAAGTTCTCCTCCTCTTCCTGTGCTTCGCTAAGCAGCATAAACAGACATTTACACCAAGGTCTGGATGCTCTTCCGCTCTGACCTCAGCCATATTAATGTAAAGTGTAGGTCTGGTTATGACACACCTAGTGAGTTTGTAACCCATGGTAGAGCAAGGAGGCCAAGAACGTTTTTTGTAATGTGACAGAGAACGCTTGGCGTCCCACAATTCCCCCGTGTACCCTTCAGCGGCGCCGGGTGCGTGTGGCGAGCAGTAACCTGTAAAAGGGGGTCCAGCGGCGCCTCTTTTTCGGGGGCTCTGGAGGGCTTCGGGCCGGGGCAGGGCGGGGATGAGACGTGTGCCTCCGCGCAGAGAGAGCACAGCTCGGCGTGCAGCGCGTTCAGTCTGAGAAACGACACAGCGGAGTGCGTTCAGTCTGAGAAACGACACAGCGGAGTGCGTTCAGTCTGAGAAACGACACAGCGGAGTGCGTTCAGTCTGAGAAACGACACGGTGGAGTGCGTTCAGTCTGAGAAATGACACAGCGCAGTGCGTTCAGTCTGAGAAACGACACGGCGCAGTGCGTTCAGTCTGAGAAATGACACAGCGCAGTGCGTTCAGTCTGAGAAACGACACGGCGCAGTGCGTTCAGTCTGAGAAATGACACAGCGCAGTGCGTTCAGTCTGAGAAATGACACAGCGCAGTGCGTTCAGTCTGAGAAACGACACGGCGCAGTGCGTTCAGTCTGAGAAACGACACAGCGCAGTGCGTTCAGTCTGAGAAACGACACAGCGCAGTGCGTTCAGTCTGAGAAACAACACAGCGCAGTGCGTTCAGTCTGAGAAACGACACAGCGCAGTGCGTTCAGTCTGAGAAACGACACAGCGCAGTGCGTTCAGTCTGAGAAACGACACAGCGCAGCGCGTTCAGTCTGAGAAACGACACAGCGCAGTGCGTTCAGTCTGAGAAACGACACAGCGCAGTGCGTTCAGTCTGAGAAACGACACAGCGCAGTGCGTTCAGTCTGAGAAACGACACAGCGCAGTGCGTAGAGAGAGGAGGTGGTGTGTAAGTATGTAGGGGTTAGTGTGTATATAGTGCAGAGTGTAAGTGTGTAGGGGTTAGTGTGTATATAGTGCAGAGTGTAAGTGTGCAGGGGTCAGTGTGTACTGTATATGGTGCAGAGTGTAAGTGTGCAGGGGTCAGTGTGTATATAGTGCAGAGTGTAAGTGTGCAGGGGTCAGTGTGTACTGTATATGGTGCAGAGTGTAAGTGTGTAGGGGTTAGTGTGTATATAGTGCAGAGTGTAAGTGTGCAGAGGTCAGTGTGTACTATATATAGCGCAGAGTGTAAGTGTGCAGGGGTCAGTGTGTACTGTATATGGTGCAGAGTGTAAGTGTGTAGGGGTTAGTGTGTATATAGTGCAGAGTGTAAGTGTGCAGGGGTCAGTGTGTATATAGTGCAGAGTGTAAGGGTGCAGGGGTCAGTGTGTACTGTATATAGTGCAGAGTGTAAGTGTGCAGGGGTCAGTGTGTACTGTATATAGTGCAGAGTGTAAGTGTGCAGGGGTCAGTGTGTACTGTATATAGTGCAGAGTGTAAGTGTGCAGGGGTCAGTGTGTACTGTATATAGTGCAGAGTGTAAGTGTGCAGGGGTCAGTGTGTACTGTATATAGTGCAGAGTGTAAGTGTGCAGGGGTCAGTGTGTACTGTATATAGTGCAGAGTGTAAGTGTGCAGGGGTCAGTGTGTACTGTATATAGTGCAGAGTGTAAGTGTGCAGGGGTCAGTGTGTACTGTAGCGCGGGGGGTCACCTGTCCCGGGACAGCCGGCGCCGTCCACACCGCAGCTGGGACAGGCTGACGGGGGCGGGCCTCAGGGCGGAGACGGGCGCCTGGTTGAGCGCGAACACGAGCACGACCTAAAAGGCAACGGGCAGCGGCCCGGACACAATGAGCACTGTGTGTAGAGCATGGCTACTCAGACCTGGCCCTCAAGGTCAGCAGCACCGCTGGTTTTCTCTTCTGCCTGATAGGACACAGTCCAATAATGTCACTGATTGGCCAGAGATTACACTCACCTGGTGCGCCAGGTCTAAATCAGTTCCTGATTAGAGGGGAGGAATGAAAACCAGCAGTACTGCTGATTTACAGTACCCTACTGTACTGTACCAGATTAGAGTACCCCTGGGGTACAGGACGCAGGGGCCCTAGGCCCAGATTAGAGTACCCCTGGGGTACGGGACACAGGGGCCCTAGGCCCAGATTAGAGTACCCCTGGGGTACGGGACACAGGGGCCCTAGGCCCAGATTAGAGGACCCCTGGGGTACGGGACACGGGGGCCCTAGGCCCAGATTAGAGTACCCCTGGGGTACGGGACGCAGGGGCCCTAGGCCCAGATTAGAGTACCCCTGGGGTACGGGACGCAGGGGCCCTAGGCCCAGATTAGAGTACCCCTGGGGTACGGGACGCAGGGGCCCTAGGCCCAGATTAGAGTACCCCTGGGGTACGGGACACAGGGGCCCTAGGCCCAGATTAGAGTACCCCTGGGGTACGGGACACAGGGGCCCTTGGCCCAGATTAGAGTACCCCTGGGGTATGGGACACAGGGGCCCTAGGCCCAGATTAGAGTACCCCTGGGGTACAGGACACAGGGGCCCTAGGCCCAGATTAGAGTACCCCTGGGGTATGGGACACAGGGGCCCTAGGCCCAGATTAGAGTACCCCTGGGGTATGGGACACAGGGGCCCTAGGCCCAGATTAGAGTACCCCTGGGGTACGGGACACAGGGGCCCTAGGCCCAGATTAGAGTACCCCTGGGGTACGGGACACAGGGGCCCTAGGCCCAGATTAGAGTACCCCTGGGGTACGGGACACGGGGGCCCTAGGCCCAGATTAGAGTACCCCTGGGGTACGGGACGCGGGGGCCCTAGGCCCAGATTAGAGTACCCCTGGGGTATGGGACACAGGGGCCCTAGGCCCAGATTAGAGTACCCCTGGGGTACGGGACACAGGGGCCCTAGGCCCAGATTAGAGTACCCCTGGGGTATGGGACACAGGGGCCCTAGGCCCAGATTAGAGTACCCCTGGGGTACGGGACGCGGGGGCCCTAGGCCCAGATTAGAGTACCCCTGGGGTACGGGACACAGGGGCCCTAGGCCCAGATTAGAGTACCCCTGGGGTATGGGACACAGGGGCCCTAGGCCCAGATTAGAGTACCCCTGGGGTACGGGACACAGGGGCCCTAGGCCCAGATTAGAGTACCCCTGGGGTACGGGACGCAGGCATACCGTGTTCTGGTTCTCCTGAGACGGGTCCAGTGCGGGCCAGTGCCACTGGAGGCACAGCTGCTGCTCGTCCGCACAGGCCCACGGGAAGCTCTCCTCACTCGCCCTGGACTGCACACAGACAGCACAGCACAGCTGAGACCTACAGCACAGCTTACACAGCAGAGCTTACACAGTGCAGCACGGCTCAGACTCACAGCACAGCTCAGGCACGCAGCACAACTTAGACTGCACAGCTCAGACTCACAGCACAGCTGAGACCTACAGCACAGCTTACGCAGACAGCACAGCTGAGACTCACAGCACAGCTTACACAGACAGCACAGCTGAGACTCACAGCACAGCTTACACAGACAGCACAGCTCAGACTCACAGCATAGCTGAGACTCACAGAGCCTCAGCACAGCTGAGACCTACAGCACAGCTCAGACTCACAGCACAGCTGAGACCTACAGCACAGCTTACACAGACAGCACAGCTCAGACTCACAGCACAGCTTACACAGACAGCACAGCTCAGCCTCACAGTATAGCTGAGACTCACAGAGCCTCAGCACAGCTGAGACCTACAGCACAGCTCAGACTCACAGCACAGCTCAAGCTCGCAGCGCCTGTACATTCACACAGACCAGCACCTCACAACCAGCAACAACAGGCTTTTCACCTCGTTTCCAAGTGCAAATACTATTCGATACTATACTATACTATATGCTATATTATACTATATTATACTATATTAACTTGTGTGTAGAATGAATTACATTAAATAACATTCACTCAGCAGACTGCTATCCAAAAACAGAACCGGCCACATAATATTGGCACAATAAGCCAAGTTACACAAAGCATAACATAACCACAATACTTAACCTCCGTTAAACTGCAAGCTGATCACTGCACTGGCTACTTCTAAAAGATACTAAGTCACAAAATTCTAAGAGAAATAAATTATATTTTATTATGTGTAAGAGTGTAGGATATTGAGTTGTTTCCTCTTGAACACAAAGTAGTCTGCCTTTTTTATTTCAACATTCTGGCTTTCTATTACATATAGTCAGCTTGTTTTTGACCTGCTGCCCTATACTGACCTGTGTGCTGTGTCAGTTTGAAGCAGCTGGTACTGACCTGTGTGGGATGTCAGTTTGAAGCAGCTGGTACTGACCTGTGTGGGATGTCAGTTTGAAGCAGCTGGTACTGACCTGTGTGGGATGTCAGTTTGAAGCAGCTGGTACTGACCTGTGTGGGATGTCAGTTTGAAGCAGCTGGTACTGACCTGTGTGGGATGTCAGTTTGAAGCAGCTGGTACTGACCTGTGTGGGATGTCAGTTTGAAGCAGCTGGTACTGACCTGTGTGCTGTGTCAGTTTGAAGCAGCTGGTACTGACCAGTGTGGGATGTCAGTTTGAAGCAGCTGGTACTGACCCTGTGTGCTGTGTCAGTTTGAAGCAGCTGGTACTGACCTGTGTGGGATGTCAGTTTGAAGCAGCTGGTACTGACCTGTGTGCTGTGTCAGTTTGAAGCAGCTGGTACTGACCCTGTGTGGGGTGTCAGTTTGAAGCAGCTGGTACTGACCCTGTGTGCTGTGTCAGTTTGAAGCAGCTGGTACTGACCCTGTGTGCTGTGTCAGTTTGAAGCAGCTGGTACTGACCTGTGTGGGATGTCAGTTTGAAGCAGCTGGTACTGACCTGTGTGGGATGTCAGTTTGAAGCAGCTGGTACTGACCCTGTGTGGGGTGTCAGTTTGAAGCAGCTGGTACTGACCTGTGTGGGATGTCAGTTTGAAGCAGTTGGTACTGACCTGTGTGGGATGTCAGTTTGAAGCAGTTGGTACTGACCTGTGTGCCGTGGGGCTGCAGCAGGACGGTGGGGGGTTGGGGGGGACAGCAGCGCCCCCTGTAGGAGGGCAGGAGGGAGCTGAACAGCGTGTGAAGCTGAGCCAGTCTCAAAGTGAGACTGTTCCCCATCGCCACAGAGCACAGGCCCTCAACACTGTCTGGGACTGTAATACATACACATATACACACTGTAACACATACACACAGACACACACATACACACTGTAATGCATACACACAGACACACACACTGTAATACATACACACAGGTGCATACATACACAGTGTAATATATGTAATGTATGTAATGTAATGTAATACATACACACAGGCACACATATACACAGTGTTATACATACACACAGACACACACATACACACTGTAATACATACACACAGACACACATATACACACTGTTATACATACACACAGACACACACATACACACTGTTATACATACACACAGACACACACATACACACTGTTATACATACACACAGACACACATATACACACTATTATACATACACACAGACACACATATACACACTGTTATACATCACACAGACACACACATACACACTGTAATACATACACACAGACACACACATACACACTGTAATACATACACACAGACACACACATACACACTGTTATACATACACACAGGTGCATACATACACAGTGTACTATATGTAATGTATGTAATGTAATACATACACACACTGTAATACATACACCCTCAGGCGCACACACCTGGGTGAGTGGCGATGCTGTGCAGGTTGAGGATGTGGCCGTGGTAATGGGCCAGGTGAACCCAGGTGATTTCGGAGCATTGCGGGCCCGCTGTCCCCGGCAGTGGGGAGGAGCCACAGAGGTTTCTCGCTGACTCCGCCCCTCCTGCATATTAAAAATCGCGATCACTCGACCTGTGAGCAAAAAACGAAAATCCCCGCCCCTGAAGCGCAGCGCGGGCGCGCGGGTACGCGGGCGCGCGGGCGAGACGTGCGACGGGGCATTACCGCAGGAGGCCAGCAGGTCGCCGGTCGCCAGGCTGGGCAGCTTCCGCACGTCCGGCGGCTGCAGGGGGCCTCCGGGGGCGGCTGTGACGCCGCACAGCTGGGTGCGCTCAGTGCGCGCCCCGCTCACCTACAGAAGACCACAGCAACATGAGCCTGTGTGTGTGTGTGTGTGTGTGTGTGTGTGTGTGTGTACATGCTCCGCTCACCTACAGCAGACCACAGCAACATGAGCCTGTGTGTGTGTGTGTATGTGTGTGTGTGTGTGTGTGTGTTTGAGTGTGTGTGTACACGCTCCGCTCACCTACAGCAGACCACAGCAACATGAGCCTGTGTGTGTGTGTGTGTGTGTGTGTGTGTGTGTGCGCGTGCGTGCGTGTGTGAGCAGTGTGTGTGTTTGAGTGTGTGCAGCTTACCTGGTTAGCAGCTCTCACACAGACCCAGCAGTGCAGCAGCTGCAGTTCCCTCTCAGTCAGAGCTCTGTCCAGGGTAACCCGAGCCCTCTGCCAGCCTGCAGACTGTGTGTGAGGCACAGGCTTTATAAGGGCTCATAACCCTGAGTATGTGCTTTATAAGGGCTCATAACCCTGAGTATGTGCTTTATAAGGGCTCATAACCTGAGTATGTGCTTTATAAGGGCTCATAACCTGAGTATGTGCTTTATAAGGGCTCATAACCTGAGTATGGGCTTTATGAGAGTGCCTTATGTCATACCCCTGATTATGCTTTATAAGGGTTCCTTATGTCATGTGGGGTTGTGTAAAAGTACCTTCTGCTGTTTGGGTGTGCAGGGAGGGGCGGGGCTCTGCTGGTCCTGGGTACTGCAGGAACTCTGCTCCCACTGCAGCATGTACAGGCTCGCCATCTCCAGATAACAGCTACGGATCAGCCTGATACACACACACACACACACAAACACACACACACACACGCACACACAGTGAAATAGCACCATGCCCCGCCCTAACAGTGGTACAAACATGCATGCCCACACACACACGCGCGTGCGCGCACACACACACACAAACACGCAGACAGGACACTCACTGCAGTGTGTGACTGTGAGGTGGTGTGATGCTGACGATGTGAAGAAAGGTCTCTGAGGCGGCCTGAGGCTCCAGCAGACTGAGGGAAGCCAGAGAGCGCTCCACCAGACCTACACACACCCGCACAACCAGGGCAGGGAGAGAACACCGGTCACAGCGCTTTAAACGGATAAAAAATAAAAGCTGGTACTCGAATGAGCAAAACATAGTCAGCCCCGTACAGCCTGGAATGATCTGGAACCTTCCTCTTTTTGAGCCAAGCTAACTTGCTGAAAAGACAGGATCCGTTGTAGAAAAGCAGTGAGAAAAGAGCAGGAGAGGGACACGGTAGGGTGGAGAGGGTGCGAGACTCCATCTGGGTAATGAAGTCCATTTGTATGGCATGTCAATGGGTGGCCTCACTTGAATCGATCCTTATGGACTACAATACAGTGACTGTTGTGGCCATTAAATCTCGTGGGCATGCTAACCCACTTCAAGCATTGGTGTGGTATACAAAATAGAGATTGTACATGCAGACATTAGTTGGCCTCAACTCACCCTTGCAGTAAAGAATATCCGTCTCCAGGTCCAAATCCCTGGCTACTGTTGCCCTGGCGATCTGCAGAGCTGAATCAAGGACTTTCTGTGCGGAGAGCCACTGGCTGCCGTCCGTGCCAGGCTGAGACTTAGCCTGCAGCGCCACCTGCTGGCCTGGAGGATGCCGCAGATTAGCAACTTAGTATCAACTTCGCCTGTGTGTCATGCCAGACCCGACAGGCCAAGCCGGGTGTCTTACCCAGCCGCATGGTGGCCCTGGCCAGCAGGGGGAGCTGTGGCAAGTAGATGTTCTTTAGACCCGGGGTGGCGGTCAGGAGCACTCGACAGTCCTCCCCGACCAGCACAGACTCCCCCAGATCACAGAGCTGAGAGAGAGAGTCGCACAGGAAGCTGAGATAGATGTGGCCTTTTAGACGAGTGGTAACCAACCCTGCTCCTGGAGATCCACCATTCTGTAGGTTTTTATTCCAACCCTAACAAAGCACACCTCATTCAACAGCTAGACATCTTGTTGAGCTCCTAATTAGTAGACTCAGTTGTGGCAAATTAGGGTTGAAATGAAGACCTTACAGGATGGTAGATCTCCAGGAACAGGAGCTGGTTACCACTGATTTAGACACTCAGTAACCATGGCAACTAATTGACTGTTTAGACACTGAGTCGCCATGTGATCACTAATGAATTGTTTAAACCCTGAGCAACCATTCAGCCACTAATCATTTGTTTAGACAGAGAGCAACAACTTGGGCTCTAATTGGCCATTTAGACGCTTGGTGGTCATTTAGTCGCTGATGGACCATTTAAATGAGTGAGCGCAATGCATTGGTAACGCGTGTTTGTACCTGATTGGAGGGGATGGAGGAGGCGGAGTCTGACCTGCTGCTGCAGCAGCTCCTGGGTGAGGAGCAGGAGGCTGTGGTTGCCAGTTCTCCTCAGGTCACTCAGCTGCAGAGCGCTGGTTGCCAGGGTGAGGGAGGAGCGGGGGGACAGAGAGCGCCATCCAGACAGCAGACCCACCGCCTCCTGAAGCACACACATACATGGCAAGCCACAGAGTTTACTGCAACAAAGTCTGTGTGTGTGTGTGTGTGTGTGAGACCTGTATCTGTGTATGTGTATTTGGTGTGACCTGTAGCTGTATGCGTGTGTGTGTGTGTGTGTGTGTTACCTGTGGCTCTATGTGTGACCTGCAGCTGTGTGTGTGTATGTGTGTGTAAGAGAGAGAGTGAGTGTACAGTGTGTGTACTCTGTCTGTGTGTGTCTTTGTGTGACCTGTAGCTATGTGAGTGTGTGTGAGTGTGTGTGTATTGAGTGTATTGAGTGTATGCATGACCACAGTGCGTATGACCTGTAGCTGGGAGGTGATGTCCTCTCGTGGTCTCCCTCGGTGTGTGTGCAGTAGCACCCCCTGGTGGAGCAGGAGGGCGCGGGTGTCAGGGTCTCCCCAAGCCTCAGCCTCCTGCAGGCCCTCTGCTAGCAGCCTGGCAGCCTCAGTACTGCTGTCCACACCTACACGTTACACACACACACAGTTGGAGTGCACGCCCATAGTGTCGACAGGCCACAGTTCAACCATACATATACCTGTAATGCAAACCTGCACACACATACACACAATGTGCTGTAGTGATTGGCTGGGTGTGTTGCTGTGCTGCAGTGACTGGCTGGGTGTGTTGCTGTGCTGCAGTGACTGGCTGGGTGTGTTGCTGTGCTGTAGTAATTGGCTGGGTGTGTTGCTGTGCTGCAGTGGTTGGCTGGGTGTGTTGCTGTGCTGCCGTGATTGGCTGGGTGTGCTGCTGTGCTGCCGTGATTGGCAGGGTGTGTTGCTGTGCTGCAGTGATTGGCTGAGTGTGCTGCTGTGCTGCAGTGACTGACTGGGTGTGTTGCTGTGCTGCAGTGATTGGCTGGGTGTCCTGCTGTGCTGCCGTGATTGGCTGGGTGTGTTGCTGTGCTGTAGTAATTGGCTGGGTGTGTTGCTGTGCTGTAGTAATTGGCTGGGTGTGTTGCTGTGCTGCAGTGGTTGGCTGGGTGTGTTGCTCTGCTGTAGTAACTGGCTGGGTGTGTTGCTGTGCTGTAGTAATTGGTTGGGTGTGTTGCTGTGCTGCAGTGGTTGGCTGGGTGTGTTGCTCTGCTGTAGTAACTGGCTGGGTGTGTTGCTGTGCTGTAGTAATTGGTTGGGTGTGTTGCTGTGCTGCAGTGGTTGGCTGGGTGTGTTGCTGTGCTGCAGTGATTGGCTGGGTGTGTTGCTGTGCTGCAGTGATTGGCTGGGTGTGCTGGTGTGCTGCCGTGATTGGCTGGGTGTGTTGCTGTGCTGTACCTGAGTGTATGGCAGTCCCAGGGATGTGAGCCACCAGGGCCCTGAACAGAGCCAGGCGGCAGCGCAGCCACAGAGCCCTGCTCAGCCGCTCTCTGGCCTCCACAGCCTGGGGAACATCGCTGGGGTCTGCCTCTATCACACGCGCCTGTGGGCATATGCACACGCACACACACACATTCACACGCGCACACACACACACACACACGTACACAGTCAAGCACAAAATGCACACATATATGCACACAGAGACACAAACACACACAAACACAAATGCATACAAAGAGACATTACAAAGCAAATGAGTTCACACATGCAGCTGCAAAAAAAAGGCAGTACCTGTGTAGTTGACAGTGTGGCCAGCCAGTCAGTGGGGTGGGGTTTCCCGTCCTGATCGTGGGTATCCTGGAGAAGCTGCAGAGCAGACACCGCCAGGTCTGCACTGCAAGGAGCATGCATAGCCTTAATCCACCATTAACACAGCCTTAGCACAGCCTTAACACAGCTTTAATCCTTCATTAACACAGCCTCAATACAAACAAGAGCACGCTGCAGTGGCGGCACACATACCTGCAGGCACACTTGCCTTGCTCCAGGTACACTGCGGAGAGCAGCAGCCTGGTCTCTACAGCCAGCTCCAGCTCCTCCACACCGCCCCCTGCTGACCGGAGGCTTTGCAGCACGGAGGTCAGAACACGAGCAGCCTCATCCAGCAATGAAGCCTACGGCAAAACGACCAGTTAAACAGCACCTTAGCACAGGACAGCACTTTCCCACAGGACTTCGACTGGGCTATGACCCAACTTTAAAACCTCACAGCCCTTCGTATTTCTAAATACACAGCGCAGTGTGTCATTTGTCGTTTTTGCGTTGACCGGGTCTGACTAGGAAAAGAGCGTTTTGCCCAATCCCTTCATAAAAATCACATCTAATGCTACCCGTTAGCGTTTATGAACATTTTCACCCGAAATTTGCCCCTTCCTCCCATTGCGGAACGTTTATAGGGATTATATTCCAGGCGTGTGTTCAGCACCCCCTGCTCTGAGATCCATTATGAGCCCTGATCCAGGATCAGTTTTGCTTTAGCTCACAGTGTATGAGGTTAGGACGTGGAGCGGGGGAAAACTGATCTGAGGCGAGCGCTCCAGCTCTGAGACGCCTGCTGAAAGGCGGCCCTGACGCCGCAGGAGGAGGAGCTATGTGGCTAACGCTAACGTTTCTGTGCAGATCCGCGTCCAAACTGCGCAGGCGTGTGAAACGCGGCGCGTCCCGTGCCTTGAGTGTGTCGGGGGTCAGGGCACCCCTCGTGGGGTCCGGCGGCTGGCGGGGGGGCTCCGTGGGTCTTTCGGCGGGGGAGGAGGCGGGAGGGGGTTGGGGTTCGCTGCTCGGGGGGCGCCCCTTTTTCTCACCGGCGGGCAAGCCGGGGTCAGCGTGGGTCTCCTGAGCCGGGCCCTCTGGATCACCTCAGGGCCCAGAGACAGGGAGGCTTTTATTGTGACATCAAGACTTTTAACTTGAAGTACGTCTGACTTCAAATGATTCCTGTTTAAACTGCAATGACCACAGTTCTTTCTTAGAGAAGTAGGAAAAAAATATGATGGACATAATGTAGTTTCCATGGACAAAATTTACGGCACTTCACTTTATTAAGTCTAAAATTTAGGACGAGGTGTGAGCTACAGGGAACTTCAGTGAAAATAACCTTTCCTTTCATTAATTTTTTTCCTTTCATTAGAGTTGGTGGGTCTTTATTCCTTTTAAGGTTCAGCTGCAAAGAGAATTTCCACTGTAGAAGCACGAATGCTCAGTGACAGCATCATTGCAATCACAGGCTAAATATGTTATTATTATTATTATTATTATTACCTGTTTCTTGTGGTTCTGGGAAATGGGGGATGGTTCGGCACAGGGCCAGGATAAGCTGGGCTCTGGCCAGGGTCAGCCTCCACACCAGGAGGGGGCGATAGAGAGCAGGGAGCTCCGAGCCCTGGCCCCCGCTCACCAGCTCCTCCACGGCCTACACAGGGAGCACAGCGCCGCATTTCCTTTCACCAGGGCTGGCTATTCAAATGCCCATTAGCCTGAGATACTGAGTTAGCATTAGCCAACGTTACCAAGTAATGGAGCCATGAATGGAGCGGTGAATCTGTCACAGGTGGCTAGCGCTGCGGCTAGTTCAGCAGTCGCGCTCACTCACCTGTAGGTTGGACGGGTCTAGGAGGGGTTTGCCGGTGTCAAACATCTTCTTTGCCTGCAGACAGAACAGTAATATAAGCTTGGTTGAGTACTGATGACTGTTTGTACAAAGAAGGGTGTAATAATAGTTTGGCTGGACACATTGAGCTGTCTGATTGGCTGATACTCCTGTGTTACTGTTGTGATTGGCTGATACTCCTGTGTTACCGTGTGCTCTGTGCAGATGAAGGTGCCGTGGGGCTGAGGGGCCCTCTCTCCCGGTCTCAGAGAGGCCAGCTCCCTCATAGCGTCTCCGTAGAAACCCAGCTCCGTCAGTACCTGAACCTACACACACACACACACACACACACGTGCACACGCACAGACACACACACACACACACACCTGTTACACAGATCAGACTGAACATATTCTTAAACCCACCCACACACAAACGTGTTACTTTACTGACAGAATATCCTTGCACATGCGCACACACACACACACACACGCGCACACACACACACGCACAGCGATGCCGACGGCTCACACACTCACTCTGAGGATTCGGCCTTCAGCGGTGCGGTTTGGGTCTCCACACACAGTCCCCACAAGGTAGAGATACAGCGACAGTAAGGGCAGGACCTGCAGAACAAGAGACACATGCAGAGAACACAAATTACACCACAAGCACATTATACCAAAAACACATTACATCACAGACACATTTCACCACAAACACATTACATCAGAAACACATTACATCACAGACATATTACACCACAAACACATTACATTACAAACACATTACATCACAGACACATTACACCACAAACGACTAACACCACAAGCACATTACATCACAAACACATTACACAACAGACACATTACACCACAAACACATTACACAACAGACACATTACACCACAAACACATTACACTAAACACATTACACCACAAACACAATACATCCCATTACATTTCCAGCACATTACATCACATTACATCATAAGAAATGACATCTCATTCCGAGCTCGTCACATCACGTCACCAGTAGCCCCTCCCAGAAGGGGCACCTCACCTTCAGGTAGTGGCCAGAGCCGTAGAGCCAGTGGCACAGGAAGGCCAGGCTGGAGGCAGTGGCGCCTGCGTGGACCCGGGCGGGACTGGAGAAGAGGTCCAGACCCGGTATCAGCTCAGAGCCCAGCTCATAGGCGCAGTACCGCCAGTCTGCCTCAGGGTGGGGCAGAGAGGCCGTCAGCAGGAGCTGGAGAAGTAGGTTACAGGTGTGGGGTTACAGGTATTGGGGTTAGAGGTGTCGGGTTACAGGTGTAGAGTTACAGGTGTAGGGTCACAGGTATAGGGTTGTAGGTGTGGGGTTACAGGTATCGGTGTTACAGGTGTAGGGGTACAGGTGTCTGGGTTACATGTGTGGAGTTAAAGGCTGTACCTTGAAGAGCCGGGCAGACAGGAGACTGCAGTGGGTCCGCTGGCTGAGGTCAGAGGTCAGGACAAACCTGCAGGTGATGAAGAAGCAGTGAGGAGGACCCTCCCTTTACAATGAACAGGAAAGCTGTAACAAATATTGAGTACAACTCATGGAAATATCGCTGCAAGCAGTGCAGTGTTCCACTGCAGTTCAACCAGTAGCAACCGGCCAGAGATTATTACTGCCGTAGTGCCTATTAATAGGTGCAACTGAATATCACATGGATCAGACATTAGGTTAAATGTTTGGTGACGTGAGTTTTGCATTGCATGCTGTGGTATTTATCTAATTGTGTTCTAATTTAGTACACTTAATTTCATGCCAAAGGGCATGCCATTTTTATGAATGAAATGATGGTAAAAGAGAATTGAATGAATCACTCATATGAATAATTGACTTGCGTGCGTATGAGCACACAGTGATTTTCATGGCTCGCCATTCTTGTCACAGTTTGACAATGTCAATGGAACATGAGGCACAAGAAATACAATCGTCGCATAGCCGTCAATTCCACGCCGGTGTGGAGGCATTATTGTGTATAGAGTGCCGACTTCCATGTGCTGCGATACGATTGGCTGTTACTCAGCCACCTTTGTGTGACTCCCGCCCCCACCCCCCCCACAGCAGTACAATGCTTTTGCTGTACACTGAACTAAGGAACAGAGATTGGATCAGGGTTCTGTATAGTTTATGATGTCACATGACGGGAGACCAGTGTGGGGCCTACAGGTGAAACGAAAGTGTTGTGTAATCAGGTGAGAAGGGCGGGCCCCGGGTTCGACACGGGAAGGACAGCAGCCCGCACGGCGCCCGGCTGCACTCACTGCGCGATTTTGGCGCTAAGCACGGCCCCCTGCAGGCAGCCCCAGACCCCGGCCTGACGCAGAGCCTCCCTGGGGGGGGCGCTGCCCCACGAGGCCCCGTCCCAGGACCCCAACACCCCCGTGCACTGCAGCGCACAGTCCAGAGCCCTGCTCCAGTGCGTCTGTGCTGCCCTGGGTACACACACACACACACACACATACACACACACACACACACACACACAAACATATATACACACATAAACACACACACACACACACACACACACATATATATACACACACATATACACACACATACATACACACACAAACACACACACACACACACACGCAGAGGGAATGGTCAGTGTGGTCCTGGCATTGATCCAACGCAATAGCAGCAATTAATGCCAGCAGGCAGGTGCACACTGTACCGTTTGTTCCCACAGTAATAGTGCAGGTTTCCCAGGTCGTGCAGTGCCTGGACCCTCAGAGAGTTCCGCTTGTTCGCCTCCAGATACTCTGTGCAAACCACATGCAGAAGATCAGTGCTTATGCCTGCACACTGCTTTCATCCACATATAGACACACTACTGGCGGTGTGGGCGGTATGTACAGTGTGGAGTTGGCAGTAAGTCTGGTGGACAGTGTGGGGTTGGCAGTAAGGCTGGTGGGCAGTGTGGAGTTGGCAGTAAGGCTGGTGGACGGTGTGGGGTTGGCAGTAAGGCTGGTGGGCAGTGTGGTGGGGTTGGCAGTAAGTCTGTTGGGCAGTGTGGTGGGGTTGGCAGTAAGTCTGTTGGGCAGTGTGGTGGGGTTGGCAGTAAGTCTGTTGGGCAGTGTGGTGAGGTTGGCGGTAAGTCTGTTGGGCTGTGTGGTGGGGTTGGCAGTAAGTCTGTTGGGCTGTGTGGTGGGGTTGGCGGTAAGACTGTTGTTGGGCAGTGTGGTGGGGTTGGCGGTAAGTCTGTTGGGCTGTGTGGTGGGGTTGGCGGTGAGGGTACTGTACAGTGTGGTGGAGTTCTGGGAAGTGTGACTCACCGATGGAGCTGGTGTAGGACGAGATGACGGCGTGCAGCTGGGACGGGGGGAGGGTGCAGTGGTAGACTGCGTCCAGGCTGCTGAAGTCCTCCTCAGACAGGTCAGGGGGGGCTATGGCTGCCGGCCTGACCCCCACCCTGCCCTGGGACTGACCCGCCAGGCAGGAGGGGACCCCAAAACCTCCATAGTGAGAAACACACTGCACTCAGCCACCTCTGTACACACAGACACACGCATACACAGACAGACAGACAGACAGACACACACACACGCACACATACACAAACACGTACACACACGCAGACACACATACACATACACACACACACAGACACACACACGCGCACAGCCTTGGTGTGCAGACTCACGGGTCTGTGTGTTGGCCAGCAGCAGTAGAAGCAGGGTTTTACTGTGCTGTAGGGTCTGTAGAACATACGGCCTTCTCCCCAGAGTCTCCCGGAAAGTGCACAGAGTGTCCGTCACGTCCAGAGGCACACACACCAGCACCTGAGCCCTCTGACTTTCTGCCAGAGAAAGAGAGAGAGACAAAACCCTGAGCACTGTCTGTCTTACACACACTCTCTCTCACTCACTCACACACACAGACACGCACACACACACTATCTGTCTCACTCACATGCACACGCACACAGACAAACTCTCTCTCTCTCCCACACACACACACACACACACAGACACGCACACACGCTCTCTCTCTGTCTCACTCACACGCACACAGACACGCACACACGCTCTCTCTCTGTCTCACTCACACACACAGACACGCACACACACTCTATCTGTCTCACTCACACTCACACTCACACACACACACACACACACACGCTGAGTGAAAAGCTCCTTTGAATCTGCTCCCTGTTTTCTCCAGTCCTTTTCATCATGGCTGGTCTTGCTGCAGCTCCTTGCTTACAGAAATCAAATCCTGCTTGAAACACTAGGGGGCACCAAATCTCCACCGCAGTGCGATTTGTTAAGGACGTGGAGCAAATTGTACAATTGCTACTGAAGTAATCAGAAGCCAACAAAATAAACAGTAGCTGTAGTCCTTAATCACAGGGTAGAATCTGCTCTGTGAGCAGGCGCTGTATTTCCCTGTGGCGCTGTTCGAAGCTGTAATCTCACATTCATCTGAGATGGAAACGCTTGTGGACTCCACCAAATTAACCGACCAAATTTATCGAACAGCCGAAGGAGACAGACACACAGTCGGCACCACAAGAGGGTGAACGACTCGCCGATACGTTAACAGAGGACGAATAAACGACTTATTTATCGGTCATGTGTAAATTGTTAATCCAAGCCATTGAGTTATTTCCATAGGGGTCCTCGCACCCACAGGCAAGACAGAAACGGCTGAGTAACACGTATATGTACCGTATGTAAGCACAGTAATAAACAAGGCCACAGAGATCATCATAATGCCGTTAACACTGCGCAGGGGACCCCTGGCAGCGGTGAGGCAGCCGTACCTGAGGTCTCGGCCGTCGTTCTGGGGAGCCCCCCGGTCAGCAGCAGCTGCACGTCGCCGTAGTTCCTGCAGGTGACCTAAAACACGGGGGGCGACACACCACCCTCAGTCACATTTCACCCCCCCCCCATGAACAAAGCCGCTGCTGATTAGGAACAGGGGGACCCCCAAACCGGGGGACCCGGGGCTCCCTCAGCAGCACGGAAGTAAACGAGGCCGCTTGTCAATCAAACAATTTGACGGAGAATTCGTTTTAGTGTTTAAATAATTCTGAATTCAATTATGATTCATTTTGAATGGGAGTCGATGGGATTTTTTTTAATCCAAATTTGTCACATGAACAATTTTATCTACTAGTCATGGTTTTTAGCATAAGTGAAGAGCAATGGCTAAGTATTCTGAAGACAAGCATGACAGTCATTTTGGGGGAAGGACTTTTAAAGCACACTATCCCTGGTCTACATGGTACTTCCTCATGCATATTTGTGAAACATCTGTTCAGAACATCGCTCTGACCTTTTCCCCGGCGACGGCCTCCGTGCGGGTGAAGTGCGGCTGCGGGACGGGGGGGCCCCCCAAACGGACGATCCTCTCCCGCAGCCTCCTCTGGGCGTGCAGCAGGAGTGGGGTCACCATTTGACTGTAGCTCTCTCTGGAAGAGCCGCCCAACAGTCTATTAAACACCCGGCCCGTGTGAATGTAGAGCTCTCTGGAACATGTCCTGTCACCCAACAGTCTATTAAACACCCAGCCCGTGTGAATGTAGAGCTCTCTGGAACATGTCCTGTCACCCAACAGTCTATTAAACACCCAGCCCGTGTGAATGTAGAGCTCTCTGGAACATGTCCTGTCACCCAACAGTCTATTAAACACCCAGCCCGTGTGAATGTAGAGCTCTCTGGAACATGTCCTGTCACCCAACAGTCTATTAAACCCCCAGCCCGTGTGACTGTAGCTCTCTCTGGAACATGTCCTGTCACCCAACAGTATTAAAACAGTCGGCCTGTGTGACTGTAGAGCGATCATTTCATCAGCAGTGCACATTTGTTGTTGGACGCTTTGGGGAACTGGCTTGACTGATTAATCGCCACGTCCAAATTCAGATTGATGAAAAAAAAAAAACACCCAGCAATAGGCGAGCTATAGATGAATGGTGTCGGCTGTAACCGGTTCCCACGGTAACCGGCCGTGCGTGTGCGTGTGCGGGCGCAGTGGGCGGAGTCACCGTGTGACGCGGTTGAACAGCAGCGCCAGGTGGGCCAGGGACTCCCACTTCTCCCGCCGGGCCAGCAGCTCCAGGCCGCGCAGGGCGAGCGCGCGCAGCCAGGCCGGGTCGGGCCCGGCCCCGCCCCCTGCCGCCTCCGGCTCCGCCCCCGGCTCCGCCCCACCCTCAAACAGCTTCCACATCTGCAGAGATCAGCGTCGGGCGCTCAGCACGCTGGGACATATGCCGCAGTGTTCCCAGAGCAGCAGAGCATGATGGGACACGGCGCAATACTCTTGTACGGGGGTAACATAGTGTATAAACGAGTGTGAATTGAATGGGGGCAAGAGTGAAATAGTGTGTGAGTGAATGGCTGGATGTACATTAAGCGTATCGATGAATAGGTGAGAGATCTGCATTGGGAGTGAATGAGTGAATGTTAAGTGTCTCAGTGAATGGGTTAGAAGTGCCGTGTGAGTGAATGAGTGAATGTCTAGTGTCTCAGTGAATGAGTGAATGTCAAGTGTCTCAGTGAATGGGTTAGAAGTGCCGTGTGAGTGAATGAGTGAATGTCAAGTGTCTCAGTGAATGAGTGAATGTCAAGTGTCTCAGTGAATGGGTTAGAAGTGCCGTGTGAGTGAATGAGTGAATGTCAAGTGTCTCAGTGAATGAGTGAATGTCAAGTGTCTCAGTGAATGGGTTAGAAGTGCCGTGTGAGTGAATGAGTGCATGTAAGTGTCTCAATGAATGGGTTAGAAGTGCCGTGTGAGTGAATGAGTGAATATAAGTGTCTCAATGAATGGGTTAGAAGTGCCGTGTGAGTGAATGAGTGAAGGTTAAGTGTCTCAGTGAATGGGTTAGAAGTGCCGTGTGAGTGAATGAGTGAATGTAAGTGTCTCAGTGAATGAGTGAATGCATTCAAAGCACCTGCAGTCTGTGCATCATGTCCATCAGCAGGTCCGTGGCCAGGGCCAGCAGGGGTGTGAGGGCGGCGTCCAGCTGCTCTGGGGACAGGGGGGCGTGGCCCTGCTCCACCAGTGAGGCGACCGCGGAGGCGTGGTCCCACAGCACCCGACACACCCACTGCAGAGACGTCCAGAGACCCCCTCGATGGGCCAGGACCTGCAGCACACACACAAACACCCCCCCACTGTTACACACACTCATACACACCTGCAGTTGCATGTAGTCCACGCAGTTACACTACATGGTCGAAAGTACGTGAACATCCGAACATCACACCCATATGCATTAATATGAAGTTGGTTCCCCTTTTGCTGCTATAACAGTCACAGTCCCATGGTTCTGTGGGGCAGTGTGTGTGTAGAACAGTCACAGTCCCATGGTTCTGTGGGGCAGTGTGTGTGTAGAACAGTCACAGTCCCATGGGTCTGTGGGGCAATGTGTGTGTAGAACAGTCACAGTCCCATGGTTCTGTGGGGCAGTGTGTGTGTAGAACAGTCACAGTCCCATGGTTCTGTGGGGGCAGTGTGTAAGTTGAACAGTCACAGTCCCATGGTTCTGTGGGGCAGTGTGTGTGTAGAACAGTCACAGTCCCATGGTTCTGTGGGGCAGTGTGTAAGTAGAACAGTCACAGTCCCATGGTTCTGTGGGGCAGTGTGTGTGTAGAACAGTCACAGTCCCATGGTTCTGTGGGGCAGTGTGTGTGTAGAACAGTCACAGTCCCATGGTTCTGTGGGACAGTGTGTGTGTAGAACAGTCACAGTCCCATGGTTCTGTGGGGCAGTGTGTGTGTAGAACAGTCACAGTCCCATGGTTCTGTGGGGCAGTGTGTGTGTAGAACAGTCACAGTCCCATGGTTCTGTGGGGCAGTGTGTGTGTAGAACAGTCACAGTCCCATGGTTCTGTGGGGCAGTGTGTGTGTAGAACAGTCACAGTCCATGGTTCTGTGGGGCAGTGTGTGTGTAGAACAGTCACAGTCCCATGGTTCTGTGGGGCAGTGTGTGTGTAGAACAGTCACAGTCCCATGGTTCTGTGGGGCAGTGTGTGTGTAGAACAGTCACAGTCCCATGGTTCTGTGGGGCAGTGTGTAAGTAGAACAGTCACAGTCCCATGGGTCTGTGGGGCAGTGTGTGTGTAGGAACAGTCACAGTCCCATGGTTCTGTGGGGCAGTGTGTGTGTAGAACAGTCACAGTCCCATGGTTCTGTGGGGCAGTGTGTGTGTAGGAACAGTCACAGTCCCATGGGTCTGTGGGGCAGTGTGTGTGTAGGAACAGTCACAGTACCATAGCTCTCCTAAAATGCAGCAGCGCCTTGTCCAGGGTCTGTACGAAGTGGGAGGGGCTGGCGCCGGTGGGCGTGGCGCAGAGAAGGGACGGCCCACCGGGGCCTTGCTCATTGGTGAGCTGGGTGCGGGGCGTGTCTGCGTCGCTCTCCTCCTCACTCCCCGCCTGGCTGGACTCCTCCCCGCTGCTGTTTTTCCCCTCTGAGAGCGGAGGAAGAAAGAAAGAAAGGGAGGAGAGAGAGAGAGAGAGAGAGAGACTGATTCTGCTCTGCTGTACACAGCAACTGAGACGTTATTGGTTTTTAGCGCCGTTAGCGCTTGTCTGGCGTGTCGATGGCCGCGGCGTGAGGCGCGTACTTTCCCCGTCCTGCTGTGGGGGTGCTCCCAAACTGGGCTGAAGGGCGGGCTTGGCAGAGGGGGGCGGGAGCTGGGGGTCCCCGCTACCCTGGGGTGCACCGCCCCGGGACACCACAACGCCACAGTGGGCCAGAGAGAAGAGGGAGGGGTCCAGCCGGCTGTACCTGCAAAATAGAGAGAGAGGGGGAGGGGGAGAGAGAGAGAGAGAGAGAGAGAGATACTGTTTCACTGCAGGGGAGTCTTCACTAACTAACAGTGGGGTGTAATTACCTGTGCTGGACAGAGAGGTGTAATTACCTGTGCTGGCCAGCAGATGGCAGTCTCTGCTCCAGACTCCGGCGCAGCAGGATCATGTGACTCAGGGCCACGCCGAGGTTGACATGGCAACGGCCGGGCCGCTCGTCGGCACACACCCGGCGCAGGCGCCTCCGACGCTGAGCCCGGCGCAGGAGGGGGGGCAGGAGGGTCAGCAGGACGTCCAGCGCCTCGATCTCCCTGGAGCCCGTCAAAAACACGAGAAAGCACAAGACGCACGTCCACGTTCACACCAACCGCAGCAGCCGATCATAAGCGCGTGCGACAGGCAGGGATAGGTCCGTTTCCACCGCTCGGCCCGTTCGCAGGGCCAATGGGGCGCTATCAGCCGGACACAAAGTCATTACGCTGCGTTCACTGAGGCAGCGTTAGCCGTCAGCGGCGGGCGTGTGCGGCGGTTAGCGACTGTGACCGCGGGGGACGGCAGGAGCGCTCATCTCGTCTTTCCGCTTCGCGAGGTACGTTTGCGTTTGAGCGTCTGGCAGACGCTCTCGTCCGTGAGCGCGCGCGGAGCAAAGATCAGCGGCAAAACCAATTTGTTTAAAACAAATCTTTGGAAGACGTACGGATAAAAATTTGTAAGTCAATAAAAAAAGATTTGAATTCGGTCAAATGATTTTAAGACAGTTTTCACAGTGAAGCGCAGTACTGAGTGGCTCTACAACAGGAGCGCTGTGCGTGCGGCAGGAAAGGGATTGTGGGGTCAGACAGACAGACAGACAGACGGACAGGCAGTCAGAAGGACGGACGGACAGACACAGTGGTCTCAGTAAAAGCATTGCTCTGGTAAAACCTCTCGGTGAGCTCTGGCTTCAGAAGGCCCGTCTGTTTCCTCTGCTGACGGTCCTTCCTCTTCCTGTCCGCGGCGGTGGCGGTGCTGGTCTTCGTTTTCTGCACAGAAAGGGAACACCAGCTCAGACTCCCCCCAGCCCAAAGAGGAAGGCTTACCCCAAAAGAGACACAACAGGACCGGTGCGGTGGAGCTCGGACGTCCCCTCGCTCACCTTGTTGTACTCGATGACGGATGACGTGTACTTCTTGGACTCGTCCTCGGCCCCGCCCTGGCCCCTCAGCTCTGTCGTAGAGATTTTCTTAAACCCCGTCAGATCCTCGTCCCGTCTGGCAACACCCGCCCCCCCCCCACCCCCCCCCCCCCCCCCCCCCCCCCCCCCCCCCCCCCCCCCCCAAATAATCAGACAGCGCTTCTCCAGTCAGCTTCACATTAAAGCTGGTTACCTTCTCACAGAACGACTGGACAGTGTTGGCTCAGACCATCTGACATCCTAGGGATGATGTCATAATGGTAAAAGGCTGCAGATCTCCGCGCTGTGATTGGACAGAGATCCTGTACGATCCCGCTTCTCTTTGGCTACACGGAGAACGCACTGTTGCCCTGCCAATGCGCATGTTACACACACACACACACACACACACACACACCTGCAGAGCCAGCTCAGGGCGCCCTGTCCCCACTCCAGCACACACACACACACACACACACACACACACACACACCTGCAGAGCCAGCTCAGGACGCCCTGTCCCCACTCCAGCACACACACACACACACACACACACACACACTTTCTCACACACACACACACACACACACACACCTGCAGAGCCAGCTCAGGACGCCCTGTCCCCACTCCAGCACACACACACACACACACACACACCTGCAGAGCCAGCTCAGGACGCCCTGTCCCCACTCCAGCACATACACACACACACACACACACACACACACACTTTCTCACACACACACACACACACACCTGCAGAGCCAGCTCAGGACGCCCTGTCCCCACTCCAGCACATACACACACACACACACACACACACACACACTTTCTCACACACACACACACACACACCTGCAGAGCCAGCTCAGGACGCCCTGTCCCCACTCCAGCGCGTGCTCCAGCCGGTCCTCCCGCAGCGCCCTCCGCAGGAGCGGCACGGCCAGCTCCAGGAAGAAGGCCCTCCTCTTCATCTTCATCACTGTGGAAGGGGCGGGGCTTAATTTCAGTTTTTTACGCCGAATCAGTTTCAGTTACGCGTCCGCGGCGCGCCGCAACGAAAGGTCGCGGTAAGGCGCCATGGGAACGCGCCGCGCGGATCCTGTCGCCTTACCGTCTCTGGAGGCCGTCTGGAGGGGGCGGGCGCAGACAAGGCCGAAGACCAGGATGAAGTCCTCCTGGCCCGTCAGGTCCTGGACCCCTGCGAGAGGTGCAACACGTCTCACTTTCTTCCGCCTTAATGAAATAAACGAGCCCTACGGTAGCGCAGAGATTTCGGGCTCCTGTCCCGGAGGGGCCGCGGCGTCTGCCGTTCTTCGTTGCGTCTCAGAACAAGAGAACGCTTCAGCGAAGTCGTTAATTGGTTGCCTTGTTTCCAAGGTTGCGGCAGGTGATGGAAAGGAACAGGCTGAAGCTGTCGAGGACTGCAGTTCCAATCCCTAAGGGAGATCAACTGAGAACTGGAGTCTCATTTGCAAGTGATGAATCAATGTGGGGAAGGCAATCGAAGGGATCTCATTTTCAAGGGTACAAGGTGGTATGGCTGCTTATGTTCAGCAGTTTGACATGAGAAGGGTGCAGGGTGCTGGCATCCAGCATCCTCATTGTCATGTGACCCGCTGAATCACAGTCACGTGACTCACTGTGTGAACCACACTGTTGTCCGCACATATAAACACAGTGCAGCGTGGGTAGGAGGGTCTCACCCGTGCCCTGGGGCTGTGCCGTGGCTGCTGGGGCGTTCTCCAGCACGCCGGCCTCCAGGGCCCTCAGCTGCGCGCTGGGCTCCTCGTCCTCCAGGCCCCAGCCCGTCTCCTTCTGGGGCCACTCCCCCGGAGCCTGCAGGTGGGGGGGGGGGGGGTCACAGTCAGCACGTACTCTACACACCGCTACTGCACGCACACCGCAACACCGTGACACACCGCTACTGCACGCACACCTCAACACCGTGACTCACTGTCCCTGCACCTACAGCTCAACACCGTGACTCACCGCTACTGCACCTACAACTGAACACCGTGACTCACCGCTACTGCACGCACAACTCAACACCGTGACTCACCGCTACTGCACCTACAACTGAACACCGTGACTCACCACTACTGCACCTACAACTCAACACCGTGACTCACTGTTACTGTGACAGTAACAATAGAAGTACAGTCACAACAGCGCTATTACTGTGCTTACTGTGTACTTCTATGTGTTACTCTACCAACAACTATCCTGAACAGTGATTTCTGGTTACTGTGCTGAGTGACATTGTGATTCCCTGTTACTGTGTTGGCTACTGTAAAGTATGTACAAGTAATTGAGAGAAACACTCATTGTTCCCTCAACAGGCTCCACGTGATTCTGTAGTCATGGAAACCTACCACATCCTGTCCAGCTGGGAGGGGCTTGGTCGCTCCCGCCTGTGTGGCCACGCCCTCAGTGACCTCCTGCAGGAGCCTCTTCCCCTGATCGATCACTGCTGAGGCCAGGTGGGGCTCCCCGCAGGTACGCAACACCTGCACACACAGGAGTTACACACAAACACACACACATATGGATATGAGTTACACACACACACACACACACAGATATGAGTTACACACACACACACACACACATATGGATATGAGTTGCGCACACACACAGAGGCATGAGTTACACACACACACACACACACACACACACATGCATGCACAGAGGCATGAGTTACACACACACACGCAGGTGACAGGCTAGCGCTACCTTAGCTAAGTAGAAGGTGATGCATGCCAGCATGTGCAGGAGAGGCTCTGCAGAGGCAGCCGGCCGCTTGTGTCTGAGAACTCCTGGGATCTCCAGCAGCACAGCGAGACACTTCAACAGGACCTGTATCACAACATTACTGTCACAACAGGGCCTGCATCACAACGCTACTGTCACAACAGGGCCTGTATCACAACGCTACTGTCACAACAGGACCTGCATCACAACACTACTGTCACAACAGGGCCTGCATCACAACACTACTGTCACAACAGGGCCTGCATCACAACACTACTGTGTCACAACAGGGCCTGCATCACAACACTACTGTCACAACAGGGCCTGCATCACAACACTACTGTCACAACAGGGCCTGCATCACAACACTACTGTCTCAACAGGACCTAACTGATAATTGATATATTTATCAATGCGTTTCAATATCTTGTATTCTTTAATCGCATGTACTTTCATTAATATCATCACATTTGTGTTGAGTTAAGAACATTCTAATCACAAATGACCCTTAAAGGGTTAAATATTTCATGTCCCTGAGGGCTGACTCTCTGGACACGCCCTCCTTCCCGTCCTGCCGACACCCCCGAGAGCCTCACCTGCACCCCGCTCTCAGACGGGATCTGGTGGTATATGAGCGGGGAGAGCAGCCCGTAGCACCCCACCACGCCCTGCAGGGCGGCGCTCTCCTCCTTGAGCCTCAGGGCCAGGTCCACCGCCACCAGCATGCGCTCGCACTCCGCCAGCCTGGCTTCCTGTGGGCAGCAGGAAGCTGTCGTCATTACCTGCACATGTAGACACGCGCGCACACACACACACACACACACACCTGTCCCCATACGAGAGAGCCTCCATTGATTAGCGCATCGCAGTACAGCGCCCCCTCCTGGATGCGAATGTCTGTCGCTATGAAGATGGAGGTGAGGAGGAGCTGCTGCAGGATAGGGGAGGCATGGGCCAGGGCCTCCTCCTTCAGCCTACACAACAGGAGGAGGCGTGGGGGAGAGAGGGAGGGAGAAAAGAAGTGAGAGAGAGGGAGTGAGGGAGAGAGTTGATATCTAATGCAGTTGATATTATCGTTACTGTTCATTTGCACTTTTATTGCTTTGGAAATGCTATATTTATGGTATCTGTTATCATGTCAAAGAATATGCATTTCAATAGAGAGGCTCTGATCCCCTGTCGCCCCTGACCTGGTCTGGGCCAGCCCCTCTGAGCTGCCGCCTGCCCTGGTTTCAGGAAGGGGACCCTGGGTAATGTAGTCCCAGAGCTTGCCGCACGCCTTCTTGGCCAACACGTAGTGCCCAGTCCGATATGCCGCCTGGAACGACAAAAGCGAAACGATCACGGCTGGGCGCCGCTTTCCCGCCGCAGTCCACTCCGCGGGGGTCAGGGCGGCGCCTCCTCTCGTACCTGCGCCAGGTGCGCCCAGGCGGTCGGCAGGGGGAGGGGCAGGGAGGCCAGCAGGGGCGCGGTGCTCTCTCCCACGGACCCGCCCACCAGCTTCCCCTGGGCGTCGTAGGCGGCCACGGCGAAGACGTACTTCCTGTTGGGCTCCAGGCCCTCCACTCGCAGCACACACCCCCCCGGGACAGGAACCTGGTGGGGGGGGGGAGGAGACAGGGTGGCACAGGGCTGAGACCTGCCTAAAACCCACAGGCTAGGATTCATTCACAACTCCAGTTTGATGAGTTACTTAGTTAGCGATCGCTAAACTGTCTGTGATGACAAAAGACTAACTGTCGCTGTCAATTGTTTAACTTCCTTTAATTGTCCAAGTTAAGATCGAGTGTGAACTGGATTCTGAGCTCGGAATCGTAATTCCCAGGCCAGTTCCATAGGTAACAGATTAGGTTGGCGCTCTTTTTTGGGAGGAAAACCCCGCGGACCGGGCGCCCTCACCTCTTCTCCTGTGCCCAGCAGGTGGCAGTCTCCCAGGCGCGCCTTCGGGCTCACCCCCGTGGCCTCTCGTCCGTAGAGGGCGTACCAGCACACCTGGACCGGGGGGGTGGGGTGGGGGGGGGGGGGGTGAAAGGACCGTGCAGAGAAGCTTCCATTACAGAACCAGTGGCTATGCTATGCTTATAGCAGCTTATGCATATACATACATATTTATATACAATATGAATATATACATATTTTGGTTGCACCTTTCATTGATGCTCTTCAAAGCAATAAAAAAATTTCAATAACAATATTCAAACAAATAACGACACAAATAAAAATGGTAGCGCGGCAGGGGAAATAGCCGATAAACATATAATTAAAATAAAATTACGAATAACAATTCCAGTGAGGCATCCGGCCTCAAGAAAAAACGTGATCAAAGAAATAAATATAAATACAAAGGGAACGATGAGCATGCGAGGGATGCTAAAAAGTGAGCTTAAAGCTGGGTTTTAAGAAGATATTCGGCGACAGATAAAGCGGTTCGGACGCTGGGACGTCCCGCCGGTGGAGCACGGGGCAGGACCCGTCTGCGGGTACCTGCTTGTCCGGGGCGTAGGGCGCAGGGGCGAAGCTCATGGACCGGTGCGTGCGGGACAGCAGGATGGGGGGCGGGGCCGCCCTGCCCGTCTCAGCCCTCCGGGCCCCGCCATTGGCCAGCCGTCTCTCCTCCTCCTGTGCTTTCTCCATCAGGCGGGCGGCGTCCTGAGAGCAGACAGTTAGCACACGCTCGTACCCAGGGCCACCTATACTATATATTGTATATACCTATATATATATATATATTTACTCTGAACCAATTCAGGTTACGTACAACAGCAATGCCACACATGGCAGATCAAGAGGTAAACGCCTGCATTTTTTTTGGTTGTGAGTCTGCACGTGTGTTTGTGACTAGCTGTGGGAAGGGGATTGCGGTTTTGTCGCGATTCGGGTTCTGTCGCCGAGCGGGTGAGGTGAGGTGAGGTGAGGCGCCCCCAGTGCCCTGACCTCCAGCAGGTCCTTGGGAGCCGGGCTGCCGCGGTCCTTCTCGCGGGTGAGCAGGGCCTCCTGCATGAGGAGCACGGCCCTGGAGACCCCGTTCCTCCCCGTCCGGTCGGGCGGGGGGCGATCTGGGCCAGCACACAACGCAGAGTCCTGTGTCAATACCAATCCGCCACTGGGGCACCCCAGTCTGTCTACCCAGCGTTGGTACTACTGCTGGTGTGAATCCACTCATAATTTCTGGGACACAACACATTTCATGATGTAGCTAACTTCATAATTCTACTCTGTATGTCTAATCCAAGTAACCAATAATTTGCCGAAGTCACCTTAACATTCAGGACACTTTTATTTATTTATTTTTTTTTATAGTTACATAATTATGGAAGGCAATCTCTTGCTCTGCGTACTATGAATATGATCTCTACTACACCACTTTGCCAGTTTGAACAATAATTGAGGAATTTAGAGGAGTACACAGCGAGGCCTTACCTTTATCTGCCGCAAGGCATTCTGGGATGTTGGAGGACTTACTCACCCGGGCAGGTGTCGAGTAGCTTGAGGAACACTCTGTGTTGGACTGCCAGCAGCTCCAGATGAAGGTCCATTATTAAGGAGGTGAACGAGGAAGTGTCCTGGGGCTTCCTCCTTCCACTTGCCCCGCCCTCTGACTCCACCCCTCCTGACTGTGACATCATAAAGGGGACATGTCACATTATGCTTTCTTACTTGTACTGAGAGTCAGCTGTCCAGCTGAAACCACTACAGATTTAATGGCTAAAATAGTGAACAAGTAGTGCTCCTCTTCAGTATGGTAGAGGGCGAAGGGTTTTGGGACCTACTGGTATTTGCTGAGCCTGAATATACTCCTGTGCGACGTTCTGTTGCGCAAAAAATCATCACTGCTCGAATTGAAAGTAGTGAAAAGGTCTGAAAAAACGATCCCTAGTTATTACCTGCAGGTGGGCGGAGTCACAGGTGGCAGTACGTTCGTGCGCGAGGAGGCGGGCCCGACTGCAGGACACGCCCTCCACACCCCTCTCCACCACCTCCCACACCGCCCGCAGCTGCTCAGCCCTGGGCCTCTGCAAACACACACACGCATGCGTGTATGTGCACACCGCACGGACACTCACGTGCATACCGTATTAACACATGCACGTGCGCGTATGTGTACGCCACATGGACGTGCACATGCACGAACACACAGGCGTGCACTAAAGCCTACCTTAAAAATGGGCGGCACGTCGCACTGCAGGATGCTGGAAGCCGAAATCAGGCTGGCATCTTCAGAGCAGGCTGCAGAGCGTGTGGAACAGGTCACATGGTCACTGCAAAGCCTCCACACTGACATGGAGGTACAGAGCCCAGCACTTTACCCCACACTGCATCCAAAACACTGGTGTTCTCTCTGTGTGTGCTGTACCTGCAGTATGTGCACTGAGAGCAGTGTGTGCTGCAGTACTGAGTCTCTCAGTGTGTGCTGCAGTACTGAGTCTCTCAGTGTGCTGTAGTATTGAGTCTCTCAGTGTGCTGTAGTATTGAGCCTCTCAGTGTGCTGTAGTACTGAGTCTCTCAGTGTGTGCTGTAGTATTGAGTCTCTCAGTGTGTGCTGTAGTATTGAGTCTCTCAGTGTGTGCTGTAGTATTGAGTCTCTCAGTGTGCTGTAGTATTGAGTCTGTCAGTGTGCTGTAGTATTGAGTCTCTCAGTGTGCTGTAGTATTGAGTCTCTCAGTGTGTGCTGCAGTACTGAGTCTCTCAGTGTGCTGTAGTATTGAGTCTCTCAGTGTGTGCTGCAGTACTGAGTCTCTCAGTGTGTGCTGTAGTATTGAGTCTCTCAGTGTGTGCTGTAGTATTGAGTCTCTCAGTGTGTGCTGTAGTATTGAGTCTCTCAGTGTGCTGTAGTATTGAGTCTGTCAGTGTGCTGTAGTATTGAGTCTCTCAGTGTGCTGTAGTATTGAGTCTCTCAGTGTGCTGTAGTATTGAGTCTCTCAGTGTGCTGTAGTATTGAGTCTCTCACTGTGTGCTGTACCTGTCTTCTTCCCAGACTTCAGCAGGGCGTCAGCTCCGCCCTCCAATATGGCCGCCAGACGCAGGGTCATTTCAGCCACGGCCACAGGGTCCGATAGGCCCAGCTCACAAGTGTGAGCCACTTCACTGAGCACGCTCAGAACCTGTACCCACTTGACACAGACCACATCATCTGTGAGTGCAGAGCAGCTTCATTTCATTTCAGTAAAGCTTTATTTAACCAGGCAGGTCAACAGATACTTCACCTCTCTGGACACACAGGAAAGGGGTGTGTGTGTGGTGGGTGAGAAGGGGGGGGGGGGGCGTGTAGTGCGTGAAAGTGGGTGTGGTTTTGTTGCTAAGCACCTTGGCGTAGTTCTCCAATCGGTCCTGACTGCGGGAGGAGTCCCAGTGCCCCGTCTGGGCCCTCTGGAATACCGCCTTGCACCTGAGCCACAGAAACTGCACAATGTCCAACACCAGGTCCCTGTCCGGCTGCACATCCTGTCCACAGAGATGCTGTAGATTAATGCTTCTGTTACAGGGCTCAGAGATGCTGTAGATTAATGCGCCTGTCACAGGGCTCAGAGATGCTGTAGATTAATGCGCCTGTTACAGGGCTCAGAGATGCTGTAGATTAATGCGCCTGTCACAGGGCTCAGAGATGCTGTAGATTAATGCGTCTGTTACAGGGCTCAGAGATGCTGTAGATTAATGCGTCTGTCACAGGGCTCAGAGATGCTGTAGATTAATGCGTCTGTCACAGGGCTCAGAGATGCTGTAGATTAATGCGTCTGTCACAGGGCTCAGAGATGCTGTAGATTAATGCGTCTGTCACAGGGCTCAGAGATGCTGTAGATTAATGCGTCTGTCACAGGGCTCAGAGATGCTGTAGATTAATGCGTCTGTCACAGGGCTCAGAGATGCTGTAGATTAATGCGTCTGTCACAGGGCTCAGAGATGCTGTAGATTAATGCGCCTGTCACAGGGCTCAGAGATGCTGTAGATTAATGCGCCTGTCACAGGGCTCAGAGGTGCTGTAGATTAATGCGTCTGTCACAGGGCTCAGAGATGCTGTAGATTAATGCGTCTGTCACAGGGCTCAGAGATGCTGTAGATTAATGCGTCTGTCACAGGGCTCAGAGATGCTGTAGATTAATGCGCCTGTCACAGGGCTCAGAGGTGCTGTAGATGAATGCGTCTGTTACAGGGCTCAGAGATGCTGTAGATTAATGCGTCTGTCACAGGGCTCAGAGGTGCTGTAGATGAATGCGTCTGTTACAGGGCTCAGAGATGCTGTCAGAGATTAATGCGTCTGTTCACAGGGCTCAGAGATGCTGTAGATTAATGCGGGTTCTGTCACAGGGCTCAGAGAGATGCTGTAGATTAATGCGTCTGTCACAGGGCTCAGAGATGCTGTAGATTAATGCGTCTGTCACAGGGCTCAGAGATGCTGTAGATTAATGAGTCTGTCACAGGGCTCAGAGATGCTGTAGATTAATGCGTCTGTCACAGGGCTCAGAGATGCTGTAGATTAATGCGTCTGTCACAGGGCTCAGAGATGCTGTAGATTAATGCGTCTGTCACAGGGCTCAGAGATGCTGTAG
>CM045901.1:9200894-9223997 GCA_025169545.1 Anguilla japonica | reverse complement strand
GAACGCAAATGAGAGACCAATTTAATAGTCACTCACGGCGAACCGGAGCGTACCCCCACCCAGAGTTAACACCAAAAATAAGAAAGGCAAAATAACAACTACCACTACGAAGCCCACACACCAGAGGCTTCTGCCAGTATCTATAATATCCATCATGTAAAACTATAAAAAAATAAAATATAAAACTGAAATAATATTGAAAAACCAGGAGAAAGTAAACTATCCCTATGATAGACTAAAGCCCACACTTGTTTTAGTAAATACCAGCGAGTAACTGTGTTGCTGCATTTGCCCACATCATCATTTAAACACACCTGACACCTGAGTTGTCCTTTTAGTCGCCGTCGGGGTTGTCCTTTTAGTCGTCGCCAGAGTTGTCCTTTTAGTCGCCGTCGGGGTTGTCCTTTTAGTCGCCGTCCGGGTTGTCCTTTTAGTCGCCGTCAGAGTTGTCCTTTTAGTCGCCGTCGGGGTTGTCCTTTTAGTCGCCGTCAGAGTTGTCCTTTTAGTCGCCGTCGGGGTTGTCCTTTTAGTCGCCGTCGGGGTTGTCCTTTTAGTCGCCGTCAGAGTTGTCCTTTTAGTCGCCGTCAGAGTTGTCCTTTTAGTCGCCGTCAGAGTTGTCCAGTTTTAGTTGCAGTTTAGTCGCTGGAGGATGACATTATCTTTAGTAACGTGGGCGCTAAAAAAATACGAACAAAATAAATGACATGAAATCAATTTCAAACCGTTTCAGTGTTACTCACTTACAAAACTACCACATATAATTACATTTGTATTTAACGCTTTGCATTTTAAATTCCACTCAGGTCGTCTAGTATGTTTTTGTACCTTGTAGTGTAGTGAGTACCTGCTCATCCAAATATGAAGACACCTGGTGGACAATTATAGAATACATTTTGCGAAATGTGAAGAAAAGTTGGGGGTGTATATTGCAACAATATACAGTAATTCCTGCAGGGTTGGGCTAAAAAAAAAAAAAAATTGTCTCGGCCCCACTCTCCATTAGTGCATTACTACTGACAGTCCCCCATACTATTACGCAATCAAATGAACTCATTTGATTGCAGAAAGGTAGCAGTATGTAAGACTGGCAGTAGTAATACACTAATATATGCCAAATGTGGTGCATAGAAACAAAAACAAACAAAACCAAACTCATGCTTACACAGTGCCTCCATTTGGAGACTTCCTGCTTCTGCAGACAAGGTGGAGAGAAAAAAAAGGGGGGGAATGATTCAAATAAAATATAATCAAAATATGTTACATATGAACATACATTATGTAAATGAAAACAGAGGCATTAACAATCTTTGGTAAAAGAGGGTTGGAAAGACTGCATTGGTGGAATTAGTGCAGGGTGCTACAGGTGAATGATTTGTCTTCCTCTGCTGGACAAAAAATAATAAAGCTCTTCCCCACCCTTCCTTCCGTCTGTTCACAGCTCAGCCATCTTTGTTCGGTCATATGACCGCGACATCTTGCTGATTGGCTACGAGCACAGACTGAGAATACGCGTCTTGTACGATGTTCGTTAACATTTCACTTCTGATGTTTGTAGGAATCCCTTATTAGTCAATTAAAAAAACAAATAATTGGCTTTAACCCTCATAAACGAGGTAAGTTGCGTATGTTAACACCCCTTCATGGCTGCTGACTTAAACAACCTTCGCTTATCGTAGTGCTCGTTGTAAACAGACCCCGCCCCCGGTTGTCACTGGTTTGTGTTCGTTGTCATGACAGCGGCCTTCGATTTCCAGCTGTTGAGGCATGATCTTGTTCTTGGAGGGTCAGACTAATTTTACTGACAAAAATGGATTCTGTGCCAGCTACGCACTATGGCAAAACACACGAGAAGGATCCTGTCGTCACAGTGTTTAACAACGAAATAAAGGAGTTTAAGCTCTTTATGAAGAAGGTTGTTACTTCCCCAAACTTCGACCAGACGTCTTACGCAAAAGGGTAAGAAGGCTGACGAGCAAGATCAAGTTTGGTCTATGTGGAAATGGTAACTTACGATACGATTTGCGATGATTAGTTTGATTGACAAGCTACTGTGCGACATAAATTATATCCTCCTTTTCAGCCAAAAGAGCTACAGGTGGATGATGATCAAGCAGGTTAAATTTCTACATGACCACATCTCACCTGGGACACTTAAGACACTTTCATAATGTCTGTTGAAGGATGATGAACTTCTAACTGATAAACGCATAAACCCCCTCATGCTGAAACCTAACCGTAGGTGGAAAATGTAGAGTTCAAGGACCAATCAAATGGCAATAATCAATTTTTTTTAGAGTAATGAATTATGGTTAAACACTTTTTCAGCAACCATGTATGATGAACATACCGGCTGTAACGAAAACAGTTTTCAAACGTGGGACCGAGCCTGGGAACTGCTTAAAAAACGCAACTTTCAAAAACACAATTTCATTTCATTTTGAGGTATTTAGACTAAAGGAACCCGCAGAGTCTAACAGTGCTCTCTCTGAATTTTTATGACAGGTCAAAAATCTTGTTTGAAATATGGAACAAATATAACAACCGACTGCCGGCCTGTTGTTTTGAAGAGCGCGTGTTGCGGACTGCGGACTTTCTCTCGGACGTGAAGGTGGGTGTTCTTGTGTGAGGTAAAGCGGGGTTCTGTACAATGACCTCATCAAACAAGTGCCACGTGAGCGGGTACAATGGCTGAAACGCAGAAGCGCACCGATCACACTGTTGGCAGACGAACATCTGCTAAACAATGTGCCATCACCCATGGAGAAGCTATAAGAGGTCAGTGACAGGCTGTTTGTGCAGGCATGGCTGGTGACAGGCTGTTTGTGTGCCCCCCTCTCTCCCTCTCTCTTTCTCTCTCTGTCCCCCCCCTCCCTCTCTCTATGTCTCTCTCTCTTTCTCAGCTGTACAGGCTGGCCATCCAGCAGGGCTACGGGCGCTACCTGCAGCAGTACTGCTCTGCAGGCATAGAGGAGATCAGGGATGTGGGCCAGTTCAGCAGCACCTTCTTCCCCCAGGGCTTTGGAACGGAAAGGACAGGGCTGACGGTGAGGCTCCAGCAGGATGCGCTGGTTACTGTATGTGTGTGTGTGTGTGTGTGTGTGCATGTGTATGTTTTAATGTGTGTATATGTGTGTGTGTGTGTGCATGTGTATGTGTATGTTTTAACGTGTGTGTGTGTGTGTGTGTGTGTGTGCATGTGTATGTTTTAACGTGTGTGTGTGTGTGTGTGTGTGTATGTGTGCGTGTGTGTGTGTGTGTGTGTGTGCATGTGTATGTTTTAACGTGTGTGTGTGTGTGTGTGTGTATGTGTGCGTGTGTGTGTGTGTCTCAGCTCCATGCTCTGCAGGGTCTCAGTCTGTGCTCCTTCCTGTTGGAGAGGAGCGGGGGGGAGCAGTGGGACCAGAGCAGGGTGCAGAGACTGCAGCACATCCTCAGCTTCCTGCGCATCATGATGCAGGCGCTGCTGCCCCACGAGAGCCTGTGCTGGATACTCTACAACGGTACCCTGCTGATATCACTTACACACACACTACTGATATCACTTATACACACACTACTGATATCATTCTCACACACACACACACACACACACACACTACTGATATCACTCTCTCTCACACACACACACACACACACACACACACACTCTACTGATATCACTTACACACACACACTACTGATATCACTCTCACACACACACACACTACTGATATCACTCTCTCTCTCTCACACACACACACACACACACACTACTGATATCACTCTCTCACACACACACACACACATGCACACACTACTGATATCACTCTCTCTCTCACACACACACACACACACTACTGATATCACTCTCACACACACACACACACACACATGCACACATAGAATATTCTGGGCATAAGTTGGGCTTCACCTATCAGTGCAGTGTAAGTCCCGAGAGAGAACTGAATGTATTATTAGGTGGTTTAATACACAGTGATTCCCCTGCAGGCTCATTGCAGATCTACAACATCTGCAGATTTCTGATGTCCCTGAATTTGTGCTCACAGGTAAAATTGCACACGACGACAATGGCTCACCTTGGTGTACTTATCTCATATTTTTGACTTGGATGTTTAAAAAAAAAAAAAAAAAAAAAAGTTTACTTTACGAGAAAACTGTGTGTGTGTGTGTGTGTGTGTGTGTGTATATGTGTGTGTGGGTGCATGTGTGGACCTGGATGGTTCCTCTGAAGGCTCTGGAGTATCTAGTGTGGGCCTGCGTGTGTTTGGAGACCTCCGTCCCCCTAATGAGCCCAAGCTTCCTGGCATGGAGGACCACACTCTACTGCGCTGCCTGCCAGTGCTACTACAGCTGCCAGGCCGGAGTGCAGGCTGAGGTGAGGCTGGGCGGGGCCATGGGGGCGGGGCATGGTGTGGCTGGGCAGGGCCATGGGGGCGGGGCATGGTGAGACTGGGCGGGGCCATGGGGGCGGGGCATGGTGTGGCTGGGGAGGGCCATGGGGGCGGGGCACGGTGAGACTGGGCGGGGCCATGGGGGCGGGGCATGGGGAGGCTAGGCGGGGCCGCAGGCTCATCTACACTGTCTCCTTCCCTCCACACTGACTCCAGGTGTTTGCACGAAGAGCCCTGGGCAAAGTCAGCGAGCTGGCCAAACTGGCGGAAATGAGCAGCTCACCCACGTCCACTCAGACCCAGGAAGCCTTCAAAGAGGCCACAATCAAGGTATCTGTGTGTGAAAATGGTGAATGCCCCTCAAAGGGGCCACAATCAAGGTACCTGTGTGTGATAATGGTGAACTCCCCTCAAGGGGGCCACAATCAAGGTATTTGTATATGAAAATGCCGAATTGCCCTCGAGGGGGCCACAATCCCTTGATTGTGTGCACCTGTGTTTCTACTGTACGTAAACTGATGACATCACCATGAATATTAGTAATGGCGGGCCTGTCTCTGTGGCGCACAGCTGGCTGTGATGGTGTTTAAAAGATCTGTGTACGAGCCCAGGAGGAGACCCAAAGGCCTGTTCAGACCCCGGCTGAAGAGCAACCTCAAAGAGGCCAAGACGGTACGCCCCTTTCCTCATCCGTGAGCCCACAAAAACTACTGTACCATCTCTCTTCTGAATGCATGGAGTCATGATGTTGACAACTGAGCCCTTTGGGTGCTGCATACTAGCTCTTTAGGTCACTGTGCAATATCCCGCAATGCACTGCAGTCAGGGAGACTGAGGCAGTGGGGAAATTAAAATAGCGGTTCATCTTACGTTCAGTGGCTTCCCAGCTGTAGTTCAGGACTGCGTGATACACATGGAAAATAAAATAACACACATTTTCAGTATACCTCAAAATGAATGGTTGACTTTCTAATTCGTGTTTGAGAACAGCTTATCGATTAGGGGCCAGGGCCCCAGGCGTTTTGCTGACTCATGGTTTGGGCATGGCTGTCCCAGCTGACTCTCTCTCTCAATTTCAATTCAATTCAATTCAATAAGCTTTATTGGCATGGTAAGGGTACACTTACATTGCCAAAGCATTCACTCACATGACAAACATAACAGACAGGCAATAACAATTTAACTACAATAAACAGAAAAAATATAAATATCTCTCTCTCTCTCTCTCTCCGGCTCCCCCCTGCAGACGCCCTGGCCCCGCTCGCCCACGGAGCGCGCTCTGATGGGGCTCTTCGAGGGCGGGGCCGCCCGCTTCCTGGCCCTGACGGAGGCCCTGTGGGACAGCTCGCTCCGGCCCCTGCAGACAGGGGGCCCCGAGGAGCCCGAAATGCAGGAGGTGGCCCTGGAGCTGCTCTCCGCTGGCATCAGCATCCTGGCAGGTAAACAAACCCAAAAATTAACACATAAATACGAAAATAGATAATGCATTTTATTTGTCAAATACGTTTCATACACTCAGGTGTCTCAAGGTCTCAAAGTCTCAAAGAAATGCACACAATGCATGAATTGTGAAATAACAATTACACAACTTTGTTCTAGGCATTTCAGCCTAGTCTTTGGGGATTTTACCCGAATTAAAATGTTAGCTCTTTAGGTCAGCGCAATCTCCCACAATGCACCATTAATGAAAATAACGGATCACTCTTCATCTTATGTTAAACTAAAAAACTTGGGTCCTCCTGTGTGTGTGCGTGCATGTGTGTGTGTGTGTGTGCCTGTTGCAGGCGCAGGTGAGGTCAGTAATGAGCAGAGCCTTCCCGCACACATCAGTGGGATCGCACCGCACCCCTCCTCTCTGCTGGATTTAGCGAAGGCTGGTGGGTGTCTGTGTCCAAACGGTACCAGTGTGACACATCTGACCTCCCAAAATATCACAGATTCACATTATCCCAGAGCACTTTACCTTCCTGTCAAATTTAGGCCCATGTCTGATGGGAATGACTTAACTATAAGTTCTATATAACTATATTTTATAACTATAAAAAAAAGTCCAATTACAGAAAGTGCCTAAACTATCAGGGCAACTGTGTAAATGAGGTGGAATGAAAACAATGGGAATTGCTCAGTTTGTTCACGGGTGTCTGTGTGTGTGTGCGTGTGTGTGCGTGCGTGCGTGCGTGTGTGCTTGTGTGCGTGTGCGACGGGTTGCGTTTCTGCTCTCAGGCGATAACCGGGTGTCGGTGGAGGCAGCGGTGAAGTTTGCGAAGCTGCTGTTTCGGTACGAGCAGTGGGACGCCTTCTCTCGCCTCTCCAGCGCCCTCCTCACTCTGCTCCAAGTAAGTCATGTGACCACCCCACCCCACCCCATCATTTCTTATAACTGGGCCTCGGGCTGTTCTGTTAAGTTCTGTTAAGGTCTGTTTGAAGAGCAGGTGTTTTGGAATGTTTCTTCAGAAGGTCAATATTCTAGAACTCCATTGCTTTCAACTGGCAGCGGCGACTGTGACATCAGCATTAGAACGTTCAGCTAAGAACGCTCCGATCGCACATTTGTGACCTCACACCTCGGTTGGGTTAAGTGGTTTTGTCTGCCGGTTGTGTGGCAGGAGCGGGAGGCGGAGCCGTGGCGGCGGGCGGCGCTGGAGCTCACGCTGCTGATGGCCATGGAGCCCCTGCTGGGGCCGCAGAGGCTCAGGCACTCCCCCAGGGACAGCAGCGCCGACGGGGGGCGCGGTCAGTACTGAGTGCAGGGCTCACTAAGCAACCGGAGTTTAAGTGAGGGGAAGGGGCCAATTTACTCGCATGGTTCTGAATAAATGGTACCGTAGAAGTTACGACTGTTGGCCTAGGGCCCCACAGTCAAGCCGTTATGTGTTTGAATGTGTGTGTGTGTGTGTGTGTGTGTGTGTGCCCACAGAAAGAGAGCGGCAGCAGGTGATGTCAGTGTCGGAGGAGATGCTGGAGCTGGTGGAAACGCTACACAGCACTGTCTGCGGCTCAGCTCAGGTACAGGATCTCTGTAACAGACGCATTAATCTACAGCATCTCTGAGCCCTGTGACAGACGCATTAATCTACAGCACCTCTGTGGACAGGATGTGCAGCCGGACAGGGACCTGGTGTTGGACATTGTGCAGTTTCTGTGGCTCAGGTGCAAGGCGGTATTCCAGAGAGGCCAGACGGGGCACTGGGACTCCTCCCGCAGTCAGGACCGATTGGAGAACTACGCCAAGGTGCTTAGCAACAAGACCACACCCACTTTCACGCACTACACGCCCCCCCCCCCCCCCTTCTCACCCACCACACACACACCCCTTTCCTGTGTGTCCAGAGAGGTGAAGTATCTGTTGACCTGCCTGGTTAAATAAAGATTTACAGATGATGTGGTCTGTGTCAAGTGGGTACAGGTTCTGAGCATGCTCAGTGAAGTGGCTCACACTTGTGAGCTGGGCCTATCGGACCCTGTGGCCGTGGCTGAAATGACCCTGCGTCTGGCGGCCATATTGGAGGGGGGAGCTGACGCCCTGCTGAAGTCTGGGAAGAAGACAGGTACAGCACACACTGAGAGACTCAATACTACAGCACACTGAGAGACTCAATAATACAGCACACTGAGAGACTCAATACTACAGCACACTGAGAGACTCAATACTACAGCACACTGAGAGACTCAGTACTGCAGCACACCGAGAGACTCAATACTACAGCACACTGAGAGACTCAATACTACAGCACACTGAGAGAATCAATACTACAGCACACTGAGAGACTCAATACTACAGCACACTGAGAGAATCAATACTACAGCACACTGAGAGAATCAATACTACAGCACACTGAGAGAATCAATACTACAGCACACTGAGAGAATCAATACTACAGCACACTGAGAGATTCAGTACTACAGCACACTGAGAGACTCAGTACTGCAGCACACTGAGAGACTCAATACTACAGCACACTGAGAGAATCAATACTACAGCACACTGAGAGACTCAATACTACAGCACACTGAGAGACTCAATACTACAGCACACACTGAGACTCAATACTACAGCACACTGAGAGACTCAGTACTACAGCACACTGAGAGACTCAATACTACAGCACACACTGAGACTCAATACTACAGCACACTGAGAGACTCAATACTACAGCACACTGAGAGACTCAATACTACAGCACACTGAGAGACTCAATACTACAGCACACTGAGAGACTCAATACTACAGCACACTGAGAGACTCAATACTACAGCACACTGAGAGGCTCAATACTACAGCACACTGAGAGACTCAATACTACAGCACACTGAGAGACTCAATACTACAGCAGCACACTGAGAGACTCAATACTACAGCACACTGAGAGACTCAATACTACAGCACACTGAGAGACTCAATACTACAGCACACTGAGAGACTCAATACTACAGCACACTGAGAGGCTCAATACTACAGCACACTGAGAGACTCAATACTACAACACACACTGAGAGACACAATACTACAGCACACTGAGAGACTCAGTACTGCAGCACACACTGCTCTCAGTGCTCCATACTGCAGGTACAGCACACACAGAGAGAACACCAGTGTTTTGGATGCAGTGTGGGGTAAAGTGCTGGGCTCTGTACCTCCATGTCAGTGTGGAGGCTTTGCAGTGACCGTGTGACCTGTTCCACACGCTCTGCAGCCTGCTCTGAAGATGCCAGCCTGATTTCGGCTTCCAGCATCCTGCAGTGCGACGTGCCGCCCATTTTTAAGGTAGGCTTCAGTGCACGCCTGTGTGTTCGTGCATGTGCACATCCATGTGGCGTACACATACGTGCACGTGCATGTGCTAATACGGTATGCACGTGAGTGTCCGTGCGGTGTGCACATACACGCATGCGTGTGTGTGTTTGCAGAGGCCCAGGGCTGAGCAGCTGCGGGCGGTGTGGGAGGTGGTGGAGAGGGGTGTGGAGGGCGTGTCCTGCAGTCGGGCCCGCCTCCTCGCGCACGAACGTACTTCCACCTGTGACTCCGCCCACCTGCAGGTAATAACTAGGGATCGTTTTTTCAGACCTTTTCACTACTTTCAATTCGAGCAGTGATGATTTTTCGCGCAACAGAACGTCGCACAGGAGTATATTCAGGCTCAGCAAATACCAGTAGGTCCCAAAACCCTTCGCCCTCTACCATACTTAAGAGGAGCACTATTGTTTCACTATTTTAGCCATTAAGTCTGTAGTGGTTTCAGCTGGACAGCTGACTCTCAGTACAAGTAAGAAAGCATAATGTGACATGTCCCCTTTATGATGTCACAGTCAGGAGGGGTGGAGTCAGAGGGTGGGGCCAGTGGAAGGAGGAAGCCCCAGGACACTTTCTCGTTCACCTCCTTAATAACGGACCTTCATCTGGAGCTGCTGGCAGTCCAACACAGAGTGTTCCTCAAGCTACTCGACGCCTGCCCGGGTGAGTAAGTCCTCCAACATCCCAGAATGCCTTGCGGCAGGTAAGGCCTCGCTGTGTACAGCCTGAGATCCTCTAAATTCCTCAATTATTGTTAAAACTGGCAAAGTGGTGTACTAGAGATCATATTCATAGTACGCAGAGCAAGAGATTGCCTTCCATAATTATGTAACTATAAAAAAAATAATAAAATAAAAGTGTCTGAATGTTAAGGTGAATGAAGGTTACTTGGATTAGGCATACAGAGTAGAATTATGAAGTTAGCTACGTCATGAAATGTGCTGTGTCCCAGAAATTATGAGTGGATTCACACCAGTAGTGGCACCAACACTGGGTAGACACACTGGGGTGCCACAGTGGCGGATTCGTACTGACACAGGACTCTGCGTTATGTGCTGGCCCAGGTCGCCCCCCGCCCGACCGGACGGGGAGGAACGGGGTCTCCAGGGCCGTGCTCCTCATGCAGGAGGCCCTGCTCACCCGCGAGAAGGACCGCGGCAGCCCGGCTCCCAAGGACCTGCTGGAGGTCAGGGCACTGGGGGCGCCTCACCTCACCTCACCTCACCCGCTCAGTAGACAAAACCCGAATCGCGACGAAACCGCAATCCCCTTCCCACAGTTCGTCACAAACACACGTGCAGACTCACAACCGAAAAAAAAAAAAATGCAGGCATTTACCTCTTGATCTGCCATGTGTGGCATTGCTGTTGTACGTAACCTGAATTGGTTCAGAGTAAATATATATATATATATATAGGTATATACAATATATAGTATAGGTGGCCCTGGGTACGAGCGTGTGCTAACTGTCTGCTCTCAGGACGCCGCCCGCCTGATGGAGAAAGCACAGGAGGAGGAGAGACGGCTGGCCAATGGCACAGCCCGGAGGGCTGAGACGGGCAGGGCGGCCCCGCCCCCCATCCTGCTGTCCCGCACGCACCGGTCCATGAGCTTCGCCCCTGCGCCCTACGCCCCGGACAAGCAGGTACCCGCGGACGGGTCCTGCCCCATGCTCCACCGGCAGGACGTCCCAGCGTCCAAACCGCTTTATCTGTCGCCGAACATCTTCTTAAAACCCAGCTTTAAGCTCACTTTTTAGCATCCCTCGCATGTTCATCGTTCCCTTTGTATTTATATTTATTTCTTTAATCACGTTTTTTCTTGAGGCCGGATGCCTCACTGGAATTGTTATTCGTAATTTTATTTCCGTTTTATCGGCTATTTCCCCTGCCGCGCTACCATTTTTATTTGTGTCATTATTTGTTTGAATATTGTTATTGAAATTTTTTTATTGCTTTGAAGAGCATCAATGAAAGGTGCAACCAAAATAGGTATATATTCATATTGTATATAAATATGTATGTATATGTATAAGCTGCTATAAGCGTAGCATAGCCACTGGTTCTATAATGGAAACTTATGCACGGTCCTTTCACCCCCCCGAACACACCCCCCCCCCCCCCCCCCCCCCCCCCCCCCCCCCCCCCCCCCCCCCCCGGTCCAGGTGTGCTGGTACGCCCTCTACGGACGAGAGGCCACGGGGGTGAGCCCGAAGGCGCGCCTGGGAGACTGCCACCTGCTGGGCACAGGAGAAGAGGTGAGGGCGCCCGGTCCGCGGGGTTTCCTCCCAAAAAAAGAGCGCCAACCTAATCTGTTGCTATGGAACTGGCCTGGGAATTACGATTCCGAGCTCAGAATTCAGTTCACATTCGATCTTAACTTGGACAATTAAAGGAAGTTAAACAACTGAAAGCGACAGTTAGTCTTTTGTCATCACAGACAGTTTAGCGATCGCTAACTAAGTAACTCATCAAACTGGAGTTGTGAATGAATCCTAGCCTGTGGGTTTTAGGCAGGTCTCAGCCCTGTGCCACCCTGTCTCCCCCCCCAGGTTCCTGTCCTGGGGGGGTGTGTGCTGCGAGTGGAGGGCCTGGAGCCCAACAGGAAGTACGTCTTCGCCGTGGCCGCCTACGACGGCCAGGGGAAGCTGGTGGGCGGGTCCGTGGGAGAGAGCACCGCGCCCCTGCTGGCCTCCCTGCCCCTCCCCCTGCCGACCGCCTGGGCGCACCTGGCGCAGGTACGAGAGGAGGCGCCGCCCTGACCCCCGCGGAGCGGACCGCGGCGGGAAAGCGGCGCCCGGCCGTGACCGTTTCGCTTTTGCCGTTTCAGGCGGCGTATCGGACTGGGCACTACGTGCTGGCCAAGAAGGCGTGCGGCAAGCTCTGGGACTACATTACCCAGGGTCCCCTTCCTGAAACCAGGGCAGGCGGAAGCTCAGAGGGGCTGGCCCAGACCAGGTCAGGGGCGACAGGGGATCAGAGCCTCTCTATTGAAATGCATATTCTTTGACATGATAACAGATACCATAAATATAGCATTTCCAAAGCAATAAAAGTGCAAATGAACAGTAACAATAATATCAACTGCATTCGATATCAACTCTCTCCCTCACTCCCTCTCTCTCACTTCTTTTCTCCCTCCCTCTCTCCCCCACGCCTCCTCCTGTTGTGTAGGCTCAAGGAGGAGGCCCTGGCCCATGCCTCCCCTATCCTGCAGCAGCTCCTCCTCACCTCCATCTTCATAGCGACAGACATTCGCATCCAGGAGGGGGCGCTGTACTGCGATGCGCTAATCGATGGAGGCTCTCTTGCATGGGGACAGGTGTGTGTGTGTGTGTGTGTGCGCCCATGTCTGCATGTGCAGGTAATGACAACAGCTTCCTGTTGCCCACAGGAAGCCAGGCTGGCGGAGTGCGAGCGCATGCTGGTGGCGGTGGATCTGGCCCTGAGGCTCAAGGAGGAGAGCGCCGCCCTGCAGGGCGTGGTGGGGTGCTACGGGCTGCTCTCCCCGCTCATATACCACCAGATCCCGTCTGAGAGCGGGGTGCAGGTGAGGCTCTCGGGGGTGTCGGCAGGACGGGAAGGAGGGCGTGTCCAGAGAGTCAGCCCTCAGGGACATGAAATATTTAACCCTTTAAGGGTAATATGTGATTAGAATGTTCTTAACTCAACGCAAATGTGATAATATTAATGAAAGTACATGCGATTAAAAAATACAAGATATTGAAACGCATTGATAAATATATCAATTATCAGTTAGGTCCTGTTGTGACAGTAGTGTTGTGATGCAGGCCCTGTTGTGACAGTAGTGTTGTGATACAGGTCCTGTTCTGACAGTAGTGTTGTGATGCAGACCCTGTTGTGACAGTAGTGTTGTGATGCAGGCCCTGTTGTGACAGTAGTGTTGTGATACAGGTCCTGTCATGACAGTAGCGTTGTGATGCAGGCCCTGTTGTGACAGTAGTGTTGTGATGCAGGCCCTGTTGTGACAGTAGTGTTGTGATGCAGGCCCTGTTGTGACAGTAGTGTTGTGATGCAGGCCCTGTTGTGACAGTAGTGTTGTGATGCAGGCCCTGTAGTGACAGTAGTGTTGTGATGCAGGCCCTGTTGTGACAGTAGTGTTGTGATGCAAGCCCTGTTGTGACAGTAGCGTTGTGATGCAGGCCCTGTTGTGACAGTAGTGTTGTGATGCAGGCCCTGTTGTGACAGTAGTGTTGTGATGCAGGCCCTGTTGTGACAGTAGTGTTGTGATGCAGGCCCTGTTGTGACAGTAGTGTTGTGATACAGGTCCTGTTGAAGTGTCTCGCTGTGCTGCTGGAGATCCCAGGAGTTCTCAGACACAAGCGGCCGGCTGCCTCTGCAGAGCCTCTCCTGCACATGCTGGCATGCATCACCTTCTACTTAGCTAAGGTAGCGCTAGCCTGTCACCTGCATGTGTGTGTAACTCATGCCTCTGCGCATGCATGTGTGTGTGTGTGTGTATAACTCATGCCTCTGTGTGTGCGCAACTCATATCCATGTGTGTGTGTGTGTGTAACTCATATCTGTGTGTGTGTGTGCGTGTAACTCATATCTGTGTGTGTGTGTGTGCGTAACTCATATCTGTCTGTGTGTGTGTGTGTGTAACTCATATCTGTCTGTGTGTGTGTGTGCGTAACTCATATCCATGTGTGTGTGTGTGTTTGTGTGTAACTCCTGTCTGTGTGTGCAGGTGCTGCGTACCTGCGGGGAGCCCCACCTGGCCTCAGCAGTGATCGATCAGGGGAAGAGGCTCCTGCAGGAGGTCACTGAGGGCGTGGCCACACAGGCGGGAGCAACCAAGCCCCTCCCAGCTGGACAGGATGTGGTAGGTTTCCATGACTACAGAATCACGTGGAGCCTGTTGAGGGAACAATGAGTGTTTCTCTCAATTACTTGTACATACTTTACAGTAGCCAACACAGTAACAGGGAATCACAGTGTCACTCAGCACAGTAACCAGAAATCACTGTTCAGGATAGTTGTCGGTACAGTACACGACACATAGAAGTACACAGTAAGCACAGTAATAGCGCTGTTGTGACTGTACTTCTATTGTTACTGTCACAGTAACAGTGAGTCATGGTGTTCAGTTGTACATGCAGGAGCAGTGAGCCATGGTGTTGAGTTGTAGGTGCAGTAGCGGTGAGTCATGGTGTTGAGTTGTAGTTGCAGTAGCCGTGAGTCACGGTGTTGAGTTGTAGGTGCAGTAGCGGTGAGTCACGGTGTTGAGTTGTAGGTGCAGTAGCGGTGAGTCACGGTGTTGAGTTGTAGGTGCAGTAGCGGTGAGTCACGGTGTTGTGTTGTAGGTGCAGTAGCGGTGAGTCACGGTGTTCAGTTGTGCGTGCAGTAGCGGTGAGTCATGGTGTTGAGTTGTAGGTGCAGTAGCGGTGAGTCATGGTGTTGAGTTGTAGTTGCAGTAGCCGTGAGTCACGGTGTTGAGTTGTAGGTGCAGTAGCGGTGAGTCACGGTGTTGAGTTGTATGTGCAGTAGCGGTGAGTCACGGTGTTGTGTTGTAGGTGCAGTAGCGGTGAGTCACGGTGTTCAGTTGTGCGTGCAGTAGCGGTGAGTCATGGTGTTGAGTTGTAGGTGCAGTAGCAGTGAGTCACGGTGTTGAGGTGTGTGTGCAGTAGCGGTGTGTAGAGTACGTGCTGACTGTGACCCCCCCCCGGCCTGCAGGCTCCGGGGGTGCGGCCCCAGAAGGAGACGGGCTGGGGCCTGGAGGACGAGGAGCCCAGCGCGCAGCTGAGGGCCCTGGAGGCCGGCGTGCTGGAGAACGCCCCAGCAGCCACGGCACAGCCCCAGGGCACAGGTGAGACCCACCTACCCACGCTGCACTGTGTTAATCTGTGCGGACTGTGTGGTTCACACAGTGAGTCACGTGACTGTGATTCAGCAGATCACATGACTATGATTCAGCAGGCCACATGACTATGAGGATGCTGGATGCCAGCACCCTGCACCCTTCTCATGTCAAACTGCTGAAGCTAAGCAGCCATACCACCCTGTACCCTTCTCACGCCAAACTGCTGAAGCTAAGCAGCCATACCACCCTGTACCCTTCTCATGTTATACTGCTGAAGCTAAGCAGCCATACCACCCTGTACCCTTCTCATGTTATACTGCTGAAGCTAAGCAGCCATTCCACCCTGTACCCTTCTCATGGCTAACTGCTGAAGCTAAGCAGCCATACCACCCTGTACCCTTCTCACGTCAAACTACTGAAGCTAAGCAGCCATACCACCCTGTACCCTTCTCATGTTATACTGCTGAAGCTAAGCAGCCATACCACCCTGTACCCTTCTCACGTCAAACTGCTGAAGCTAAGCAGCCATACCACCCTGTACCCTTCTCATGGCTAACTGCTGAAGCTAAGCAGCCATACCACCCTGTACCCTTCTCATGTCAAACTGCTGAACATAAGCAGCCATGCCACCTTGTACCCTTGAAAATGAGATCCCTTAGATTGCCTTCCCCACATTGATTCATCACTTGCAAACGAGACTCCAGTTCTCAGTTGATCTCCCTTAGGGATCGGAACTGCAGTCCTCGACAGCTTCAGCCTGTTCCTTTCCATCACCCGCCGCAACCTTGGAAACAAGGCAGCCGGTTAACGACTTCGCGGAAGCGTTCTCTTGTTCTGAGACGCAACGAAGACCGGCGGACGCCGCGGCCCTCCGGGACAGGAGCCCGAAATCTCTGCGCTACCGTAGGGTTGGTTTATTTCATTAAGGCGAAAGAAAGTGAAACGTGTTGCACCTCTCGCAGGGGTCCAGGAGCTGACGGGCCAGGAGGACTTCATCCTGGTCTACGGCCTCGTCTGCGCCCGCCCCCTCCAGACGGCCTTCAGAGACGGTGAGGCGACAGGATCCGCGCGGCGCGTTCCCATGGCGCCTTACCGCGACCTTTCGTTGCGGCGCGCCGCCGACGCGTAACTGAAATTGATTCGGCGTGAAAACTGAAATTAAGCCCCGCCCCTTCCACAGTGATGAAGATGAAGAGGAGGGCCTTCTTCCTGGAGCTGGCCGTGCCGCTCCTGCAGAGGGCGCTGCGGGAGGACCGGCTGGAGCACGTGCTGGAGTGGGGACAGGGCGTCCTGAGCTGGCTCTGCAGGTGTGTGTGTGTGTGTGTGTGTGTGTGTGTATGCGCTGGAGTGGGGACAGGGCGTCCTGAGCTGGCTCTGCAGGTGTGTGTGTGTGTGAGAAAGTGTGTGTGTGTGTGTGTGTATGCGCTGGAGTGGTGACAGGGCGTCCTGAGCTGGCTCTGCAGGTGTGTGTGCGTGTGTGTGTGTGTGTGTGTGTGTGTATGCGCTGGAGTGGGGACAGGGCGTCCTGAGCTGGCTCTGCAGGTGGGTGTGTGTGTGTGTGTGTGTGTGTGTGTGTGTGTGTGTATGTGCTGGAGTGGGGACAGGGCATCCTGAGCTGGCTCTGCAGGTGTGTGTGTGGTGTGTGTGTGTGTGTGTGTGTGTGTGTGAGAAAGTGTGTGTGTGTGTGTGTGTGCTGGAGTGGGGACAGGGCATCCTGAGCTGGCTCTGCAGGTGTGTGTGTGTGTGTGTGTGTGTGTATGTAACATGCGCATTGGCAGGGCAACAGTGCATTTTCCATGTAGCCAAAGAGAAGCGAGATCATACAGGTTCTCTGTCCAATCACAGCGCGGAGATCTGCAGCCTTTTACCATTATGACATCATCCCTAGGATGTCAGATGGTCTGAGCCAACACTGTCCAGTTGTTCTGTAAGAAGGTAACCAGCTTTAATGTGGAGCTGACTGGAGAAGCACTGTCTGATTATTTGGGGGGGGGGGCGGGTGTTGCCAGACGGGACGAGGATCTGACGGGGTTTAAGAAGATCTCTACGACGGAGCCGAGGGGCCAGGGCGGGGCCGAGGACGAGTCCAAGAAGTACACGTCGTCCGTCATCGAGTACAACAAGGTGAGCGAGGGGACGTCCAAGCTCCACCGCACCGGTCCTGTTGCGTCTCTTTTGGGGTAAGCCTTCCTCTTTGGGCTGGGGCGAGTCTGAGCTGGTACTCCCTTTCTGTGCAGAAAACTGTGCAGAAGACTAGCACCGCCACCGCCGCGGACAGGAAGAGGAAGGACCGTCACCAGAGGAAACAGACGGGCCTTCTGAAGCCAGAGCTCACCGAGAGGTTTTACCAGAGCAATGCTTTTACTGAAACCGCTGTGTCTGTCCGTCCGTCCTTCTGACTACCTGTCCATCTGTCTGACTGTTTGTCCGTCTGTCTGTCTGTCTGACCCCACGATCCCTTTCATGCCGCACGCACAGCGCTCCTGTTGTAGAGCCACTCAGTACTGCACTTCACTGTTAAAATTGTCTTAAAATCATTTGATCGAATTCAAATCTTTTTTTATTAACTTACAAACTTTTATCTGTACGTCTTCCAAAAATTTGTTTTAAACAAATTGGTTTTGCCGCTGATCTTTGCTCCGCGCGCGCTCACGGACGAGAGCGTCTGCCAGACGCGCAAACGCAAACGTAGCTCGCGAAGCGGAACGCTGCCTCAGCTAACGCTGCCTCAGCTAACGCAGCCTCAGTGAACGCAGCCTCAGTGAACGCAGCGTAATGACTTTGTGTCCGACTGATCGCGCCCCATTGGCCCTGCGAACGGGCTGAGCGGTGGAAACGGACCTATCCCCGCCTGTCGCACGCGCTTATGATCGGCTGCTGCGGTTGGTGTGAACGTGGACGTGCGTCTTGTGCTTTCTCGTGTTTTCGACGGGCTCCAGGGAGATCGAGGCGCTGGACGTCCTGCTGACCCTCCTGCCCCCCCTCCTGCGCCGGGCTCAGCGTCGGAGGCGCCTGCGCCGGGTGTGTGCTGACGAGCGGCCCGGCCGTTGCCACGTCAACCTCGGCGTGGCCCTGAGTCACATGATCCTGCTGCGCAGGAGTCTGGAGCAGAGACTGCCATCTGCCGTCCAGCACAGGTAGTTACACCTCACTGTCCAGCACAGGTAATTACACCTCTCTGTCCAGCACAGGTAATTACACCTCACTGTCCAGCACAGGTAATTACACCCCACTGTCCAGCACAGGTAATTACACCTCACTGTCCAGCACAGGTAATCACACCCCACTGTCCAGCACAGGTAATTACACCTCTCTGTCCAGCACAGGTAATTACACCCCACTGTTCAGCACAGGTAATTACACCTCACTGTCCAGCACAGGTAATCACACCCCACTGTCCAGCACAGGTAATTACACCTCTCTGTCCAGCACAGGTAATTACACCTCTCTGTCCAGCACAGGTAATTACACCTCACTGTCCAGCACAGGTAATTACACCCCACTGTCCAGCACAGGTAATTACACCCCACTGTTAGTTAGTGAAGACTCCCCTGCAGTGAAACAGTATCTCTCTCTCTCTCTCTCTCTCTCCCTCCCTCTCTATTTTGCAGGTACAGCCGGCTGGACCCCTCCCTCTTCTCTCTGGCCCACTGTGGCGTTGTGGTGTCCCGGGGCGGTGCACCCCAGGGTAGCGGGGACCCCCAGCTCCCGCCCCCCTCTGCCAAGCCCACCCTTCAGCCCAGTTTGGGAGCCCCCCCACAGCGGGACGGGGAAAGTACGCGCCTCACGCCGCGGCCATCGACACGCCAGACAAACGCTGACAGCGCTAAAAACCAATAACGTCTCAGTTGCTGTGTACAGCAGAGCAGAATCAGTCTCTCTCTCTCTCTCTCTCCTCCCTTTCTTTCTTTCTTTCCCTCCGCTCTCAGAGGTGAAAAACAGCAGCGGGGAGGAGTCCAGCCAGACGGGGAGTGAGGAGGAGAGCGACGCAGACACGCCCCGCACCCAGCTCACCAATGAGCAAGGCCCCGGCGGGCCGTCCCTTCTCTGCGCCACGCCCACCGGCGCCAGCCCCTCCCACTTCATACAGACCCTGGACAAGGCGCTGCTGCATTTTAGGAGAGCTATGGTACTGTGACTGTTCCTACACACACACTGCCCCACAGAACCATGGGACTGTGACTGTTCTACACACACACTGCCCCACAGAACCATGGGACTGTGACTGTTCCTACTCACACACTGCCCCACAGAACCATGGGACTGTGACTGTTCTACACACACACTGCCCCACAGAACCATGGGACTGTGACTGTTCTACTTACACACTGCCCCACAGAACCATGGGACTGTGACTGTTCTACACACACACTGCTCCCCCTGACCCCCACAGAACCATGGTACTGTGACTGTTCTACACACACACTGCCCCACAGAACCATGGGACTGTGACTGTTCTACACACACACTGCCCCACAGAACCATGGAACTGTGACTGTTCTACACACACTGTCCCACAGAACCATGGGACTGTGACTGTTCTACACACACACTGCCCCACAGAACCATGGTACTGTGACTGTTCCTACACACACACTGCCCCACAGAACCATGGGACTGTGACTGTTCTACACACACACTGCCCCACAGAACCATGGGACTGTGACTGTTCCTACACACACACTGCCCCACAGAACCATGGTACTGTGACTGTTCCTACACACACACTGCCCCCACAGAACCATGGTACTGTGACTGTTCTACACACACACTGCCCCACAGAACCATGGGACTGTGACTGTTCCTACACACACACTGCCCCCACAGAACCATGGTACTGTGACTGTTCTACACACACACTGCCCCACAGAACCATGGGACTGTGACTGTTCTACACACACACTGCCCCACAGAACCATGGGACTGTGACTGTTCTACACACACACTGCCCCACAGAACCATGGGACTGTGACTGTTCTACACACACACTGCCCCACAGAACCATGGGACTGTGACTGTTCTACACACACACTGCCCCACAGAACCATGGGACTGTGACTGTTCTACACACACACTGCCCCACAGAACCATGGGACTGTGACTGTTCTACACACACACTGCCCCACAGAACCATGGTACTGTGACTGTTCCTACACACACACTGCCCCCACAGAACCATGGGACTGTGACTGTTCCTACACACACACTGCCCCACAGAACCATGGGACTGTGACTGTTCCTACACACACACTGCCCCACAGAACCATGCGACTGTGACTGTTCAACTTACACACTGCCCCACAGAACCATGGGACTGTGACTGTTCTACACACACACTGCCCCACAGAACCATGCGACTGTGACTGTTATAGCAGCAAAGTTGGGACCAACTCCATATTAATGCATATGGGTGTGATGTTCAGATGTTCACGCACTTTTGGCCATGTAGTGTAACTGTGTGGACTACATGCAACTGCAGGTGTGTATGAGTGTGTGTAACAGTGGGGGGTGTTTGTGTGTGTGCTGCAGGTCCTGGCCCATCGAGGGGGTCTCTGGACGTCTCTGCAGTGGGTGTGTCGGGTGCTGTGGGACCACGCCTCCGCGGTCGCCTCATTGGTGGAGCAGGGCCACGCCCCCCTGTCCCCAGAGCAGCTGGACGCCGCCCTCACACCCCTGCTGGCCCTGGCCACAGACCTGCTGATGGACATGATGCACAGACTGCAGGTGCTTTGAAGGCATTCACTCATTCACTCACACGGCACTTCTAATCCATTCACTGAGACACTTAACATTCACTCATTCACTCCCAATGCAAATCTCTCACCCATTCAATGATACGCTTAATGTACATCCAGCCATTCACTCACACACTATTTCACTCTTGCCCCCATTCAATTCACACATTTATACACTATGTTACCCCCGTACAAGAGTATTGCGCCCTGTCCCATAATGCTCTGCTGCTCTGGGAACACTGCGGCATATATCCCAGCGTGCTGAGCGCCCGACGCTGATCTCTGCAGATGTGGAAGCTGTTTGAGGGTGGGGCGGAGCCGGGGGCGGAGCCGGAGGCGGCAGGGGGCGGGGCCGGGCCCGACCCGGCCTGGCTGCGCGCGCTCGCCCTGCGCGGCCTGGAGCTGCTGGCCCGGCGGGAGAAGTGGGAGTCCCTGGCCCACCTGGCGCTGCTGTTCAATCGCGTCACACGGTGACTCCGCCCACTGCGCCCGCACACGCACACGCACACGCACAGCCGGTTACCGTGGGAACCGGTTACAGCCGACACCATTCATCTATGGCTCGCCTATTGCTGGGTGTTTTTTTTTTTTCATCAATCTGAATTTGGACGTGGCGATTAATCAATCAGTTCCCCAAAGCGTCCAACAACACACGTGCACTGCTGATGAAATGAGCGCTCTACAGTCACACAGGCCGACTGTTTTAATACTGTTGATGTTCCAGAGAGAGCTACAGTCAGACGGGCCGGGGGTTTAATAGACTGTTGGGTGACAGGACATGTTCCAGAGAGAGCTACAGTCAGGCGGGCCGGGGGTTTAATAGACTGTTGGGTGACAGGACATGTTCCAGAGAGAGCTACAGTCAGGCGGGCCGGGGGTTTAATAGACTGTTGGGTGACAGGACATGTTCCAGAGAGAGCTACAGTCAGGCGGGCCGGGGGTTTAATAGACTGTTGGGTGACAGGACATGTTCCAGAGAGAGCTACAGTCAGGCGGGCCGGGGGTTTAATAGACTGTTGGGTGACAGGACATGTTCCAGAGAGAGCTACAGTCAGGCGGGCCGGGGGTTTAATAGACTGTTGGGCGGTTGTTCCAGAGAGAGCTACAGTCAGGCGGTGACCCCGCTCCTGCTGCACGCCCAGAGGAGGCTGCGGGAGAGGATCGTCCGTTTGGGGGGCCCCCCCGTCCCGCAGCCGCACTTCACCCGCACGGAGGCCGTCGCCGGGGAAAAGGTCAGAGCGATGTTCTGAGCGGATGTCAAACCTGCTTCACACATATGCACGAGGAAGTACCATGTAGACCAGGGATAGTGTGCTATAAAAGTACTTCCCCCAAAACGATTGTCATGCTTGTCTTTTCATCAGAATACTTAGCCATTGCTCTTCACTTATGCTAAAAACTATGACTAGTGGATAAAATTTCTCGTGACAAATTTGGATTTAAAAAATCCCATCGACTCCCATTCAAAATGAATCATAATTTAATCCAGAATTATTTAAACACTAAAACGAATTCTCCGTCAAATTGTTTGATTGACAAGCGGCCTCGTTTACTTCCGTGCTGCCGAGGGCGCCCCGGGTCCCCAGTTTTGGGGGTCCCCCCTGTTCCTAATCAGCAGCGGCTTTGTTCATGGGGGGGGGGTGAAATGTGACTGAGGGTGGTGTGTCGCCCCCCGTGTTTTAGGTCACCTGCAGGAACTACGGCGACGTGCAGCTGCTGCTGACCGGGGGGCTCCCCAGAACGACGGCCGAGACCTCAGGTACAGCTGCCTCGCCGCTGCCAGGTGTCCCCGGCACAGTGTTAACGGCATTATGATGATCTCTGTGGCCTTATTTATTACTGTGCTTACATACGGTACATACACGTGTTACTCAGCCGTTCCTGTCTTGCCTGTGGGTGCGAGGACCCCTATGGAAATAACTCAGTGGCTTGGATTAACAATTCATACGTGACCGATAAATAAGTCGTTTATTCGTCCTCTGTTAACGTATCGGCGAGTCGTTCACTGTTTGTCTGTCTCCTTCGGCTGTTCGATAAATTTGGTCGGTTAATTTGGTGGAGTCCACAAGCGTTTCCATCTCAGATGAATGTGTGAGATCGCAGCTTTGAACAGCGCCACAGGGAAGTACAGCGCCTGCTCACAGAGCAGATTCTACCCTGTGATTAAGGACTACAGCTACTGTTTATTTTGTTGACTTCTGATTACTTCAGTAGCAATTGTACAATTTGCTCCATGTCCTTAACGAATCGCACTGCGGTGGAGATTTGGTGCCCCCTAGTGTTTCAAGCAGGATTTGATTTCTGTAAGCAAGAAGTTGCAGCAAGACCAGCCATGATGAAAAGGACTGGAGAAAACAGGGAG
>CM045901.1:9188394-9195894 GCA_025169545.1 Anguilla japonica | reverse complement strand
TTGCAATGATGCTGTCACCGAGCATTCGTGCTTCTACAGTGGAAATTCTCTTTGCAGCTGAACCTTAAAAGGAATAAAGACCCATCAACTCTAATGAAAGGAAAAAAATAAATGAAAGGAAAGGTTATTTTCACTGAAGTTCCCTGTAGCTCACACCTCGTCCTAAACTTTAGACTTAATAAAGTGAAGTGCCATAAATTTTGTCCATGGAAACTACATTATGTCCATCATATTTTTTTCCTACTTCTCTAAGAAAGAACTGTGGTCACTGTAGTTTAAACAGGAATCATTTGAAGTCAGACGTACTTCAAGTTAAAAGTCTTGATGTCACAATAAAAGCCTCCCTGTCTCTGGGCCCTGAGGTGATCCAGAGGGCCCGGCTCAGGAGACCCCCGCTGACCCCGGCTCGCCCGCCGGTGAGAACAAGGGGCGCCCCCCTAGCAGCGAACCCCAACGCCCTCCCGCCTCCTCCCCCGCCGAAAGACCCGCGGAGCCCCCCCGCCAGCCGCCGGACCCCACGAGGGGTGCCCTGACCCCCGTCACACTCAAGGCACGGGACGCGCCGCATTTCACACGGATTGGACAAAGCGCTCTTTTACTAGTCAGACCCGGTCAACACAAAAACAACAAATGACACCATGCGCTGTGTATTTAGAAATACGAAGGGCCGCGAGGTTTTAAAGTTGGGTCATAGCCCAGTTGAAGTCCTGTCGGAAAGTGCTGTCCTGTGCTAACGTGCTGTTTAACAGGTTGTTTTGCCGTAGGCTTCATTGCTGGATGAGGCTGCTCGTGTTCTGACCTCCGTGCTGCAAAGCCTCCGGTCAGCAGGGGGCGGTGTGGAGGAGCTGGAGCTGGCTGTAGAGACCAGGCTGCTGCTCTCCGCAGTGCACCTGGAGCAAGGCAAGTGTGCCTGCAGGTATGTGTGCCGCCGCTGCAGCGTGCTCTTGTTTGTATTGGGGCTGTGTTAATGAAGGATTAAAGCTGTGTTAAGGCTGTGCTAAGGCTGTGTTAATGGTGGATTAAGGCTGTGTTAAGGCTGTGCTAAGGCTGTGTTAATGGTGGATTAAGGCTGTGCATGCCCCTTGCAGTGCAGACCTGGCGGTGTCTGCTCTGCAGCTTCTCCAGGATACCCACGATCAGGACGGGAAACCCCACCCCACTGACTGGCTGGCCACACTGTCAACTACACAGGTACTGCCTTTTTTTTGCAGCTGCATGTGTGAACTCATTTGCTTTGTAATGTCTCTTTGTATGCATTTGTGTTTGTGTGTGTTTGCGTCTCTGTGTGCATATATGTGTGCATTTTGTGCTTGACTGTGTACGTGTGTGTGTGTGCGTGCGTGTGAATGTGTGCGCGTGTGAATGTGTGTGTGCATATGCCCACAGGCGCGTGTGATAGAGGCAGACCCCAGTGATGTTCCCCAGGCTGTGGAGGCCAGAGAGCGGCTGAGCAGGGCTCTGTGGCTGCGCTGCCGCCTGGCTCTGCTCAGGGCCCTGGTGGCTCACATCCCTGGGACTGCCATACACTCAGGTACAGCACAGCAACACACCCAGCCAATCACGGCAGCACAGCAGCACACCCAGCCAATCACGGCAGCACAGCAACACACCCAGCCAATTACTACAGCACAGCAACACACCCAGCCAACCACTGCAGCACAGCAACACGCCCAGCCAATCACTGCAGCACAGCAACACACCGAGCCAATCACTGCAGCACAGCAACACACCCAGCCAATCACGGCAGCACAGCAACACACCCAGCCAATCACGGCAGCACAGCAACACACCCAGCCAACCACTGCAGCACAGCAAAACACCCAGTCAATCACTGCAGCACAGCAACACACCCAGCCAATCACTACAGCACATTGTGTGTGTGTGCAGGTTTGCATTACAGGTATATGTATGGTTGAACTGTGGCCTGTCGACACTATGGGCGTGCACTCCAACTGTGTGTGTGTGTGTGTGTGTGTGTAACGTGTAGGTGTGGACAGCAGTACTGAGGCTGCCAGGCTGCTAGCAGAGGGCCTGCAGGAGGCTGAGGCTTGGGGAGACCCTGACACCCGCGCCCTCCTGCTCCACCAGGGGGTGCTACTGCACACACACCGAGGGAGACCCCGAGAGGACATCACCTCCCAGCTACAGGTCATACGCACTGTGGTCATACATACACTCAATACACTCAATACACACACACACACACACACACGCACACACACAGCTGCAGGTCACACATAGAGCCACAGGTAACACACACACACACACACACAGCTACAGGTCACACAAATACACATACACAGATACAGGTCTCACACACACACACACACACAGACTTCGTTGCAGTAAACTCTGTGGCTTGCCATGTATGTGTGTGCTTCAGGAGGCGGTGGGTCTGCTGTCTGGATGGCGCTCTCTGTCCCCCCTCTCCTCCCTCACCCTGGCAACCAGCGCCCTGCAGCTGAGTGACCTGAGGAGAACTGGCAACCACAGCCTCCTGCTCCTCACCCAGGAGCTGCTGCAGCAGCAGGTCAGACTCCGCCTCCTCCATCCCCTCCAATCACGTACAAACATGCGTTACCAATGCATTGCGCTCACTCATTTAAATGGTCCATCAGCGACTAAATGACCACCAAGCATCTAAATGGCCAATTAGAGCCCAAGTTGTTGCTCTCTGTCTAAACAAATGATTAGTGGCTGAATGGTTGCTCAGGGTTTAAACAATTCATTAGTGATTACATGGCGAATCAGTGTCTAAACCGTCAATTAGTTACCATGGTTACTGAGTGTCTAAATCAGTGGTAACCAGCTCCTGTTCCTGGAGATCTACCATCCTGTAAGGTCTTCATTTCAACCCTAATTTGCCACAACTGAGTCTACTAATTAGGAGCTCAACAAGATGTCTAGCTGTTGAATGAGGTGTGCTTTGTTAGGGTTGGAATAAAAACCTACAGAATGGTAGATCTTCAGGAGCAGGGTTGGTTACCACTGGTGTAAACGGTTACTCAGTGTCTAAAGGTCAGGTCTATCTCAGCTTCCTGTGCGACTCTCTCTCTCAGCTCTGTGATCTGGGGGAGTCTGTGCTGGTCGGGGAGGACTGTCGAGTGCTCCTGACCGCCACCCCGGGTCTAAAGAACATCTACTTGCCACAGCTCCCCCTGCTGGCCAGGGCCACCATGCGGCTGGGTAAGACACCGGGCTTGGCCTGTCGGGTCTGGCATGACACACAGGTGAAGTTGATACTAAGTTGCTATTCTGCGGCATCCTCCAGGCCAGCAGGTGGCGCTGCAGGCTAAGTCTCAGCCTGGCACGGACGGCAGCCAGTGGCTCTCCGCACAGCAAGTCCTGGATTCGGCTCTGCGGATTGCCAGGGCAACGGTAGCCAGGGATTTGGACCTGGAGACGGATATTCTTTACTGCAAGGGTGAGTCTGGGCCAACTAATGTCTGCATGTACAATCTCTATTTTGTATACCACACCAATGCTTGAAGTGGGTTAGCATGCCCACGAGATTTCATGGCCACAACAGTTACTGTATTGTAGTCCATAAGGATCGATTCAAGTGAGGCCACCCATTGACATGCCATACAAATGGACTTCATTACCCAGATGGAGTCTCGCATCCTCTCCACCCTACCGTGTCCCTCTCCTGCTCTTTTCTTACTGCTTTTCTACAACGGATCCTGTCTTTTCAGCAAGTTAACTTGGCTCAAAAAGAGGAAGGTTCCAGAACGTTCCAGACTGTACGAGGCTGACTATGTTTTGCTCATTCGAGTACCAGCTTTTATTTTTTATCCGTTTAAAGCGCTGTGACCGGTGTTCTCTCCCTGCCCTGGTTGTGTGGGTGTGTGTAGGTCTGGTGGAGCGCTCTCTGGCTTCCCTCAGTCTACTGGAGCCTCAGGCCGCCTCAGAGACCTTTCTTCACATCGTCAGCATCACACCACCTCACAGTCACACACTGCAGTGAGTGTCCTGTCTGCATGTTTGTGTGTGTGTGTATATGTGTGTGTGCACGCGCGTGTGTGTGTGTGTGTGTGTGGGCATGCATGTTTGTACCTCTGTTAGGGCGGGGCATGGTGCTATTTCACTGTGTGTGCATGTGTGTGTGTGTGTGCCTGTATGTGCGTGTGTTTGTGTGTGTGTGTGTATCAGGCTGATCCGTAGCTGTTATCTGGAGATGGCGGGCCTGTACATGCTGCAGTGGGAGCAGAGTTCCTGCAGTACCCAGGACCAGCAGAGCCCCGCCCCTCCCTGCACACCCAAACAGCAGAAGGTACTTTTACACAACCCCACATGACATAAGGAACCCTTATAAAGCATACTCAGGGGTATGACATAAGGCACTCTCATAAAGCCCATACTCAGGTTATGAGCCCTTATAAAGCCCATACTCAGGTTATGAGCCCTTATAAAGCACACATTCAGGTTATGAGCCCTTATGAAGCACATACTCAAGTTATGAGCCCTTATGAAGCACATATTCAGGTTATGAGTCTTTATAAAGCACATACTCAGGTTATGAGCCGTTATAAAGCCTGTGTCTCACACACAGTCTGCAGGCTGGCAGAGGGCTCGGGTTACCCTGGACAGAGCTCTGACTGAGAGGGAACTGCAGCTGCTGCACTGCTGGGTCTGTGTGAGAGCTGCTAACCAGGTAAGCTGCACACACTCAAACACACACACTGCTCACACACGCATGCACACACACACACACACACACAGTGCACTCACACACACACTTACACTGCACTCACACACACACACACTGCACTCACACACACACTTACACTGCACTCACACACACACACACTGCACTCACACACACACTTACACTGCACTCACACACACACACACACACACACACACACAAGCTCATGTTGCTGTGGTCCTCTGTAGGTGAGCGGGGCGCGCACTGAGCGCACCCAGCTGTGCGGCGTCACAGCCGCCCCCGGAGGCCCCCTGCAGCCGCCGGACGTGCGGAACCTGCCCAGCCTGGCGACCGGCGACCTGCTGGCCTCCTGCGGTAATGCCCCGTCGCACGTCTCGCCCGCGCTACGCTTCAGGGGCGGGGATTTTCGTTTTTTGCTCAGAGATCGAGTGATCGCACGGTGTGCTCGATGCCTAGCGTGGGGACGAACGCCTGTTTTTTTTTAAAACCGCGCCTCGTGCGTTTTTAATATGCAGGAGGGGCGGAGTCAGCGAGAAACCTCTGTGGCTCCTCCCCACTGCCGGGGACAGCGGGCCCGCAATGCTCCGAAATCACCTGGGTTCACCTGGCCCGTTACCACGGCCACATCCTCAACCTGCACAGCATCGCCACTCACTCAGGTGTGTGCGCCTGAGGGTGTATGTATTACAGTGTGTGTATGTATTACATTACATACATTACATATATTACACTGTGTATGTGTGCACCTGTGTGTATGTATAACTGTGTATGTGTGTGTCTGTGTGTATGTATTACAGTGCGTCTGTGTGTATGTATAACAGTGTGTATGTGTGTCTGTGTTACAGTCCCAGACAGTGTTGAGGGCCTGTGCTCTGTGGCGATGGGGAACAGTCTCACTTTGAGACTGGCTCAGCTTCACACGCTGTTCAGCTCCCTCCTGCCCTCCTACAGGGGGCGCTGCTGTCCCCCCCAACCCCCCACCGTCCTGCTGCAGCCCCACGGCACACAGGTCAGTACCAGCTGCTTCAAACTGACACCCCACACAGGTCAGTACCAGCTGCTTCAAACTGACATCCCACACAGGTCAGTACCAGCTGCTTCAAACTGACACAGCACACAGGTCAGTACCAGCTGCTTCAAACTGACACAGCACACAGGTCAGTACCAGCTGCTTCAAACTGACATCCCACACAGGTCAGTACCAGCTGCTTCAAACTGACATCCCACACAGGTCAGTACCGGCTGCTTCAAACTGACACCCCACACAGGTCAGTACCAGCTGCTTCAAACTGACACAGCACGCAGGGTCAGTACCAGCTGTTTCAAACTGACACCCCACACAGGTCAGTACCAGCTGCTTCAAACTGACATCCCACACAGGTCAGTACCAGCTGCTTCAAACTGACACAGCACACAGGGTCAGTACCAGCTGCTTCAAACTGACATCCCACACAGGTCAGTACCAGCTGCTTCAAACTGACACAGCACACAGGGTCAGTACCAGCTGCTTCAAACTGACACAGCACACAGGGTAAGTATCAGCTGCTCCAAACTGCCACAGCACACAGGGTCAGTACCAGCTGCTTCAAACTGACACAGCACACAGGGTCAGTACCAGCTGCTTCAAACTGACATCCCACACAGGTCAGTACCAGGGCAGTATAGGGCAGCAGGTCAAAAACAAGCTGACTATATGTAATAGAGAGCCAGAATGTTCAAATAAAAAAGGCAGACTACTTTGTGTTCAAGAGGAAACAACTCAATATCCTACACTCTTACACATAATAAAATATTATTTATTTCTCTTAGAATTTTGTGACTTAGTATCTTTTAGAAGTAGCCAGTACAGTGATCAGCTTGCAGTTTAACTGAAGTTAAGTATTGTGGTTATTTTATGCTTTGTGTAACTTGGCTTATTGTGCCAATATTATGTGGCCAGTTCTGTTTTTGGATAGCAGAGTCTGCTGAGTGAATGTTATTTAATGTAATTCATTCTACACACAAGTTAATATAGTATAATATAGTATAATATAGTATATAGTATAGTATAGTATAGTATCGAATAGTATTTGCACTTGGAAACGAGGTGAAAAGCCTGTTGTTGCTGGTTGTGAGGTGCTGGTCTGTGTGAATGTACAGGCGCTGCGAGTTTGAGCTGTGCTGTAGGTCTCAGCTGTGCTGTGAGTCTGAGCTGTGCTGTGTAAGCTGTGCTGTAGGTCTCAGCTGTGCTGTGCTGTGTCTGTGTGCAGTCCAGGGCGTGTGAGGAGAGCTTCCCGTGGGCCTGTGCGGACGAGCAGCAGCTGTGCCTCCAGTGGCACTGGCCCGCACTGGACCCGTCTCAGGAGAACCAGAACACGGTATGCCTGCGTCCCGTACCCAGGGGTACTCTAATCTGGGCCTAGGGCCCCTGCGTCCTGTACCCCAGGGGTACTCTAATCTGGGCCTAGGGCCCCTGCGTCCCGTACCCCAGGGGTACTGTAATCTGGGCCTAGGGCCCCTGCATCCCGTACCCCAGGGGTACTCTAATCTGGGCCTAGGGCCCCTGCGTCCCGTACCCCAGGGGTCCTCTAATCTGGGCCCAGGGCCCCTGTGTCCCGTACCCCAGGGGTCCTCTAATCTGGGCCTAGGGCCCCTGCATCCCATACCCCAGGGGTCCTCTAATCTGGGACAGTACAGTAGGGTACTGTAAGTCAGCAGTGCTGCTGGTTTTCATTCCTCCCCTCTAATCAGGAACTGATTTAAACCTGGTGCACCAGGTGAGTGTAATCTCTGGCCAATCAGTGACATTATTGGACTGTGTCCTATCAGGCAGAAGAGAAAACCAGCGGTAC
>CM045901.1:9075894-9183394 GCA_025169545.1 Anguilla japonica | reverse complement strand
TCCCTCTCACACTGCGCTGTAGAGCACATTCGCCTGGCCCCATTAAAGATGAAGTGTGACCGGTGGTGTTCGCTGCTGTGCACCAGGCTGCATTCTTCTCTGGTGTCTCACGTGAAGCAGACCGATTACGCGCTCTGGCTGTTCAGCGAGCGGCAAACGTGAGGTAGGCGCGTGGGCAGCGCTAAAGCAGAGGCTCATGGGAAGTGGCGACAACGGACACTAAGAGTAGGAACTGCAGAAATATCCTCCTTGCTCCCAGTTGTCACGAATCAGGAAAAAAAAAAAACGCATTAAAAATTGAGCTCGGCAAGGATTCTAATGTTAAAAAAAAAAAGAAGGCAAGAAAATATGAAAACCAGACTGACTGTCACAGACATATCTTTGCCCCCAAATGAATTTTACGTTGTGGGTGAAAGGCACGTTAAATGACGTCAGTTCTGTGCATTTCCCCCGAGCTGAAGACACGCGTCTTCGCTTTAAAGGGTCGAAGCCCGGCTGGAACGGCTTCGCAGCCACTCGACGGCTGAAATGAAAATGGCGGGTGGTTAGCCGAGTGCGTCGCTGAAATGGGAGGTGAAGCTACGGCGTAACCGCCAGTAACCCTCCCGATTCAATTATCTGACACAGTTCTAGGATCTTGAACGTCCCCTGTGGATAATATTTCCCTGCTGGTGGGATGGGGGGGGACGGGGGGGGGTTTGGAAGTTTGCCTGTTTCATGGCTGCAGTCCCAGCAAGCACACAACCCCCCCACCGCCCCCCACCGGCTGTCTGATCTCAGTCCCACGTTCCCGGAGTAGAAAAGCAGACCTGGTGTGTCAAAGGCAGACAGGGCACTGACGCCCCATTTGAAGGTCGGGGACCTCCCTGCTCCAGAGCGCCTGGAGAGAGGGCGGCTGGCTGCTGCTGACCCTCAGCCCAAGTTTACTGGGCTCCGTTTTACAGCCCCTCAGAGCCCTAGATGGATAATCGTAGCCTTGGTCCGACCTGGCCAATCACAGCATTGGCCCGACCTGGCCAGTCGCAGCCTTGGTCCGACCTGGCCAATCACAGCCTTGGCCTGACCTGGCCAGTCACAGCCTTGGCCGACCTGGCCAATCACAGCCTTGGTCCGACCTGGCCAATCACAGCCTTGGTCCGACCTGGCCAATCACAGCCTTGGCCTGACCTGGCCAATCACAGCCTTGGTCTGACCTGGCCAGTCACAGCCTTGGTCAGACCTGGCCAATCACAGCCTTGACTCTGTTTGACTGTCTCCAGTAAGTGAAAGTAGTAGAAAGCAACGGCTCAGCTAATGCTTTACTAATGAGCAAAGAGACACCTCTGTTTGCATTCTTTCCACCTGTCCTTCTGTTTGTTCTTGAGCCTGACTGTTCTGCTAGAAGAAAAACAACAGCCCCTCTCTGCAGCTCTGTGGATGAGTGTCAGCTTTGGGTGATAAGGCGTCTGAGCTGAATATCTCCACGATAGTCCTCATTCTTTATGTGGTTTCCACGGATAATCCCAAACCCCCGGCCCCATCCAGAGGAACAAACCTATCTCTTCATTCCTGTCACACAAGTTCTCAACTGCTGTGACCCCGTTACAAAAAGTTTAGTACGGCACATGTATGGTCAACATAAATATGCGTGCGTGCGCACACACACACACACATACACCATGTGCATGCACAAGCATGTGACAGCATGCAGATACACACACACATGCAGTACACACATGCACACACATGCAAGCGTGCTTGCACACACAAGCTCTATTACATTCCCGAACTAAACTTAAAGAGATCATTTGACTTAGTTCTTCGTGAGGTCTGTAGACAGCATGTTTGACAAAAAAACAACTGAACGAAATCCAACTGTGCTACATAAGACTGCAGGGCGTTATATTTTAATAAAAGGGTAATATACAGTGTTTCCGCCAAACTTTTCTTTTCCGCCAAATGAGCCTGTGTGGTCTAACCGGTAGGCTTTTCAGAGCAAAAGCGCTTCTTAGCAACTCACAAGCCAGTCGCCAAAAGTGCTCACAATAATTTTTTTTGGCTGCTGGTTCTGCAAAGTTTTACGTAATGCGTCTGTATGCGTGTGAGCAGTTGGGAGAGCCGGCGGATGGCGGACAGCAGGGGGGCGATGTAGCGGGGTGGAAACGCAATGGTTTCCGATGGGGTGACCCATGGGGCTTGTCTGTGCGTGAGGGATTGCTGTGGCAGGAGCCTGGGTGGCGGTTAGCATGGGAGCGCTGTCGAGCTTTCACGGGAAAGCGAGAGTCGTTTTTCTACAGTGAGTGCGTACGTGTGTGTGTGTGTGTGTGTGTGTGTGTGTGTGTGCATCTGGGTGTGTGCGCGTGCATGCTTTTGTGTGTGTGGGTGTGGGAGGGGTGTGTTTGAGCGTGCGTATGGGTGTGGGTGTGTGTGTGTGTGTGTGTGTGTAGGGGTGTGTGTGTGTGCGTGTGTGTGGGTGTGTGCGTGCACGCGCCATATGAGAAAACCACAAAAAGAAGAGCAAAGGCTAAAGCCACGTTTGCGTGGATCTTTACATAAGCAACAGACACATCTATAACTCAGGAGGCACAGCTCATCTGGGACGGCTGTAGATTTATGAGCTTCTGGACGAAACTGTAAAAGTGCTCACATCCGCCCTGTCCCTGTTGGGGGGGGGGGGGGGGGGGGACGACACAGGCAAGGAAAAGCCATAAACCATCTGCAGCGAACCCCACGTCAGCAGAACCTTCCAGAATACAACTGAACACCCTGACAAAGTGTGCTAAAAGATCATTTTTCATCGAAAGACAAAAAAAAAACATTTGTGATGAGAGCAATGTGGAAATATTATGGGCCCTGACACGGCAACCTGTGTGTATTAATGCATAAAAAACCAATGGACAGTGGAGACGTGTGATTAGGCGAAAGGAGAACCAATGGTGTCAGTTCCAGCACACAGGACTGGAGTCCTAAGTGTCCAATCTGGGCCAAGTCTCTGACTTAGGTAGTCAGGAAAGGACAAAACAAATGACTATGAATCCTCACGAGAGACCAGGCCTGCACGTCTCCTAAATCTCACAAGGCCACTTACCTGCTTTGGGAGCCAATGCAGATGCTTCTCCTGATGGGCCTGAGAGAGATTTGAGGTGCTCTTCTGCCAAGAGTGCTGATGGACCCCACCTCCACTGGGATGGGTTACCGTCTCAAAACAGCGGGAAAGAGGACTGCAGGTCAGGTCAGGAGTATCACATGGTGCATTCTGACACTGAAGGAGAACAGAGTCTGATGTCACTCTCCGGCACGTCAGCATTTATCCAATCATCTCTTTGCTACGGAATCAAGAGAGACCACAGAAAAGAGATGACTGGATGCAGCTCTGCTTTACAGTCAGTAATGTTCACTGCTTTGCTTTCCATTTGCTGTGAGCATTACTGACTGTAAAGCAGAACTGTGAGCATTACTGACTGTAAAGCAGAACTGTGAGCATTACTGACTGTAAAGCAGAACTGTGAGCATTACTGACTGTAAAGCAGAACTGTGAACATTACTGACTGTAAAGCAGAACTGTGAGCATTACTGACTGTAAAGCAGAACTGTGAGCATTACTGACTGTAAAGCAGAACTGTGAGCATTACGGACTGTAAAGCAGAACTGTGAGCATCACTGACTGTAAAGCAGAACTGTGAGCATTACTGACTGTAAAGCAGAACTGTGAACATCACTGACTGTAAAGCAGAACTGTGAGCATTACTGACAGTAAAGCAGAACTGGGAACATTACTGACAGTAAAGCAGAACTGTGAGCATTACTGACAGTAAAGCAGAACTGGGAACATTACTGACAGTAAAGCAGAACTGTGAGCATTACTGACTGTAAAGCAGAACTGGGAACATTACTGACAGTAAAGCAGAACTGGGAACATTACTGACTGTAAAGCAGAACTGTGAGCATTACTGACAGTAAAGCAGAACTGTGAGCATTACTGACCGTAAAGCAGAACTGTGAGCATTACTGACTGTAAAGCAGAACTGTGAGCATTACTGACTGTAAAGCAGAACTGTGAACAGTACTGACCGTAAAGAAGAACTGTGAGCATTACTGACCGTAAAGCAGAACTGTGAGCATTACTGACAGTAAAGCAGAACTGTGAACAGTACTGACTGTAAAGCAGAACTGTGAGCATTACTGACAGTAAAGCAGAACTGTGAGCATCACTGACTGTAAAGCAGAACTGTGAGCATCACTGACTGTAAAGCAGAGCCGTTTCTCAGGTTTTCATGTTCATACGTGGGACGTGACTGACGAGTGGGAGGAGGTCGTTTCGGCTCACGCTCAGCCCAAAAGCAACGCGCGCGCCTCCCACGATGCCGAGGGAATCGTCAGTGGGAGTGACGCACTGAAGCGCCTTTCATCCGTTTCAGCTCTTAAACTGAAAAACTGTCACGAGGAGAAGAGAGACAGCATCGGGTCTTGCAGAAAGAATGAGCTGAAGTGGGCAGTCAGCAACAGAGGAGGGAAAGGACTGCTGTGGTGGAGATGGAGAGCCAGGGCTGCCCCTTCAGGCCTTGTTGTCTAGTTGTTTGTGGGCCGTGAATTGTGGCACTGGTGGGGGAGGGGGGCGGTGGCGTCCACCTCTGGGGACATTCCTGGCATGCCGTACCGCGGGGCAGGGCATGGAGTGGAGTCACAAGACCGCAGTCATTCGCTGAGGTCACGTGACCCAGGCTCCTCAAATGAGGGCAAGACTGCCCCCACCCCAGCAGGCGGGGTCATGGAGCTGATTGGGGTGTGTCTACTGTGTAGAGCAGCTCCAGACTGGCAACCGAAACCTTCAGTGTCCAGAGTGGCTTCAGCACTTAGGGAGTACTGCGGAAGGGGGGCAGAGAGAGATAGAGGGAGAGAAAGGGGGACAGAGAGTGGTGAGGGAGAGAGAGCATGTGAGAGAAAGAGAGAGAGAGAGGAAGACACATTTTCACCTCAGGCACACAATCTGACTTCCTGTCAATGATGAAGAGTGACGGCTGTACTAACAATCCCGAGGTCTAGCATTCGCCAAATAGACAAACCAGTCCCAGCTTCCGTGAAGGGGAGAGGAAATCCATGTTTTGAGCCTCTTGTTGCTTTCTTTCTTCATCTTACAGAAATGGTGGCACGTGGAACATCGCAGAGGGCGTAGGAGAATAAAGGACACTAGTCCCATGTGAGGCGCTATGTTGCCAGGCAACTCAAAGAGAGGAGGCGGAACAGACAGTGAAAATTGGGTGAAGCCAAAAAAAAAAAAAAAAAAAAAAACAAAAGAGCCAGAAAGAAGCAGGCAGGACGTGTAGGACTTTCTATCATTTAGTTTCACCGACCGCCTTCTTTCTGACTTCTGGTTCATCGCAATTACCCAGATTCAACCAGACACAGCTTACATAAGAGATTCAGCTCCTATTACGTAGAACAAGAAAAAAAAAAAGCTCAATGTCTTGATCACTTTGGTTCTGAAATGCACCAAAAAAGCAGTAGCTACTGGGGTCCGTGCGGACTTCCCTGCTACAGAGTTAAAAACCCCGAGGTTGGAGGCCATCTCCAGCAGTCAGCACAACAGACGTTCTCCAGGTCCCCCTGACTGATAAAATTTGCTCTTTCTGATTGGCTGCTTTATCTGTCCGTCACACATAAATGATGTAATGCCTTAGCGATGGTTTGCGGGTCAAATCGGTGCTTTCAGATCATTAGGACAGCCCACCGGGGAGCACTCCTCGGGTTCGAACCGTCGCAAACCCGCTCCAGGTAAACCCCAAAATGCCAGCGGTCTGAAACATCTCAGCGACAGGGAGGGTTGCATCACCTGCAACGCTGGCGTTTCTGAAGAGCCCGCGGTGGACTGAATGACTGAGATAGCCATCTTAAAACTATGCAGAAGCCTGGCGATGCCGGAGGAGAATGCGATTCCAGAAATTCCTTCTGCAGGCCCCCTGGTTAGACTTGCGGGCTCACCTTCTCCGGAGCGCATAAAACTACTGCTGCGGAATCAGAGTTGGTTACCAGGGATTCCTAAAGACCGGATCGGGAAAGGCACACAAGCTGATGTCCTAAAGCCAGCTTTATTACAAACAGGAGGGGTGTCAGTGCGGCTCTGGGGGTGTTAGTGCTTCTCTGGGGAGTGTTAGTGCTTCTCTGAGAGTGTTAGTGCTTTTCTCTGAGTATTAGTGCCGCAACAACTAATACTGCTGCTGCTGACTACAGCTAATACTGCTACTACTGTTAGTGCTGCAACGACAACTGATACCGTCACAACTGTTAGTACAACAAGGGTAATACGGTTAGTACGACGACTGTTGCTGCTACTACTATTAAAACAACTACATAGTAGTAGTTGTTGTTTTAATAATAATATTATTGCTGCTGTTAATAACAATACAAAATAAAATTAATATTATTATAATAATATTATTATTATTATTATTATTATTATTATTATCATCAAAGCAAGCATAATTACTTTCCTTCACAAAGTCAGAGAGTTGACGGCTGAATTGCCAATGTTAAAAAATAAGTAGGACTGACACACTTACATTTATAATGCGCTAATTCGATGGCATAAGATGGCTGAATCCGGCCTGTGCTTTGACACTGCGGCTGAGCAAACGCATTAGTTCCGCTCTGCGAAGGCCGCATGGGCCACTAATTCCATTGTTCGGTGATGAACAATGCCGGTGTTTTAACGGACGCGTGCCATTGTTGGGAACACCGTATAACAGAGAGCCCGGCCGGCGCGTCACCGCAAGCTCCAAGAGAAAGCGCCGGAACACGACCGCGTTTACCCGGACGCACGCCGTCCGATTACATCCATCGCAAAGGCCCGGTTGTAATTTGTCACAAGCGCTGGAGGAAAAATGAATTCTTCGCCGCAAGCGCAACGGCTGAGCGCAGGACCGCTCGTTCCCACCTGACCGTATCGGAGCGCGAGGAAGCGGGCCAACCTTTAGGGGAACTTCGAAAGCGTTCAGATTTTTCTTTTAACGACGGGAAGTGTCCTGTTTCGCTTTCGTAACGCTCGCCCTCCTGCTTCAGTGCGTGGTATTGATAAGGTGGAATTGTTTCAGGCTGAGCTATTTCAGGTACGAAAAGCGCACCTCTGTTTCTCATACAGAAAATCTGGGGGCCTGAAATTTGTGTGGCCCTATGGCTATCCGTTGAAATTTTCTTGTAGGTTCACACAAATTGTCTTAGGACTGCAGCAATGAGGGTCTGGATTCCCCCTTGGGTGTAAGGCTGCTTTTTGACAGATATTTCAGTAATTTCATCGCAATACCTTGGTGACAATGTCACTCAGAATGCCAAAATCAACTAAAACTATTTCACACCCCTTTCTTACCCCTTAAAATGTTTTATTGAATTTTGGATCCCCCCCCCCCCCCCATTAAAATTTGATCTTCCGTGAATGATATCCACTCAAAACATTGGATCTAACCAAAATGAAAAAGATGAGATCTTCCCTTTTTTCTATTTTACAAACAATAAAAACTTTCCCCATGATGCTACTGTCAACAACTGAAGTGTACACAAATTATTACTTAATCGCTGAACGTTAGTGGGCTTTGGTTTTTAAACATGTTATAACTTCATTCTGAAGAAACTGTTAATCAATTGTTGCAACATTTAATGTACAGAAATGTCAAATACTGCATAATTAAATATTTTATTTAAAATATGTTCCACCAAGTCCTGCTCTGTAGCACATCAGCATTCCATTGGCTAATTTAGCAGAGATAGTCAGCGCTGTTCAAAAAGCTGAAAACATGAACGGCCTAAATTGTATTTTATACATGTTTAAACCATGATAGATATAGTTATAAATTACAACTGTAGCAGCTATTATACATCACAAGCATCACAGTGTGGCTACGCTAAAATTAGCTAGCCAGCCTGCTAACAAAACATTAGCCAATATTAACTAGCAGCTTGTAGCTGAGAAGTCAGAAATCCAGCTAGCTGTCTTGAACCAGCAAACACAAAAGCCTGGTTCTCAGAGTTACCAACACTTGGCATAGAGATCCTATTCTTTATGTAGGATTACTTTGGATACACAGAAAGTATGTTTTAGCCATTTAGAACACTCAGCAATGCCCATCACAGAAGCCCACTGCGGCATTATGACATCACAGAAGTTCATTTATGACATCATTCTAAAGCAGTAGCCTGCAGTATATATGTGGCTCACAGGTTCACTTAATTCATAACTGGCATTCTACTTCATACGAAAACAACACATATTTATTGAGCTTTAACTTTTTTCTTTCAACTCTTCTTTTCTAATTTGCTGAACTCCCTCTTTAGAAGAGCACCAGCAGTATTTATAAGTATGCCACCCATCGCATTTCTGCGAGGGTGGCTACTTATTCTGCTCCCGGTGCTATTGTTTTGCCTTAATGGTGGGACATTTTTCAACTTCGGTAAGTGAAAAGGGTCTGACTGCTGCTTGTTTGAATAGCGGGTAGTGTGAAAACAACTAAGTTTTGTAGTTTTAAATCTGGCCTTTTGCAATTGAAATGTGCAGATGAGAAAAATTGGCAGATATTCTGGTCTTTTTCATCAATGTACGATGACAGAACAGTGACGAGTATGAAAAATATGATATAAGCATTCTTGTAGAAACTTGCAGTGAGCACAATTGTTTTGTAACCCAGATTTAGCCGACAGTCAGTATATAAACAAGAACTGAAGCCAGTAAAATAGCCATTAGAACAGTTAGCATTGCAGTTTAGAAGCGAGCAGTCTGATGCCTATAAAAAATTCTGGTTTGCTCTGTAATGTTTTTTTCACAATCTCAACTGTGATGTTGGTTGACTTTTTTCCCCCCAGAGTCCCAGAGCATCGGACACTTTCCCACCCAAGACTCTCCTTGGCTTTCTGACACGGTACGGTCGATTTCAGAGAAAAGCAGCATCCCGATATCGAAATGACCAGCAAATAATTCATGAAAGTCTGCATGTAAAAATAATGTCCATTCGAGGTTCTCGTGCTGTTTTATGGTTTTTTTTTATCAGTTAGCCATTTTACCATAATAAACCTAAGAGTATCAAAGTGATGTAACTGATAGGGATTACACTGAACCCTGTTGAGGCTTTGTAAATTTTCTGAAGGTAAGGGCAGGGCTGTCAAATCCCCTGTATGCGCATCATTTCTCCAACCAACAGCATCAATCACTGTGAAAAGGACTGGGGTCTGCCATGCTTTAGATGGGACACATTGGAAACATTTTGATAAGGAGTTTCAGCCTCATTCAACACAAACCCCAGTGCTTTTGACCCTAATTGTTTTTCTCAAAAATTTTTGTTCAGATCATTGGCTATTTGCCCAGGAGATGGAGACCAGGTCCGAGCAAGGGAAACGGGTCGATCCATCTTCAGAACATCGCTTGCCTGTTGTTAATCTGGAGGGCAGTGATCAGCGTAAGCTTCTCTTTCACCATTTCTGCTGTCTGTAAATACTGTGCAGGGCTCTTTCCCTCTATATACTTTGCTTTAGCTGTTTCTTCATCACTGCCTCCTATGCAGATCAGTGTATCAGTTTTGAACTGATGCACTTGTTGTACGTCACTCTGGATAAGAGCGTCTGCTAAATGTAATGTAATGTAATGCAATGTAATGTAAAATAGAGTGTAAATTTGTTTTTCTCTCCCGCTTGTTTTTCAGATAAAATGCAGCGTGAACCAATGTAAGTTCACTTGGATTTGTTTATAACCCCTTGTGTGGCTCACTGCTTGTGTTCCGGCTTCTCGGTAATTTATGATTTTGGTTTTGGCGCTGTTTAGGGACGCAGCTAAACTGCAAAGAGACGAAAGCAGCGGGCGAACTAACAGGCCTGAATAAAAAAGTGAGTTTCAGGAGCCCATTTGGCTTGACGTGTGGGGGCCTTGAAACACCCTGAATCGCGTGGATCTCGGGAATGAATTGTAATCGTCGTTCCCTTTTCCTTGTCCCATTGCAGACAAAAGATCTGCGAGAACGTTTCGCCAAACTGGAACGTTCCCTCGGCTCCGAGCCGAGCTGAAAACAAAGCGCTGAAAAAGGTGAGGCGTGCCCCAACATGCCAACAAATCCCGAGGAACACTTGTGATACAGCAGCACGCTGAAAAATGTGAAGTTTGTTTGTGCGTTCGCAGCTCAGCAGTTTCTTCTGTGCACAATTTCTCAAAGGCATCTCTGGAGGAGTCTCGAGCGAGGAGCTCGGCTGAAGAGATCTTACGGAGTCTTAAGGAAACAACGGAGCAGGAGCGTAAGGTCGCAGCTCCACAGGAGCTCGGCTGAAGAGATCTTAAGAAGTCTTAAGGAAACCACGGAGCAGGAGCGTCAGGTCCACCAGGACACATCAGGGCCCTCCGAAGCCAGCTGGAGGGGAGGACCCAGGAGATGCAAGAGATGGAGAGCAGTCTGAAAAAGTAAAATGTCGAGCAACAGGCCATCATGTGCAAGATGGGCTTTCAGGTTACAGGCACATGTATGCGTTATAACTCCAGTAGGTCAATGCAATGGACTGATAAACTTGAAAACGCATTGAACCGAGGTACTCTGGTCAGAGACTCGTTTTTTTAAACATCCGGTGGCCAACACAAGATCATTTTTTGAAGTGACCAAGATATTTTTAGGTCATGAACATACACATTACAACTTTATCCTAGTCAAAAAAAACCCCAATATATTTATCGTCATCAAGGGATCTGAACGTTCTGTGGATTTTGTGCTGAAAGAGTTGTGCAGTAGAAGGTTGCTGAATCTCTTGCACACTCGTGTGTTACAGGGAACTGGCTCAGAAGGATGCAGTCATAAAGAAGGAATTTGAGAACAGACAGCGAAAATTAAAACTGAAAGTGGCAAAACAGGTCCAGATGGACAAAGTAAGCAAATTCACCAGCAGAAATAACAGTGCTGTAATAACAATGCTGTAATACTGTAATAACACTTGCTCATATTCACTCCAATGTGACTTATTGCAGTTTATTTCATTATAAGTTGAATAAGGGGAAACGTGCTTTACTTTGAGAGAGGACTGCCCCCTGTAATGTACTCAGAAGTAGGCTACAACATTTAGTCACTTATATTCAACCAATCGGGTACTATGAATCGATCCCTCCACTGATCTCTCTTGTTGGTTGTTGAGCTAAATGTCACCTTGGCTTCCTCTCACTTCTTTCTACAGATGCAATATAATAACACCGCTGCCCATAAGCGTTTGGTAAGGACACAATCACTCTTTCACTCTCAGATTTGAGATTGAACATTTTTAACCGCGACAGAAAGCTAACTCCTCCTCTGTGCCTCCAGGTGGCTTACCACCAGGCAGAGATGGCGCTGGCGCGGCAGAGGAGCAAACTTGCGGACGTGCACAACAAGTAGGCTTAGCAGCCACAGAACACGACTGAAATAGGTTACTGACAAATAACTGGGCTTTAGCCAGTCACTGACATGGGATACACAATTTGATCGCATCCTCATTGCTGAGCTAAATGGGCTATACGAGCTGATGTTGCTCGGAGGGGAGAGACTGAGGGTGCCTGAATGGCTGTACGTTTGTTGGTTTTCAGGCTGGAAGAGATGAGCAACAAGTCCGCGGTGCATTCTGGGAAATCGGAGACACCCCAGAAACCTCAGGCAGCCCCTCGTGAAACAGGTGAGTCCTGGGTCCCGCTACACTGAGATGTTGGGCTCCAGGTTATGGATGCACCCCATGGGCTGGTACACCCACATCGCAATATAGGGGGGGATTACATTACATTACACAGGCATTTAGCAGACGCTCTTATCCAGAGCGACCCAACTTTCATTTATTTATACAGCTATATATGAAGCAATTTCCTTGCTCAAGGGTACAACGGAACTACCATCGAACCTGTGACCTTTCGGTTGATCCGTCCTGCTACACTCCGTCTCTATCCTGAGTGACACCAGCTTCTTATGATGTAAACGACTATCATTTCATTGAAGAATTATCATTTAAGCTCTGATCTCTTTTGGTAATTTTGTTATCTCTTCTAGATGGTTCTAGTAACACCGGTTATCCCTCCTCTACCAATGGGCATCGGCCAACTGAACGGGTAAGTTTAAAATGTCTCGAAGCATTCACAGGTAGCACGAAAACACACGCCAATTCATGTGTTTTCATAGTTTGCACCAGTTGGGTTTTATTTGAGTTTTTATTTTAAAACGTCAGTTATTAGAGCCTGCTCGCCGTGAAATGTCTAATTTTCGATCCCTGCTTGATTTGTCTGATGCTGAACTGTAAACTCCTCTCCCTTCCCTCTGAAAGGCTGCGGGTCAGGACAGGGACGGGGGACAGCAGGCTGGGGGATGGACCACCGTGCGAGGCCGCAGAGGTCAACAAAAAAAAGCCCTGCTCCTGACTGCCAACAGGAAAGCTTAAAATATGTTCAAACAAATCCTTAAATTGACTGAGGAAATTGTTAAAAAAAAAATTAAAAAACGCAAAAAAAAAAAAAAAAATTAACGCAATCACAATATTTAATCATTTCCGAATAATAGTTTCCTGAACTGTTGTGCACTACAGTAATGTAATGAAACATTATAAATGTGGAAAAAATACTGCTTATGAGTTGGAAAAAAAAAATAAATAAATAAAGTTCCCTGCAAAAAAAAGAAACTTGTCTCAAATTGTACGGAAAGAATTCCACTTTTAAGGACACTGATCAGGACAAAGAGCCATAAGTTCCCAGCTTTAGCTTTGAACATCGGCCCAGATCGTACACACAGACTGACTGGGATCGGCCACAGAAGGCCAAATTAATCAATAGGTGCAGAGCTGGAAAAAGAAACCAACAATCGGTCCTGTAAACAGACAGTAAATATCACCAACCAGCTAAACCAATGGTTACACGGCTTACATCACTACCAAAAGGAAACTTAAAAAAAGAAAGAGGAAAGCCAAGGAGGGTCAGGGGAGCCCTGGGATGGTCTGCAGAGGGGGTCTGGAGTCTGAGTCAGAAGATTGGGCGCGGTCTCTGCCAGCCTCACAGGTCAAGGGTCAGTATCTGAGCCTGACGAACGTCACTCAGAAGCGTGGCTCGACTCCACCAAACTCTGGGGACGGGTTTTTGCTAGTAATCCCACGCAGGAGTTAATGATGAATCACAGTCTCACTGTGGAACGGGGTCCAGTCAGTGTATACATCGCTCCCATTGGGGCAAGCAGGAACGGCCACTGAAATGGGGGCATTAAAGGGGGGGGCTGTAGCTCAAACACGGCTGGCGGCACCAGGCCTGTGTTTCTCACGCCTTCCCTCGCGGGAGCGGAAGCGAAGGTGGGGACTAGGGCGGCGACGTTTAGGGCCTCACGGGCTCCCGAGGGAGCGTGCGGCCGCAGATGGCGGGTCGTGCTGGCGAGAACGTTCCAGAAGCCTACGCAAAATGTCTCGCCGCCCGCCGGGCGGGGCACTGCTATATCCCAGGCCGTTTAAGGATAGTCGCGTCCCTGGTTTTGCGGTCTCCATTATTTAATTAACCTTTATTTACGCAAGGTAGGTTGGCTTGAGCACACACATGCTCTTTTTACACCGACGCCCTGTCAATACCCCCCACAAGTAGCCTAACCCGCATGCCTTTGGACTGTGGGAGGAACCCGGAGTGCCCGGAGGGAACCCGCGCGGACACGGGGAGAACACGCAACGTGCAAACTCCACACAGAAGGCCCCACCCAGGCACCCAAGGCCAGTGCTATGTCTTATAACCCAACCAAGACAGTCTGTGTGGAAGTGTTTGCTTGTTTTCATTTTTGCCTATATTTAATTGTAGCCCAGAACATGCCAATGCAGAAACACGTTAAATAACATGCTTAACACAATCACAACTAAACCGCTCTTCTGAAATTGAACCCGAGCATAAATTCATCGGCCATGTTCACGCCCTGCCGCTTCACGTGCACGATAAGGTGACATCGGTCCGAACCGATCTGACGCATTTTGAAAGGCTGCACGTTTCAAGCCAAAATTCATTAAAAGCCACGTGGAGTAGCTCGGTGCAGGTGAGAGTGTGGAGTGTGTAGCGCGGCGATGATTTCAGTCAAAAAACGCGACAGGACTGAAGGGGATTTTGAGCTCGTGCCAAGAAATGTGACGGATCTCGCACGCCCCCGCGGCGCGTGGGAAACGTAGTCCTGGTTGAGCGCGGGGCCCGTTTTCACACGGGAGAAGGCAAATGAGCAGGAACGCCGGGGGGGACTGCGACGCGCGGCCACGCCCCGCCGTCTACGCCGTGACTCAGCTCCGCCCCCTCAGGCGCTGCGGCGACAGGGGCGTTACTTCAGCACGGGGGGGAGAGGCCCGAGTGAACTCCGCGGGGCGCAGTCCGAATATCCGCCTTAAACATTCAACATGCGCAGCGCAATCCCGGTCATGTGATTAGCATAAGGAAACGGATAGATAAGGAGGAGAAGAAACGACGAACGCCAAAATGTTCGTGGAAACGCTCTCACGCGCAGTTCACGATCAGATGTGATCGTACGCACGTTTCGTGAATGAGGCCCAGTGTCCGGTTCACTAAGCATCCTGTCATCTATCTGCACGTGCCAATGAGACTGAAGGTTTGTGCATACGCACTGCGCAGGCAAGCATATGACTACAATACTCATATGCTTACGATATAGAAATATCACTACTACTACTATTATTATAATAGTATGTACTATACTGTATATGCTATACTATATACTATTGCCAAAAATTTAAAATGTAAAATATATACTATTATGAAAAAATATAAGGATTATTAATATTACTACTACTAATAATAATAACTATAACAACAACAATATTATTATGATTATTATTTGTGGGGGGTTTTTTTTTAAGTTACAAAATCAAACATCTCAGTGTGGCTTAACCTGGGAAATCCAAAAAACATTCGATGCACAGGAATAGCGCATCTCCATCCGGACAGGAAAAGCAAAACTAGCTTCCTTAACGAATCTGAAGGTGACACTCAGCTCAGGCTGAGGCGGCGGCCATCTTGATTAATGTTTTTCAGTCAGGGGCCTAACATTTCCAACCACATGCGTAGCTGACACACGATGAGTTACTGCCTGAGAGATACAACATGATGGGACTAGATGGGCTGAACAACCTGTTCTTGCAATCAACCCGGTATATTTTTGACATGTCATCATTAAGTATTTATGTATTTTCATACAATTTCTTATTCAGAGACTTTTTTTTTTTAGATTAAATGCACTGCTGGGTGTCGTGAACTCAAGTGAAATATTGCACTGGGTGTGAATACAAAATGACAAATGCGACTGTGGGTTGAAATATGTATCCACTCAATATTCCATTTCATTTTCCCCAAGCTGCATGTGCTGTGCCATTACACGGTGAGAGAGAGTCTGGTCATCTTTCATAACGGCGTCCTTCGGGCTACAAAGCACAGGCGCATCAATTGCTTTTGAGGCCCCAAGACACAAACATGGCACATGCTGTATGACTCAGACGGCAGATGAATATGTTTGTGTGTAATAAGGAAAGGCAGGGGACTGTATGTGATGCTTTCTGAGGCGTGTAGCAGCTCTAGGGTTTAGCATCACCTACAGTACTGTGGGTGCTCAGCCAGGGTATCAAATGCAGATGACCTTCCGTGTTATAGCAGTATCGAACTGCTAATTAGCTGCATGCTATTGGCGGCAGCATAGTCTAATGGTTAAGGAGTTGGTCTTGCAACCTGAAGGTCGCAGGTTCGATTCCCCGGTAGGTACACTGACGTTGTACCCTTGAGCAAAGGTACTTGACCTGCATCGCTCCAGTGTATATCCAGCTGTATAACTGGATACAATGTAAGTCGCTCTGGATAAGAGCGTCTGCTAGATGCCTGTAAACAAAAAATGCCTGTGAAGTGCAGGTGTGAGCTTACATGGGGCGATGACCTGTTTCTGGACGGCAGAGCTAGAGAGAGGAGTCCTCAGTGGGGTCAAATCCGGTTCCGTTAGGGGCCGTGTGCACCGCCTCTGATATCAACCAAGGAACATCACCACCTCTGATCTTAAATAGCGCCTCCCCCATTAGTTCAGCTTTTCGCCGAACTTGCAAAACTGTGTTTGTGAACGAAGAACTGTCCGTCAAAGCTAAGAACAAATGTCTTAGGCCTGCAGGAGGCCTCGCGCCTGGTTGCTAAGGAAACGTGGCGTGTCCGCTGATCTCCAGCCTCCTCGGCGTTGGCGCTGACTGACCCCGCCGGCGTGGAGAATTGGAGGGGGATTAAGAGTTTAACTCCAGCGTCCCGAGGGAGTGCTTGCTTTGGAGGGGAGGGGGGGGGGTTTGCGCCCCTGCGCCCCCAGCGCAGCCGAGGGTCCGGCTTAGAGCCCTGTCCCCTCTGAGGAGCAGCTGGCCCGCTGTGCGCATGGAGAGGGGCGAGGCAGATGACCGTCCCGTCTGTTCACCAAAAACGGCCTTATCTCAGACGGCGGGGAGCGCCGGAACTTTACGCTTCACGATGAGGGGATTAAACGCAAAAAAAGGATTAATGGGATGGATTCTGTGGACAAGTGCACCCTTACAATCACACACACACATAAACTTACACACACACACACAAACTTACACACACTCATGCACACAAATGTACACACACAGACACACACACACACACAAACAAACAGACACACACACATGCAGACACGCAAACACACGCACGCACATACGAGCACGCACACACACACGCACACACAGCATCATGCACTCGCCTACTCATTATAAGCCAAGACTGAGTCAGTCTTTGTCGTGACCTTTGACTCACACTCAATGTCAGGTTGACTTTCTCTAATCCCAGTCCACTATTGTCTAAAAATGCACAAGTTAATCCCTTCTCTGCGACATACATAAATTCACTCATGAATTCCTTGTCTTTTATTACTGGAGCTTTTAGCTGAAAAAAAAATAGTAGCTGTTAAATGGTTACTGTAAATCAGACACGGGACTTATAATACATTTGCCTCATTTAAATTTTGGTTGAATTGTTGCTTTATTCAGCATTGTGTGACCCACAAGAGCAGAATGAACAGCATCTAAAGCAGGCCAGTGGGCACATTAATCGTAGGAGTTCAGTTTTGCATTGTTTTTGATGACATGGCTCTTCTTGTATCGCAAACAAGCCCCTCCTTGTCCAAGCGCCGTAGCGCTCCTCAGGACAGCACCATTCAGTATTCAAAGAGCTTCTTATTCACGCAAATCTCAACGGATCTTTCAGCATCAGCTCATCTAGGGGGTGGGTCCCTTCAAGGAAACACCTCAGGAGGTGATCAAATTGATCCGTCGGCCCAGGGAGAGGGGCAGGCATTATGGGCATGACGTTCAGCTCTGACACGTCAAAGGATCCGTCCGTCGAAACACAGGCCCCATTGTTCCGTGAACTCAATCAGCGTAATCCCACCAAATTAATTCGGCTGGAGTGCCTGATGACCCAAATTGCCCGCCACCGTGCAAACTCCACCCACGTGCCACTACTGTGGGAGGTCCCATGTCACACCGGGGGTGGGGGGGGGGGGGGGGGTCACCCGGGCGATTCCCCGTCAACATGCTCCTCTAACTAAGCCACGCCCCAAACGCCACACAGCTGGTTCACAGCTGGTCGTTTGGACGCGAGCCGCTTCCACGGACAAAGACTCGAGGAATGCCTTCCCTTCTGAAGGAGTGGGTCCAGGTCCAGCCTCTTACACAGTCACGAGAAGACCGTTTCTGACATCACATTCCACACCTCAGTTCAGTTACCATGTAATTATAACAATGTTTCAGTCCGAGTGTGAATTCTGGGAATAAAATATGCCGTTTCTCTATTTCGTAGCGCATTATTATACATGAAGTCACCAGCCTATGCAAATTGTCAAGCTGCAATGTAGCTAGCAAAATACTCAATAGACCAAATAGGATGGCAGGGGGAGCTTCTCTGTCTGGAACACAGAGGGGGTCACACAGTTTCCTTTAGGAAAAGTGAGGTGTATATAAAGCATACAGGTACATCTCCCTGTTTTTCTCCAGTGAACGCTTGTATTGGTTTTTTTTTTTTTTAATTTTTTTTTTATTTGCCTCAAACCTTTTGAGCTACATCCCTGCTTTTTTCTCCTTTTCCGGAAAAGAAACACTACTTCAGGCCTTAAGAACGCGAACCAATTAAAAGCACAAGAACGGGCTTGCGCACAGCCAACCATCGCTAAGGGCGGCCGGGCCTTTGCCGTGGCTCAAAAGCCCCCCGAGCCGCTGACGTCTCCGCGCGCCGAGACCAGGAGAGTCGGCACCGCTGGGATCCCCTCCCGCCAAACCGCCAACGGCCTCTCAACGCTGCGTTAGGAAATCCTCGGGCTTAACGCCGCTCGTTTTCTCAGGTCCCCGTAAGCGTGGTCATAGGGTCCTGCAGAAACAGAGCGGCTTGATCCCCGTGTGTAATTAATGTCTGATTAACCCTCTCGCACGGTCCAATTGACCGAAGGGGGACTGCGGCCCCTGTACGCAGAGCGAGTCGGCTCGCTCCGCTGGGTCCTAACGCACCCCCCGCGCCAGTCCCGCTGTGACGGCGCGGCCAATCACCAGTCCCGGCACAGGCGGCGGCCCCTTCCTGACGAGCGTGCGCCGATACCCCCCCCCCCCCCCCCCCCCCCGAAATGGAAATGAGGGACGTGCGTGGTGGACGCCGGTCGATGAAAGCCCCGCTTGTTCAGCCAGAGCGGCATCGCCCGCCAGGGCGGCATCAGCGTCCAGAGTGGCATCGCCTGGCAGCAGAGCAGAGAGGCCGGTGGCGTCCTGAGAGCCCGCTCTGTTCCCTTACTCTGCCGAGAACAGAGCGAGCTCTCAGCGCTTCTGCACGCGGGCAAGCCGCTGCCCTTAAGGGCCTCGAAAGGCCCCGCCCCCGCACAGACAAAAAAAAAAAAAAAAAGAACAAAGCGTACGTGTGGGAGCGCGGACGAGAAAGCGCTGGAAGCCGCCGGCGCCGTTGCCGCGGACGCCCACCGCGGGCCGCGCCGCTGCAAATTCCTCCGCCCCGCCTCGCGCCACTGAGGAAGGTCCCGTTTGCGCTCAGTCTCTTGAAAAAGAAAATGGTGGGACCTGGAGAGTTCACTCCAGCTCTCGTTAAACCCCCCCCCCCCCCCCCCCCCCCGGTTCCTTTCCGCATTCCCAAGGCCCGGTTGAGAACGACGGACGCCGTCGCCAGGCCTGACACGGAGCGAACGGCTCGCCCCTTGGGGCGGAGGTCTCCGTCCGTAACTTAGGATAATCGCTTCCCTCTTTTCCCCGAGCAGTTATTTATTTATTAAAATGTTTCTTTTTCACACGGCAGCGTTAGCGAGGGCGCTGAAGGCAGAAGGAACGCGCTCCAGTCCGCCGGCAGCCGCCAATCCGCCGGGGCGGTCGGACCGGTTTCTTTACGCCAGACGACTCCCGCTGTCAAAACAGAGCCGTGTGTCTCAGGGGGGAGGGCGGGGGAGGCGGGCGTGCGGGGTGCCCCTATTTTCGCCTCCGCGGTCGTTAGCGCTCCGGAGAAACGCCGGGCGGGGCGCTGGCGGTGAGTCACTGTGACCCAACAAACCCAGGCGAGGCGCCGGGTCCCTCCCTCCGGCCCGGACGGCTCGCGCGCGCGGAACTCTCCGGAACTTTTTGTTTTGTTATTCGGGGGAACCCGCTGCTCCACGGCGACGCGTTCTCACCCCCCTCCCCGCCACGCCCCAGCAGGGCCGCCCCGTGAACACTTACGCGGTGAAAAGTCAGTTTAAAAAAAAGTCAGTGAAATACTGTCGAGGCGTTCGGGTGAATACCTGGATGAGGAGTGAAAATCTTTTAGCCGACTAGGACTCAGCCGGGCCAGACCCGGGCTAAACCCGAGCCATTAACCCAGTTTTGTTTATGTTAAAATGTCTCTCAGCCTAGATTTACGCCCCTCTGGAATAGCGTAGATTCCCGTTTTTGCTCACTGGGTCTATTTCCAGAGAATTGAAAACCTGCCGTTTAGCTGCGATTTTGGGAGGTTTTTGAAGACGTACAGTGGCCTGGAAAAAAAAAAATCTCAGATAAGTGCCAATCAAAGCTGAGGATGAATGCTGATTGGATTAGGGACAGCGTGTCCACGGCTTCTGTCCGTCCGCCACCCTACGCCATGAGAAGCGAAACGAGCGCGGAGACCCTTCAGTTAGAAACGGACGCCTCCCGTTTTTTTAACGGTTTGATCAGTCGGGATAATCCCCGTGGAGAACGAGGGGAACAGACAGAGGCTAATTAAGGGTCTATGTTTGGCGGCACCCCAGGGGGACGGGGCAGCACCGCCCGCACCTGCTCTGCTTTCGGCGGGAAGGCGCCCCCCGGTCCGCCCCGCGCAGAGACCCGGGACCAGAAGCAGCTGTGGTGGGGGGCGAGCGAGCCACGCCCCGGGGGGGGGGGGGGGGGGGGTGTTAAATCGCTGCCCAAGCCACGATTTTCACAGCGCGGAGGCGGGTCTGTCGCCGGTGCGGCTCGGCGTCTGTCGCTGGTGCAGCGTTCGCTCTTCGCCCCCCCCGGACGGCCCCGCCCTACGCCCCACCCACTGCCAGGACGGGCCCCGCCCACTTCCCTCGCGTGGGCCCCGCCCCTCCACTCTTTGTCCGAGAGGCAAAACAGGAACAGCATTTGTGCTTCTTCGGATGCACCTTGAAAATGTTCGGCTGCATAACATATTTCACGTGCATTTGTATGTATTTATCTCACTCTTCTCCGGATTCTGTATCGCCTACAATCAATAGCACTGTGTAGTTTTGGACTGCTACGACAAAATTCTCAAATAAAACAAAAAATTATCTCATTTCTGAGTCAAAGGGAAAGCGAAGGACAGCTCCCCGGACGGGTGAGGCTGGCCTGGCGCGGGGAGGAAAAGGAAAGGGTGGTGAAGCGCTGTGCGTGTGTTTGCACGCAAAGGGGAGCGGGGACCTATGTGACCTCATATCTGCATTAATCTGCGGCCCGTGGGGGGGGGGGGGGGGTCTCTAATAACCGCTCCAGACCGCGCTGACAGCAGGAGGGCCTGTGATCCCCCGCCCGCGCTCAGCCGAGCGAACGGGGTTAATCGAGCCGCCCGCCTCCATCATCTGGGCTCCGGCGACGCGTCGCCGCTCCGCTCGGAGATTCATTTATGCGGCCGTGCGTCCCACAACCCCCCAAGCCCCCCCGCCACCCGCACCGCACCCCCTCGGCGTCTGCCCCACCTGAGGGCGGCCGCGTGGCGAACGGTGCCGTGCTTGTGCCGTTTGGCTGTCAGTGCCCCCCCCCCCCCCTTCGTGGCGGGATGGCGGTCGGCTTGGCCCACTCCAGTCTCATTGTGAATCGGTGGCCCATTCATAACAGGGGCTGGGCTGGGACAGAACGACCACCGCACAGAGGAGACAAAGATGCACAGGGGTCTTCATCCACGAGCCCAGATTAATACTGCAGCACAAGGGACTGTCTATAAACAACTGTAGTGTAAGTGAGTGTGTATAAATGACTGTATCGTAAGGGACTGTGTATAAACGACTGCAGTGTAAGGGACTGTGTATAAATGACTGAAGCATAAGTGAGTGTGTATAAACTGTACCATAAGGGACCGTGTATAAATGACAGCAGTGTAAGGAACTGTGTATAAGTAACTGAAGCATAAGGGAGTGTGTATAAACGACTGTATGGTAAGAGACTGCGTAGTCATTCAGCTAGTCAGCTATTGATAGTCCCCTATGATACAGTCACTCCCTTAGGCAAGCCATTTATACATAGTGACAAGGGAGTGTGTATAAATGACTATATCATAAAGGACAATCAATAGATGAAGAGCCTATAAGAGTGTGTATAAACGACTGTAGCGTAAGGTACTGTTTCTAAACGACTAGCCTAAGGGAGTGTGTGTAAATGACTGTGGTGCAAGGAACTATTTATAAACGACTAGCCTAAGGGAGTGTGTGTAAATGACTGTGGCGCAAGGAACTATGTGTCAATGACTAGTCTAAGGAAGTATGAAGATATGAATGCAGTGTAAAGTACCGGCTGAGTATTCATGTCTGGAGCATAAGGGGCGTGTGCATAAATATCTATCGTCTGGGAATGCGCATAAATTACCGTAGCACGGAGGGGTGTGTATAAGGGACTGTAGTGCAAGGGATTGTGTGTAAACAAATTACTGTTGTGTAAGGGAGAGTGTATAAATGATCACTCTTGTGAAAGTCTGTTCACCAGCGACAGCGCCGACGTGCGTTCAAGACGAGGAACAGTCATGCCGAACTAAGTTTGCGGTGAACGGTTAGTGCTGAGCGATTTTAAACAAACATTCCATTCGGATCGCCACCACCAGCCCTTTAAAAACGATGTATGACCCTGCGGTCATACGAGGGCTGGTTTAGAGGAAACGCACATCCATTCATATGCCTTATATTTAGCTCTGGACAAAACTCACAGTCCGATTGTTTGATGCCACAGGGAAACTGGTAAGCTGGGTGACTCGTGGAAAATCAGGAAAGGAATATTTTTTCCCCATTTTTATCCTGATGCAACTTGTGCCGTTTTCCTTCGGTGCAATTCGTGACACTGCCGAAATCCTGTCTTTAAACTCTCAGCCTGCAGCCTAATTTAAGCAGACAGCCTTTCCAGAAATAGCACGGTCCCCCGCCACCTGCTGACATTAATTAAACATGCAATTAAGTTCAAGGGAAACAGAAAAAAAACAGGGCCATTATCTCAAACGCTCGCAGTCCAATGGTGTCTTTTGCTTGCCGACAAAAACAAAAAAAAAAGGTGCTTTGCAGAGACGGAAACGCGGCTGACCTCCTCCTGAAAACGATGATCTGTCCGAAGCCCGGAAGCACGCGCCTGTCGGTCTGCACGCGCCGAAAACAGGAAGGCCCTTTGCCTACGCAACAGGAGCCGCGAACTTCAGCAGGAGCAGCCGAGCAGCCTGACGCGCGAGCGCTCGACGAGCCGGTTCTGCCCGCGCCTGGCGTCTGAGATGCATTCTGGGAGTCGGGCGCACCTCGGGCTGCGCTGCCCCCGCCCCCCCCCCCCCCTTCTCGGAAGGTGCCGTCGGGAGAAGGTTCGGAGACTGACTGACAGCAGCGTGTCAGGGTTTAAACCCCCCCCCCCCCCCCTACCGTGACGCCCGCTTCGATTCGGGCGGGGCCTGCGCTTGGGGGGCGGGTAGCCGACGGCGACGGAGGCGCGCGCTCCACAGGGGCGGGGCTGACGATTCTCCCTCTCTCCGGCGTGGCCCGTCAGGTCACTACACTACAGTCCTAAATAACCACGGGTCCCCGCCCGGCCCCAAAACCCCCTGAGGACGGGCGCGTGAGCGTGACCCTTATATTTCCATAACAAAATCCCTGGCCCGGGACTGTCTGCTCGCTCGCTCACCTCGATGGTTACCATCCGCCGTTATCTGACTGGAGATCAGACGATGATGACATCACCAATGACAGAACCTGTGATAGGACACAGCCGGATGCAGGTCAGACCGCTGCCAGAGACCTTAACAAGTTTACGAAAGGAGAATGACTGTTCTGCACAAGAACAAAATTATTTGCAGTGTATCTACTGGGCACCTAGCGGGTATCCATTTTACTCCTATTTTATTCCTCGACAGTTTTTTTTGGGAACCTGTACAATATCCTACGACATGGCATTCCACTGGGCACCATTAAGGAGTCTCTGGGGCGCCCTGCGGGTATCTGCTGTCTGCGTTTGTCTAATGAGTGAGAGCGCAGCTGCAGGACTGGGAGACAGACCCTTCCCATAAGCCCCACGCGCGGGGCTCAAACAGCGCAGGGACCGCGGCGTTTCCAGAGGCATCGCGGGATGCGCAGCCTGGCGTGGCGCCCGCCGCCGGCTACACCGCCAGACTGCGTATCCCACGATGCCGCTGGATATTCAGGGTTGGGAGCCAGGATGGCACAGAAGGGGTCTTTTCCGTTTTGGGACAGCCCTATGCTAGAGGCGGAGGGGAAAGGGTTGCCGCTGGTTCCCGCGCTCAAACCGGGCCGGCCCCTCCTCCCGCCAAATAAGGAAATGCGTTCCGACGCGTTAAAGGCGCTAAAGCAGCAGCGCAAATCCCGCTACCCCCCCCCCCGAATCTGCAAGCGCAGCGGACCGCCGCCCTCGAACCGCACGGTCCTCAGGGCCGAAAAGCGCGTCGGCGCCGGAACGAAGCCCGTGACGGTTTCTGCAGAGCGGGGTGACCCGGCGCGCCGTAAGAGCCCTTCTGCACCGCGGAGATTCGGGTCAAATTAAGAGCGTGGCCGCGGCTGAAAATCTCTGCATTATTCAACAGAAAATTTCCATTCTTTTTTTTTTCTTTTTTTGGGAGGCAAAGGGGGGGAAGGGGGAATGGGAAGGTCACCGGTGTGAAATGAAACATTTTAAGGCGCTTGCGTTCGCGGAGGGGAGTGCGCGCCCGCAGAGAGAGAGAGGCTTTGGAACATTCGACGTGCGCATTTCAACGCTATCTTCGATTTTCTATTTTTAATGCTGTTGACGCTAAGCCTAATAGTGGAAAAGTGGAAGAGGCTGGAGATGAGTCCGGGGGGGTCGTGTGAACAGCGTGGTTCGCTGGCCTCGTGGCGTTCCGCGTTTCGGCCGCCCGCTAAAGCTCCCCCCCCCCCCGAAATTTAGTGGGGGGATCTGCCGGCGACTCGGGCCTCACAAAAGGGGAAGACGGCGGCGAATTTCGGACCGGCTCGTAGGCCCCGTAGGCCAGAGACGGGGCGAAGACGGAATCTCGTCACGGCGGGAAACGGAACGGCCATCATCGCCGACGTGCGCTGCCCCGGCCAGGTGAAACGGAATACGAACGTAGCGGTTTCCGGTCCGGCGAGCGCCTTGCGTGCGTTGCTGAGCGACGCGGGCCGAGGGGACGGGGCGGCTCCGATCCCCAACGGCTCGGGTTCGGCGCGGAGGCCGGGAGAGCGGCTTCGCTAACGCCTCTCGCCTCCGAAACGGGAGGGACTTTAAAACGGCGACGCAGGTTCCCGCTGGACCGCAGATCAGCAACGTCACATTAAAACCGATGACAAAAAAAAAAAAGGTTTTAAATAAACCTTTTAAAAAATATAAACAAAGTCAAGTGTTTAAATGTGTCTGTGTTAGCACTGGCCAATAGCGCTTCGAAAGCAAGTGGTCTGTGCAAAATGCAGCGCGTCTGACTCATTTACGAGCGGTTAGCTGCGCGCGAACAAGCCCACGGGCGTTCGCCTCCAGGCACGGGCGACGTGGCGCCGGCGAGGCCGCGTTACGGTATTCGAGCGCCATCGCACGCGAGCGTCCTTCTACGCGGCGGAAACGTGAGTGTGGTCACATGACTGATGACGTTCCCAGACCGGCGAAAACAGACGCGGAGCGACCGCGCGGGTACGAGCTTTCGGGGAAAAGCACGGAGCGAGGCGCTCTTTTTGTTTTCGTTTTTTCGGCAGTAGCGAGCGTGGCGAGCACTCGCGGGGACGTCGCCGCCCCTTTGGGCGACGCCCTGATTCAGACGTGGCGTGCGGTTCAGGGCGAAGAGCGACGGTAAACCCCCCCCGGAGGATCGACCGTGAACCGGTCCGGCCTGTTAGGGACGCGTCACGGGTTAAGCACAGTCTTGTTCACACGCTCGCCGCACTCTCTCTCTCTCTCTCTCTCTCTCTCTGTCTCTCTGTCTCTCTGTCTCTCTCTCTCTCTCTCTCTCTCTCTCTCTCTCTCTCTCTCTCTCTCTCTCTCTCTCTCTCTCTCTCTCTCTCTCATAACTCCATCCTTCCAAAGGTGACTCACGGAGCTGGCCCGGCTGCACCCCTTCCCCCAATTTAACGCCCCGTTCCACACACAGACTGGCACTGCTTTCCATCTCTACATCAGGGGCGCCCACGGAAAATTTTCAAGATGGGGGCCAGTGAAAATCTAGGGGTAGCACACGAAAAAGGCTACAGTATAGCGAACTTCAGCGTACGAAACACTGAATCATTACTTGTTACATAAGAATAATTAGTCTTTACATGTGAATCATTAGTCTTTACATATGAATCATTACTTAGCCAATTTAATGCATGTAAGGGATTTCCCAGTCTGGTCAAGGCAATTAGTGTACTAAACTAAGACAACACATTAATTACAGTCTGATAACCACTAAGTCAAAATACAGTTTCATTATGTAATGTATGATATCCACCATGTGCAGGGCCTTGTGTTCTGTAATATCTACAAACTGGAGAACCTTAAATATGTCACAGCCTCAAAGAGAAATATGATTTCACAGGACAAGGTTTTTAAAAGCATAAATTTTCTCAAGCGGCTATTTTCAGACTTGACTGAAGTCAAAAAGTTGGTTCGGGTTTTTTTTCCCCTCCCAGTTCTGTGACTTTTTGGATGGTAACTGTCAACGTTAGCGTAGCCTACAGTGTGATTTGTCGCCTACGGGGCTTAGGCCTTTTAACCATATTAGCAAACGCTAGTAGAAACACAGTGCGGCAGTGCACAGGTTCTGGAATGCGCTGGGGTCCAGATTCCCCTTCCTGTCAGGTGTTGCATTCAGACGTTTGACGGCCCCTGTCAACGGCGCTGATGCCCCGGGCTCCTTCCCGTTAAAGCAATGCTGTCAGTGACGACAGGCACTCCATCAAAGACTCATACCTTGCGGTGCACGTGTCGCAACCCTGTTTTATTACTCCAGGAATGCAATTCAAGCGCACACCGTTTCTGTCAACTTTATGTTAAACTTTAAAAAAGCACGCTTTCTTTCCGCGATGGACCGAAGTGACCAAAGGACAGGAAACACTTCTAACACAATCCACTCAGATCACCAACTTAACCTTCCTGTTATCCTCAGGGTCAAAATGACCCCGTTCTGAGTTTAAAAGCAGTGAAAAAAATTTGGCATGAAAAGTGACCCTACCATTTGAAAAAGTTGCCCTTTTTAATATTTTTTTTAAAACCGAATAATTTAACTCACAGGAACTGCTCAACACCATAACTAATGGTTAAATTGGCTAGACCGCTAATAATTTGAGGTTATTTACAATATAGGCCTATACTCCCTAAGAGTTTGTATTTATTTATTTATTTATTTATTTAACCTTTTTTTATATTAAGACACGTAATTAGACGACGCCAGTAAATTGCTGCCAGTCAGCATTTGGACAGGAAAAGTTTTATGCGCTCCAAAAAACAAATGTTACAATTTATGACAAACGTCTGGAAAGAAATAAAAGTCGCCAGGGCTCCAAAAGACCACGAGCAGTTAATGTGGATACGGTGGATAGGGACAGTGATGGGCGTTTTTGACTTATCGTTCTCAGATGTCAATGCAAAAACGCAACCATGTGTGTCTGATGGGCATATATAAGATACTAGAAACAATACAATTACTATTGCTGCTGCTGCTACAGCCTAGTAATAATACACAGTTGGAGTACACCAGAGAGAATGCAATACTGTTTAAATTATACAAACGAAGTGCAACAGTAGTTTTTTTTCCGAACAGTAACTGTAAAATCTGATTATTATTTTTATTTAATTTTTTCAATGTTGTACATTTTCTGTGGAAAAAAAAAAAGTTTTTTGCTGGTTTTAATTAAATTAAATTAACTAATAATATAACGGTTACCAGTGGAGGTTTCCGGTCCCTCACTCTGAGTCCAAACAGAGCCCCGTCCTGCATTCACCGATTCGTTTTCAGCTCTCATCCCAGCAAATGGAAAAGACAAGAAAATCACACAGAAACTTCGGCTGTTGCAATAAATATGCACGCACGCTTCACGTTGCTGCAGCACATGAATGTTCCTCGGCTGGACACGGACATCAGATGATGCGCTCAAAAATGCGAATCTGCCTCCCAAGCGACCATTTATAAATGCTCCTTGGCCACCTGAAGGTACAGCCTATAAGAACCTCTTTTCACCCCGGGCCTGTGTAAAGAGACCGCAATCTTCTACACTTCATCAGATACGTAGCCTAATCTAATTATGTGGTACAGGCGCAATTACTAGGAGTATCAGGGGGGAAAAAACGAATTGAAACGTTTCACTTTCACTACGCTACGTCCGTCATCCTGACTTATGAACAGCATAAATAAATAACTCAGAAAGGAAAGCAGATCTTCCATGTTTTCCAGACTATAAGGAATGTCAAATCCCCATATGATTCGCCTGCTTGTGTGTGTGAGTGCTTGTATTTGTGTATGCGTGTGTGCGCGGGCGCGCGGGGGGGGAGGTGTTTAAACCAATAGGCACGGAGTAATGTTAATGTAATTTCAGTGTGTTATGGAGACATGCGCGCACTTTCGAATGAGGAGCTACCGAACTCGTCTGCTCACCTAAGCGCCGAGGCTTGTACAGCTCAACTTTAAAATCAGCGTGATTATTTTCCCCTGAAAAATGCTTTCGCTTACATCTCATCGGTTCTGACGGGACGACGCGTTTGGATAACCGCGACGAGCTGTAAGCGATTGATTTCACTCTGGGCAACAGCTATACCAAATGTGATTCTATCCCACAAATAAAGGAATATTTAAGCCAGGAAACTCCTCACCCTGCTGATCAATTCACGTAAGTATTATCTTTGTTTATCATATGCATGTTGCATATGCGGGGGGAATAGCCGTATATTTAAACATGACGCATTACGTGGTTTCATTTTTTACTGTCGCTCAGTTGTTTCGTTGAGGTTTAAATGTCTTGACTGTAGTAAATTACTTGGTCGGCTCAAGAAGGCACAATTATCGGAGCTCTTTGACCACAAGCTGGTTGTGAAAGCTGTAATTACGCGTGTTCCGAGCTTACGTTGAACCACAAAACCCAGTTGCGGTTGTTCTTTATAAACATTTGTTTAAAGAAGTGTTTTCAAATTGTAGGTTTGTTATTTAATACATATGGGCAACTTCACAAGAAGTATAGGCTATGCTGTTGAAGATACAAAGCCGTATACCCTTCGAATTGGTTGCGTTTCAGTTTGACCTGAACTCGACTGCACCTTACCAGCAACATAAAGTAGCCACAATATTTACCGAATATTATATTACGCTCATTTCTAATAATGATTGTTTCTGTAAGGGACGGTCCCACTCACTGGTCAAAGCAGAAAGGTGTAGACTGACCTAAAATGTCAGTAGTCGATGTTTCTTACTTCTTCAGCGTAGCGCGTACAGCACACCGTTCTTGTTTTGGCTGATGCGTTAAACGTAAACAATTTAAGCTTCCGTAACAGACTCGAAGAGAGAAAAATAAACCTCTCTTAATTAGTGTCACGCTAGAGACCGCGAGGCAATGAGGTGTAACACTGCGGGTGTGTGGTGCGCCACGGGGATCCAGACGCAAGCTATGGACTCAGCTGTTGCCTGTCACTTTTGGTGACAACTGGTCGCCGCGCTTAAACTGTCTGCCCGCTGTCCCCACGTCGCTGTGCGTTGGGTCACTGTTACAAATCCCACGGGACAGGGTAGCGATTTTAACCTTCCTACAGCCCTATAACGTTATTACGCCAATTGTTTTCAGAACAGTTTGTTCGTAATAGGCGGGGCTCCGCTTGAAAGGAATTTCAGGCTGCGAAGTCCAAACGGCACCGCTCGAAAAAACTGAACACTTCACAGACAGTCAGTATCCTCGGGGTTTCGGGGGGGGGGGGGGGGGGGGGGGGGGGGGGGGGGGGGGGGTTAGTTAGGCACGCATGCTGTCCGGTCATGGGGTAGGGGCGGGTTTGGGCTGGCCTAAAATCTGTCACTGTGACCGCGGCGGGGGGGGGGGGGGGGGGCTGATTCCATCTCCCGGGCAGCACAGGCAGCCAAGAGACCACGAGTCCAGATTTTGTATTATTTATCGCAAATGAAACTATTTCTTTCAAGATATATTCACAGGAGAACCGGCTTGGCTGAGGTTGAACCGAATAAAAGAAACCGGGTTCAAGATAAGTTTTCCCTGAAGATATTTTCCATCTTTTATTTGCCTCATCACCAGCAACTCGTCGAGCAGCGGTTGGGAAAATATGGATTTCTCATTTGCAAGGGAAAGTGGGACAGAGTGCATTCAAAACAGCTACCGAGACGCGGGTGTCATCTAGTGGCTGGACTATTGGAGCGAGCCCTTGCTAAATTAGTTGTTCAGCCATGTGTCACAAAATATTTGCAAAATTGCATCCCCCCCCCCCCCCCCCCCCCCCCCCCCCCCCCCCCCTCAAATATACAATTTGTCCTGCAGCCGCATTTTTAGATGACTAATTTTGGAATAAATTATTTTTTTGTGTTGACGCACTTCTGACCAGACTTAAAACGGTTCACATATTCGTCCTATTGGACGTTGTTCAACTGAAAGCTCAATTTCATTAAGTTCGCCTTATTATTGCTCACTCAGAAGTGCATCTCCATCTTCACAGCTTCACTTCGCCTCGTCCCCACGTTAAAAGTGAAATCTAGCGCGTGCCAGGTTAACCGTGTCTCCATAATAAAGTAAACAGAAAGCCTATACATTGGGTGAATCGGTGCAACAGAGTACGTGAATACACTTCCTCCTAATTCATTAGCCCAGACACCCACACGTTCATTGCAGACAACACGAATGCATGAATGTCAAGTATGCATTGAATGCTATTCATTTGCAGCAATGGTACTGCTTCCATTTGTTTCCGACCGTAGTTCACTGCCTCGTCTTCTGAGTCACCCCCCCCCCCCCCCCCCCACCCTTCCCCAAATGCAAAGTTTTCACAGAAGAAATGAGAGCCGAACTGATGTCGTGGATACCCTGCTGGAAACGTTTTTTAAAACGGCGTCAGATGCTTTTCGTTGGTGCTTCGGCATCCCCGTTCGGTTTTCGGGTTTAAACGCCACATCTAAACGCTACAATGTTGTTAGGCCTTACAAAATGCAGAGCAGTCCAGTACCCTACGGGAAGTGGGTATACATTATATTATTAATGCAAGGGAAAATAAAAGATGAGATTTAATCAGAGCACACGGGTGCCAAATTTGCGATGTAACATTTTCAGAAACGTTTCGGCAGGCTCGCCGGTTACAGAGACCAGCACTCGGCGGAATAAATGTTTATGTTGGAACGCTGAGGAGAGGGCGTCCGATAGGATAAATTAATCCAGCATGAAGCGCGAGGGGAGGCATAAGCGGCCGTGTGTGCCGAGTCCTCACCTATAAGTGAGTCAGTCAGCGGGGATGGCCGCGCGGCGCCGGTGCGCGTATCCTGCTCTGTTGATTTGGCGCCTCCGAGCAGCGCGCTCGCACAAAGCGGCGTGTGTGCTGGCTGGGAATTAATCACATAAACGTCTGGCTGAATCACGCTCAGCCCAAACATTATGGCAGCCTTTTATCCCCCCTGAAGCGCAGGGTCGTGCCAAGCGAAGTGAGAAGCAGGAGACAGAATCCATGTTACGGGGCTCCAGGAATAACACCGTCCTTTATATCCCAGAAGTGAATCAGCAGGGGGGGGGCAGCCATGAGGTGTCAGTTGCCCATAAACTCTGGTAGGACCTGGGGGGTGGGGGGGGTGGGGGGGGCTCACTGAAACCTGGGCTGTTTTTTGGGGGGATTGCAATGTGCAAGTATTGGTCAGAAAGCACATGCGTATCTCCACATTTGTTATTCTCAGAGGTGCCAATAACGGCCGAAATAGTGAATGCGGTTGACTGCTTGAAAAGCAGACGCACGTTTCCTCCCACTGTAAAGGGAACGTGCTCGCTCGCTCGCTCCAGCTAAATAGCGTTGCCATGGCGGCGGCGCCTCCAAAAGTCCGGCCGTTGAGCAGAGGTCCCGGAGACGCGAAAACCTCGCGTGGCGTCGCCGGCGCAAGCCTCGCCCGTCGGGGGGAGGAGCGGTGAAAGCGTTCGGCAGACGGACGCGGGACGGGCCAGAAGTCACGCCGTTTTCCTGTCCCCCCTTTACGGTTACGCGGCGAAAAAGGGGAAACGGAAACCTTCTCAGAGTTTTTTTTGGGGTGGAGGGGCGAGGCCCCCAGGGTGAGGTAATCATTTATAGCTTTGCAGACCACTGGCTTCAAGTATGTAGCCCCCTCCACCTCTCTGCTCTGTGTTTCTAGGCAGCAGTCTTGTCTTAGACCGGGGGGGGAGTCAAGTATAACTGATGAAGAACAAAAGGTCGGAAGGAGCGGCGTGGTCTCCAAAGTCATCACTTAAGGGGACTTAATAGTGAGAAAGTGAGGAATATGCTGGGGAGCCCATTGAAGCACAGCTTCACTCTCTTGAGAGCCTGATTCAGGGAGCAGATCCGCGTACAGGACGACTCTCAGACCCTGTCTGTCCGTTCCTGAATGTACTTCTCAGCTTGAACAACGGCCCATTAAAAAAACAGAGCAATAATTCATACAGTTCCTGAGCCACAATTCAAACCAAAAAAAAACCTTGTCTCAACCGCGTTCGCGATATTAAATTAATCGCAGTTTGGGCTTTCTGTCAGGACCCTGTGACGGAACTAATTAGTCTTAACAAATGAGTGTCATTTTTTTTTTTGGCCCCAAAGGCCAGACGTTTTTTTGGCTAAATGGCGCTCGAGTCAGAGCACCATCATCTCCAGCGCGCCGACCGCACACTCCAACAAGCGAGGGCCCGCCGGCGGGCTCAGAGGGTTATTCTCACCTCCGGAGAAAGCCTCAGCGGAATTTCACCCGGTGGGTTTCCAACATCTGGAATGAGACGGGGGAGCTTAACGCTCAATAACGCGGTGCTCACCGCCGAGGTTAATGCGTGATTCGTGTCACTGCACGGCACATTTCCTCCTAGACGAAATCATTTGATTTTGAAGTACCGTGGGGCTTTTTTGGCTCGTATCGAGTGACCGTTTGTCCGTAACTTTTTGATTGGGTAATTATCGTTCGCGCTACTTATGGATTCACCGACCGGCAAAAATAGTCAGAATAAAAGGAGAGCGTTGCGTGCGCCGAGCGTTTGCCGGCCGCTGGAAAGGCCGACGTGTCGCAGCAGTGTCAAACAGGATGCTTTTGTCTGCTCGCCGCAGCGTTGCGGAGCGCTCTCTGCTCTGAGGACTCGAGCCCCGAGGACAGGACGGGACGGAGTCCGTTTCGGGATTTGCGCTGGACAGGGGGAGATGCGCGGTGGGCTCCTGCTGGAGTCTGGGGGGGGGGGCTGTGGGGAGACGGAGACCGTTCTGGAAGAAGAAGCACGCGCCCCAAGGGGGGGGGGCGCCTCGTCAGCCCGGCCCGGCGGTGCAATCTCTGCCCTGGCCTTGCATCAGCGGCGGCCCGGTGAGGGTAATTACGGCATCGCCGGGGCTGATGCAAGGACCCCGTCCTTATTGCCCGCCCCCCCGCGGGGGCCAGCCGCTCGTCCCTCTCGCCCCCCCCCTTCCAGAACGTTCTCTTCTCGGCGACTGTAAAAGGGTGGCAGCTCCAGCCCTCGTCAGAACATTCAGTCTGATGGCTCCGTGCCGTTCCAGTGCAAACTGGATTCGCCAAATTCAGCTGGAACTGCCAATTCAGCTGGTACTGCCAATTCAGCTGGTACTGCCAATTCAGCTGGTACTGCCAATTCAGCTGGAACTGCCAATTCAGCTGGTACTGCCAATTCAGCTGGTACCGATCCAGACCGAGGCTAATAAGCTTCGGAACGATTGGGGACTGAAGTTCTCAACACGCGGAGGATCCAAATCAGTATTTTCATATTATTTATTAATGTTAGTATGTTCACCCACTCTTGTCCTTGCTGTTGTTCTTCTCTACTGTGCTTCCTCGCACTCTACAGGCTGTGTGTGGCATCCAGGCTACTTAGTGTAATGGCCGGGGCTGCTCTGGGGTCCGCAGATGTTCTCCATTAGTTGGGAGTGTAAGTAAATGGCTCTAATTGAGCAGATGTTGGAGCTGGAGCTCTTCCGCTGGTCTGAGTCCCCAGGGTGGGGTGGGGGGGGGGGGGGGGGGTGCGGGGGGGGGTGTCTGTGCTGCGAATTCTGGGAATTTCGGGCGGGTGGTCCGCGGGCCGTGCCGGGCGCCCTTCTCCGGAGTCCTTTTCGGCGGCTCCTCTGCAAGTTTGGAACGACGCCGGGTCCGAGGAGAGAGACAGGATTTCCTGTCTCTAACAAGACCGTTGCCTTTTTCTCCTGAAGTTCCTGGTTTAGATAAGGGCTTGTGTGGGCATTTACGTCACCCAGGGCTGGTTCTACAGCAAGCGGTTAAATCTGAAGTTCCGGACTGGACAAGGGAGCGTCTACAAACCGCCCTGTTTTTAACGCCACCTGGACTCAAGCAGGTTCCCAACGTTCTAAGATTCCAGAATGTTGGTACTGAAAGACTCTTTGATGACTGGAACTTAGTTATTTATTTCCTGTTCGTGACACAGTATCTGCTTCTCCCATCATCACTGACATGACGCTGCAGTAGCTTATGATGCTCTGTCCATCAATGTGGATTTTATGGCAGCAAAGATCTTACATTACATCCAAGTTCGTTTTTGCAACAATTGACATCTTCAGCCCTGAACAGACGTACGTTAAAAAAGATTACAACACAGTTGTGCTTTTAGATAACAGAACCGTCAGTCACGTGCCCTGTTGAACTGATGACGGCCAGAGGTCGTCGCGGCAACGCAGGGGGGTGCCGCTGCAGCGGTGTGGGGGGACAGGTTTCAAGATCAGAGCCAAAATGGAGGTCCGTACGCAGGTCGCTCGGTGAGGAACATGGGGTTCCCAGTGCCAGGCCGCGGTCAAAAGTTTCACACGCAGTACTTACAAGCCAACGTACGAATAAGATTTACTGCACGAGCTGAATAGGTTGCTTTCCAAATACATCCAAATCTGATACTCATTGTGCTACTAGTAGGCATGGCAACACTGGGCAGAGGCAGACCTGGACGCAGTCAGGATTTCCGATGCATCCGGAAACGACTTCTTAAAAACGTTCTTCCCCGCGATCAATTAATCCTTTGACGAGTAGGATTTTTGGAATGTTTTTTTTTCTGAGTCAGTGCTCCAGAACTCCACTGCTTTCGATTACCAGTAGTGATCGTGACACCAGCGATCAGCGTTAGAATGTTCAGTTAAGAACGTTCTGAGCACACGTTTGCGTAAAGGACCCGGCTTACACAGTCATGGCTGTGGTGTGCTAGTCACGCCTTTGGGCTGAAAGAATGGAGAATCCCTTACCCTGAAGTGCACAGTTCACCATTTAATAATGGTGGGGGGGGGGGGGGGGGGGGGGGGGTTTGGCTGATCCACAGCGACCGCAGCTGGAGAAACTGGAATCGGTCTCGCGGTCCCGCACGGCAACGCAGACCGCATTTCATGATGAAGTTCGGTTCTGAAGTTCTACGACCGCTGGACCGTAAACCGCTAAATGCATTTTCGACAAGAATATCAAGTGACGTTGTTTTCATTGGGCTTCAGCATTACAATCTCAGAGCCCTTTTTACGGTGAAGAAACAGACTTCAGCCCACCACCAACCTGTAGTACCCCACCCTGGGTGTGGCACGTCGGCCATTTTGCGCAAGAACACACCTCAGCACACGTCAGCTGAGGTGGAGGAGGTGTGTGGCCGTTAAGCTGATTGGTTTAGACCAGATGTTATGGACGCGCTGTTGAAATCGAACCCGACCTCGTCCGCCCAGTTCACACACCTTCACGCGAAAGCTGTTTGCGTGATGGTGATTAAAAAATAATTAAAAAAGGATTTTAGAAGATTTTTAAAAGGATAGCCTTTTAAAAGCTAGCCTCTGGAATCGGGAATTCCTTCAGTTGTCATTTTAATAGCCTTTCATTATGCTTCTCTTAATGTGCTTTTAAATTATTATACAACAAGGGTGTGGTTGGCTAGGAGTGAACACAGCTCGACAAAGGACAGACAGAGTCTCTCGGAAAGCCAAAAGGTGTGTGAGTAACACCCCTCCCCCTTCCGAACGCAGACACACACACTGACTGACAAACGGACTCTTTGTTAGTATGCGGTGTCCTCAGATAAAGGCGCTTCCTCTGTTTAACTGCCTGGGGAGGCGAGCCGCTCACCCGCTATTGTTCCCACCGACGACTGAATTTTACTACCCCCCCCCCCCCCCCCCCCCCCCCCCCCCCGTGCGCGCTTCAGGGCTGATGGACCCAGGGGTGGCAGAATCTCACTGCTAATTACATGACTAATTTTTTTTTTTTGTTGAAAAAAAATAAATTAATAAAAAAATTTAAAAAACCCGAGCTAACTTGTGTGCCAGAATGCTTTAGAACTGTGCGGTTTAAAGGCTTTTTCAGTCTTCGGTGACATATTACAAGACATTGCATTTCCTGTGCGCCCGAATAGGATTGGAGAGCGTAATCCTGTCGGTTTGGGATTTAGTCTTAACACTGCTGCTCGGGATCAAGCGTACTACTGCCAGAGAAGCCCCGGAGCACCGTGGCTTTGCCTGAAGCTTTCAATCCCGAATGCAAGCTCTCTACAAAATCTGCGCGCCGCCATTCGTTGTTCGCCTTCAGTCTGGCAAACCAGCACGGGCAGAGACGGTCGGACCAAAAGCAGACATAAAGCACTTTTACGTATTTGCCAGTGTGGAAACCTTGTAGAAACAGGAGAGGAAGAAAAGAGACGATCTGTGGCTTTAAAGGCTACTTAAACTGTCTTAGACGGTCAAATGAGAGTCCTGAGCCGGCGAGATCGACCTGCCCGGTTTCTCTTTGAAGGCGGGAAGGGGCGATGATTAAAGTGGAGCCCTCGGGCTTTAATCCGCTTCAATCGCTCGTCCTTTTCTTGCGGTCGGCGCGAAGTTGGCCCCACCGGCGTGCGACCCGAGCCCGGGGACCGCGCCCACTCTCACGCGGACAGACCGGCGGCTGTCGCTCGCAACGGCTCCGAGAGAGGCAGCGACCGCTAACCAAGCGTAGCCTCTCAGAGCTGCTTCACGCCGCCGCCGCCGCGTGCGCGCACCGGAGACGCATTACGGTCAGCTCAGAACGGAGAGGGAAGAGTTCCACCCGAGTGCGGCGCCGTTTCCCGTTCAGACGTTGGGGGGGGTCCGGCGGTCGTAACAGCGATCTGCGCTGTTGGGACGGACGCGGGTCGGGTTTTTTTTACGGAGCGAGGAGGCGGGGACCAGGTGCGAGGGGCCGATCGCGGTCGCGGTCGCGGTCGACCGTGACGGGAGAACGGGGGGGGGGGGCGTAAAAATGTGAGATTTACAAGTCAGCCGGAGCTGGCCAGGGTCGCAGGTCAGGGATGCGTGCGTTTGCCTCTTATAAGTATTTTACGAGCACAATGCGACGTGAAACAACCTTCACGATACCCATCCTGACACTGCTAGCATTTAACGGCACGGATCCCATTAGCAGTTAGCCTGCCACATACAATGCACTCCAAAGAGAGGCAGTGTATGATCTTCTATTGTGACATCACAATATGGCCATTAAAGTAACCCTTCAGGTCACACAGCATCAGCCTGAGCTATATGGTGACAGTGTGCTGTTTAGCCAAAATGGCTCTGACAGTGGAACATGCCAGTAAAAGTAGAGTACATATTTATTTCAAATAAATAAAAAATATATGGGGGGGAAAAAAATATATTCAGAGCGTCAAATTGCTTATAAAAGTAAATAACCCAGAGCTGACCAGCAGCTATATCTAATTTGTAGATCAGCATAAAACAAAACAAAAACTAGTCTCAGTTTAGTCTGAGACGCAGTTGCTTTCCTGACACTGGCTGACACGCTTTCCCTCATTGCAGGGGCCCACATCGCATCTGCGTCCACTTCCTGTTTCTCATTCATGAATGCCATTGGTCAGACCCTCCAACCAATCGATGGGAACGGTCGTTTTTTTACACATTAGGCACCGTTAGGACATCCTCCAGTGCGTAAACCTTCAGTGCGTAAACCACAGGATGGTGCCGTGTGTATTCCCACACGTTCTCATACCATTGACACCATCAGAGTGGTGCTTCAGGCCAGTGCGTACTTCAGCACGCCACATTAACCATTTCAATGGGCATTATCTGTGTACAAGACGCCGAGTGTCCTTCTTCTGTGAATTAATGATTACTGAGATCACTGCAGGTAAAAAATTACAGGATTAAACAGAACTCATCCAGTACTTTACTGGCATTTAGCGGACACTCTCGTCCAGAGTACCTTTCAAAATTAGGAGATTAGGGACCGGAGTAATTATCGAGAGGGAGAAAGTGGAGTCCTGAGAGAGGCGGCAAGCGCAGGAGGTGAGCTCATAACCTGCCGGCAACCGTGCGGAACGCTAAAACAACGCTAGCAAAACAAGAATTAAACTACATTAAGTGAACAGTGTTTTTTAAACAGCCTGACGGGGCTTACTTAGCATTTGAGTGACCCCCTTTCCCTGTACGCGTCAGTTTAACGTGATATATGGTACTGTCCATTACACTGTTATTATTACGCCCTATTCTCGGGCCAAACCAAAAGGCTGGACGGGCCAAGTTTGGCCCCCCCGGAGTATAGTTTTGGGCACCCCCTGCAGTAACGAGCGTAATATTCCTTCGGAGCCGCTGCTGTTAAATGTTAACGGCTTCCGCTTCATTCCGTAACTTTATTTATAACCCCGAGCTAACATAACATTTGCGTTTCGGTTTCAAAGCTGGTCCGTGTCAGTGTTTTCCTGAGGTAACTCGATGCTTCTCTCTCGCTGAGAGAGTCCTCTAGAAGCACTCCGCTTCTGCCGTAACCTGCAGTTTTATTGCTTTCAGACTTCCTGACCAGGAACAGTTGCCAGGGGTAGACCTGTATTTATTTATTTATTTATTTATTAATTTTATTTTCTTATTGCAGCTTTTGCTTACTTCTCAGTTCTACAACTGTGACAAGTGGCAAAAACCAGGCCGGGAAAAAAGTTGGCGAAAGTACGGCTTTGTAAATGTGCACCCTGACTCAGACTCGACCTTGTTTCAAAACTTGGCTTGAAACGATGCCGATACGGGCTGGCGAACTCTTTGCGGAGCAGCATAGCGGCTTTCACGGCGTCTATGGAAATCGCGCTGAACTGAAAGATTTCCCCTGGCGCTTTATGACCTGGTTAACTTCCCGTACTTACGAGCCCGCGCCTTGTGGAACCGGTTCATTTGGACGGGGATCGCGCTTTGCATTGACATGTTAATGCGCTCCCTCCGGAATCGCGGGGGGGGGGGGGGGGGGGGGGAAGCCGAATTATTCTACCCAGGTGGTGGTTTAGGCTGGATGATGACATCACAGCTCAGGGAGGAGGTGAGAGATCGGGAGCTCCTCTCACGCCCCCCCCCCCCCCCCACCCCGGCTCTGAAGGGGGGAGATGGAGCTGCGGGCCACGGAGGTGGGTCCTGCGTTCAGCCAAATTAACTTTGGGCGCCTTCGTCACCCCGGGAAGCCGTCCTGAAGGAGAACGGCGACACGAGGGCGAGGCCGCCGGTTGGCGGTTCCCGTCGCCTGCCCTGGCGCCCGTCGTTGGGGAGTCGGACGCCGAAGCCGCGTTGAAAGACGGCCTCGTTTGCGCGCGCGTCTTTTCAAATGTAATTCAGCGCTTTTTTTTGAACGAGTTCATTTGGGTAAAGGGTGATTGTGTCCCCCTTTCTGGGGCCTGCGGGACTCGGCCGTGGTTGGGGGGGGGGGGAGCGGGACGCTGATCTTTGCGAGGTGAAATCGTCCAGAGGCTGTTTTTAATGGCGGGAAACGGTGGAGGAGCGGACTACGGACCGTCGGAATCCGATCGGGCAGAGTGAGGGGGTGGGGGGGGGGGGGCGCGAGGGTTACTCCCCGGCGGGGGTCCCTTTGAAGAGGAAGCGGGGGGGGGGGGGGGGGGGGGGGGGGGGTTTTGGGGTCTGTCTCTGCTATGGGGCTGGCCTGACTGCTGAGGCCCGTCCCGGACACTAACAGGTTGGGGGAGGGGGGGTGCGGACCAGCAGGGCGGTGCAGCCCAGGGACCAGTGGCCTCCTTTCTGAAAGCCCAAACTAAAATGGAGGGTGGGGGGGGGGGGGCATAATTGCACAGAGGTAGGGTGGTTCTGTTTTTGGTTTTTAAAGCACAAGCGCTTGTGGGAAATAATAAGTTGTCCGGATATCTCATGGTATCTGTCAGGACTATATTTTCTTAGTCAAATTGCATGAAAAGTAAATTCATGCGTCTGTCACGTGATGTGAATTTTGTGGCATGCATAATATTAGAAAAACACGAAGAGCTGAGAGCGGAAATAAGCAAATAAGAGTTCTGGGTGTGAGCACAGGTGTGTGTGTGTGTGTGTGTGTGGTGTGGGTGCATGCGTGCTAAACAGTAACGCAAGTTCGGGGTGTGAGAGTGGGTGTGTCCCCACACACACACACACACACACACGCTCTCTGTCTCTCTCTCTCTCTCACACACACACACATAAGTTGATTTATGCGGGCGGGGGAAAGCGCTATTTCTGTCGGGTCCCCCAGGTCATGGCCGGCGTTGACTGTGGAATTTTGTGGACGCGGCTTGGATGTTGCAACTGCCGAAAGGCGTCCCTCGAACGCGTTTTCTCCCCCGTGCACGATTTAGAAAGGGGGCCGGGGGGCGAGTTTTTCGACAAAGGCACTTTGTTGGAGGGCCAACAGGTGACGGGGTGTAACCCGAGTGCCTGTGTGTGCTGGATCTGAAAGCAGCTGGGTCTGTCTCCTATGTTTCGGTCAGAAAAACTCAACTAGGGGAGCTGGGGGAAGGTCCTTGAGGTAGTAAGCCATGAATGTAAATAGCTACATATACAGTATGAATGACCTCGATCCTCCTCCAGTAAAGCCCTTAATTACTGCCATGTAGAATCTTACCACTTCGGACCGAACGTACATTCGAGAAGGAGAGCGACAGTACAAGCAAACAAATTGGATAAAAGCGCTATATAAATGCAGTCCATTTACCATTTACCATTTATCCTGTGGTTTACCGCACTGAAGGTTTACACACTGGAGGATGTCCTTGCCTAAAAAAAAAAAAACCGTTCCCATCGATTGGTTGGAGGGTCTGACCAATTTGTTTTCCGATGTGGGCCCCTACGAGGGACGTGTCAGGAAAGCAACTGCACCTCAGACTAAACTGAGAATAAAAGTTTTTTTGTAGTTTTTTGTTTTGTTTTATGCTGATCAAATTGTGTTCCTTGCCCCGGAGGACAGCGACGAGAACAAGAGCGGTTTGTTAAAGGGAGACCGCCACGAGTGCGCGCGCTGGGTTTAGGGCCCAGTCTGTGACCGCCAAACAGAGGAGGGGGGGGTCTTTTTCAACACCTGCACAGAAAAAGCAGGCAATCTCCCCTTTCAGGGGCACGGGCGCGAGAGATAAGGGGGGGCTCGGTTTCCGGGATAAGAGCCGAGCGAGGGAGAGATTCCTCGAACCCCCGTCCATCGATAGCGAAAGCCGGGGGATTGGAGAGAGAACGCTGAGGTTTAGAGGAGGAATCCGGCTTAATCCGACTCCGCAGACAATCCCCAGTGCAGAGTGTGAGGGGCTTTGCTGAATCCCCCCAGCGCACCGCCAGTGTATTAGACTTGTGTTTATGTGCGACGTGCCAGCAGCTGTGTGTGAGCTGTGTGTGTGTGTGCTGTGTGTGTGCGCTGTGTGTGTGTGAGCTGTGCGTGTGTGAGATGTGCGTGTGTGAGCTGTGCGTGTGTGGTTTGTGTGAGCTGTACGTGTGTGAGATGTGTGTGTGTGTGAGCTGTGTGTGTGCGCTGTGTGTGAGCGGTTTGTGTGAGCTGTGCGTGTGTGAGCTGTGTGTGTGAGATGTGTGTGTGCGCTGTGTGAGTGGTTTGTGTGGGCTGTGTGTGTGTGAGCTGTGTGTGTGAGATGTGCGTGTGTGAGCTGTGTGTGTGTGTGAGCTGTGTGTGTGTGAGCTATGTGTGTGAGATGTGTGTGTGTGCGCTGTGCGTGTGTGAGCTGTGTGTGTGAGGTGTGCGTGTGTGAGCTGTGTGTGTGCGACTCTGGTGGTATCTGATGGAGACTGTCTGCTGGGTCTATGTGTGTCTGTGGCAGACCAGCTGTAGCTGACTGTGGGAAGGTTAATGGTAACCAGACACTCAAAGGCAAAATTATCTGACAGGGGATCACAAAACAAACCGGCGGTCTGCAAATACGAATGACACTTAAACATTTGAGCGGTGTGTTTGTGGGTGCATGTGTGAGAGAGAGAGAGAGAGAGAGGGAGGGAGGGGGGGAGAGAGTGGGAGAGACAGACAGGGAGAGAGGGAGCAGGTTCATGTGTGAGTGAGATGAGTAGTAGTTTAATGTACACTCGTAGGGAGTGTTTGTGTGCGTATGACACTGTTCTGCTCCGTGCTCAAAGTGTGCTGGGGTGCGAGCGTGCATGCGTGTGTGGTGCGAGCATGTGTGAGTGAGTGAATGAGTGTGTGTGAGTGTGTGAATGTGTGAGTGAGTGAATGAGAGTGTGTGTGTGTGTGTGTGTGAATGTGTGAGTGAGTGAATAAGAGTGTATGTGTGTGAGTGAGTGAATGAGTGTGTGTGTGTGTGTGAGTGAAAGAGTGTATGCGTGTGTGTGTGTGAGTGAGTGAAAGTGTGTGTGTGTGTGTGTGTGTGTGGAGGGGTATTGTGGTTCTGGGGAGCAATGAGCAACTGACTACTTCGGGGAAAAAAAAAAAATACTGCTTTCAGAATTATTGCAATGAAGACTGCAGTTCCCAGTGAGCACCGAACCCCTGAACCCTACTGAACGCGGTTTAGAGTACGTTTTCCGGACCAAAGGGAAAACGGTGTCACTCTCGCCACCTCCAGCAATCCGGGTCAAACTGTGGTCAAAGGCCTAAGTCTGCCGGGGCTCAGGGCTGTCAGTTAGAGGGACCAATGGCGGGACACCTTGCGCCTTTTCGCGGCCGCGCGGCCGGAGCTGCCTGCCCGTAAACGCTTCAGGACTGTCACCGCCGCGCGGGGGAGTGCCGCGGGAGCAGTGCGCGCGTGTGCTGACCCTTTGAAGAGCAGCTTTTTTTTGGGAATGTTTCGACTCAAAATTCCAAATGTTCTAGAACCCCGTTGCTTTCGGTTACCCCCGCGTGGGCGGGGTCTCTCGCTTCTCCTGTGACTGACGCCTTCCTCCCCCCCCCCCCCCCCCAGAGCCTCGGCCGGATGGACCCGGAGGGCGCGGGCCGTTTCCGCGGCGGCGCCCCGCCCGCCGACGCGGCGGCGAGGCCCGGCAAGCCGGCCCCGGGGCTCCGGCGCGGCTCCGCCTCGGACGACGACGACTCGGGCTGCGCCCTGGAGGAGTACGCCTGGGTCCCGCCCGGCCTGCGGCCCGAGCAGGTGAGCCCCGCCCCGCCCCGCCCCGCCCCCCCTCCTAACGCTCGCTTCTCCCCTCCCCCCCCCTTCTGCAGGTGACCCGAGGTGCGAGCTGCCCGTAAGGCGACGGCCATTTTAGTAGAAGCCAGGTGTGAGCTGCCCGTAAGGCGACGGCCATTTTAGCAGAAGCGCAGTGACTCGGGGGAAGTGGCCAGATCTGTAGGGATGATGTTGAGCACTTTAACCGCGGTGCCGCCAGAGAGACACGATGATGAGACACGCCCCCTAAGGAGACCACGCCCCCCGAGGTGCCAATCAAACTCAGCACGACGGGCCAATGCAGCACAGAGCATGTATGACAACCGGACAATCAGCTTATGGGAGGGTTCAGTCAGGTCAGAGATGTGTGTTTGATTGCTCTCTGGCGACCCCTACTGGTTGATCGGGGCGCGCGCGCGCGGGCTGTACGTTAAAGCCGCGCACTGGAAAAAAAAAAAAAAAAAGGTCTTCCTCTGACCCTGTTCTGTGCGAGCTCAGCTGCAGCCTGCGGTGTGTGAAGAAGCAGCTGTTTCGGAGGAGAGCTGCACATAACTGGACATTCCAAAACAGGGTGGGAATTGGATATGCACAGCTCCACACTGGGCAGCAAATTTATTTAAAAAATGACACAAGAACAACAACAAAAAAAAACGATAAAAGTGAAGCTAGTCCAGAAGGATGGACCTTGGAGGAAGCACCAAATAAACCACATAGCACGGCGCACACAGACAATCTACTGAACGCCATTCAGCCCGGGGGAAATTTCCATAATGAGAAATATTGAATTAAGCATTATTAAATAAGCTCGCGTTCATGTGGAAACAGCTGAGGCTTATTGCGGGATATCTGTTCCTCACTTTCACTCAGAAAACACTAGCCTCCCCCTCGTGTCCCTCGGAAAGTCCCAATTATCTACAGGATGTGTGTACTTGCCATTTTGAAAAGAAAAGAAAAGAAAAAAAAAAAAACATTTTCACGAGAGGCCTGCAAATAATCACTGGCAGCTGGCGGGCCGAGCTCCTGGGAGAGACGGCGCTGAAAGAGGCCAGGACTGCTTTTTAAAGGGGAACTCCTCTTCCCCCCTCGGCCGGGTCCATCGCACCCAGAAAATAACCCTCGTGGGCTGCGTTTCGTGTGTCAAACACCCAAGCCTTTGTCTCCTGTGCAAAAAGACCGTTTGAAGCGACGGTGCCATTGAGATGCAACTGGAAACGACGTCAACTCAGCTAATGAAGTATTTCATCTAAGTTAATAAAGGCAAAAAATAAGTTACATTAATTGCAACCCCTCTCTTTGCATGACGTAGCCAATAGCTCCATACAAATGATGCCGGGAAAGGGTGTCGGGATGTGCACACATCCTCTGCAGTCAAATCAGTTTCCCTTGCGGGCTGCGTGGGGTGGAGATGAATTTAAACATTTAAACACTTGTGTCATGCGTTCAGCTGGGTGTATAATGAATTAAATACAGTTTTGCCTTCAGATGTGCTCACTCTCTCGCACGCTCACACTCATTCTCACATTCACTAACTCTCACACACTCTCACTCTCACACTAGCACACTCACTGTACTCACACACTCACACACTTGTGCCATGCTCTGTCTCTGGCTTCTCTCGCGGGTCCCAGTCATGCAGTTAAACAGCGAGGGCCCCCAGTCAGGAGCCTGATCTCCACTAACCTGTCAATAATCCGTTTAAAACCCACAATCGAAGCTTTGCTCCAACACGTGCTTTCAGTAAGCTTAACGGATAAAGACCTCACACACAGATAAAGACCTCACACACAGACACACACTGGGAGGGGGGGCTGGGGGTTCCCCAGACCGGGGCTGTGAACGCCCCCCCCCCCCCCCCCCCCCCAGGACCGCAGCGGTCCGACGGGCTCACCGCTAACCCGGCCTTCTCCCGCCCCCCTCCAGGTGCAGCTGTACTTCTCCTGCCTGCCCGAGGACAAGGTGCCCTACGTCAACAGCCCCGGGGAGAAGCTCCGCGTCAGGCAGCTCCTGTACCAGCTGCCGCCCCACGACAATGAGGTAGGGCCAGCGCCCCGAGGCGGCCCTCAAAAAACGCGGGGGGAGCCCCCCCTTAACCCCGTTCCCCACTGCGTTCGTCCGGGAGACTGTTCGCAGCCGACTGCGCCCCCTCAGAAAAAAAGGCCAGCGCGTGCCCTGTTTCAGCCTTTTTATCGTTAAGTATGAAGACGGGCGTCGGGCCAGTGAGGCGCGGCCATTCCATGATTGGTGTGTTAGGCCCCGCCCACAATGTGCCAGAGGGATTTCTGCTGTGGTGGCGATTGACAGGCAGAGGGGTCTCGCAGGGGGGGGGCTGCTGGTGGGGTCCACGCGTGGCTTCCTTGTTTAAGGCTGAACGGCGTACCCCCTGCGGGACCCCCTCCAGCGCAGCCTCTGATATCTCTCAGCCCGTGTCTGGATGTCCTTCCAGAGGACGCGCCCGGGTTTTTTTTTTGCGAGACGGCCTTAGCGGGGTTTCTCTCTCTCTCTCTCCGCCTCAGCTCCGGTACTGCCAGTCCCTCTCGGCGGAGGAGAAGAAGGAGCTGCAGGTGTTCAGCGCGCAGAGGAAGAAGGAGGCGCTGGGCAGGGGGAGCCTCAAGCTGCTCCCCCGTGCGCTGCTGCATGCCGTCTGCCAGCACGTAGGTCCCCCCCCCCACACCCGAAAACACACGGCTGGGTTAGACTGAGCTCTACACTGCGGGGTTAGACTGAGCTCTACACGGCTGGGTTAGACTGAGATCTACACTGCGGGGTTAGACTGAGCTCTACACGGCTGGGTTAGACTGAGATCTACACGGGGGTTAGACTGAGATCTACACGGCTGGGTTAGACTGAGATCTACACGGCTGGGTTAGACTGAGATCTACACGGCTGGGTTAGACTGAGATCTACACGGCCGGGTTAGACTGAGATCTACACGGCTGGGTTAGACTGAGATCTACACAGGGGTTAGACTGAGCTCTACACGGGTTAGACTGAGATCTACACGGCTGGGTTAGACTGAGATCTACACGGCGGGGTTAGACTGAGCTCTACACGGCTGGGTTAGACTGAGATCTACACGGCTGGGTTAGACTGAGATCTACACTGCGGGGTTAGACTGAGATCTACACTGCGGGGTTAGACTGAGATCTACACGGCTGGGTTAGACTGAGATCTACACTGCGGGGTTAGACTGAGATCTACACGGCTGGGTTAGACTGAGATCTACACTGCGGGGTTAGACTGAGCTCTACACTGCCGGGTTAGACTGAGCTCTACACGGCTGGGTTAGACTGAGATCTACACGGCTGGGTTAGACTGAGCTCTACACGGCTGGGTTAGACTGAGATCTACACGGCTGAGTTAGACTGAGATATACACTGCTGGGTTAGACTGAGCTCTACACTGCGGGGTTAGACTGAGCTCTACACTGCGGGGTTAGACTGAGCTCTACACTGCGGGGTTAGACTGAGATCTACACTGCGGGGTTAGACTGAGATCTACACTGCCGGGTTAGACTGAGATCTACACTGCGGGGTTAGACTGAGATCTACACGGCCGGGTTAGACTGAGATATACACGGTTGGGTTAGACTGAGATCTACACTGCTGGGTTAGACTGAGATCTAACAGGAATTACAGGGGGGCCTGTGGGCATCCTATCAAACCAGGCGTGGGGTCTTTCCACCGTAAAGACGATCGGGAGGGGAGTTTGTGGCCAGTTTGATCCGGTCCACTTTGTGACGCCGCGCACTCTGTGCTTGCACTGCGGCTCTTTCCGGCTTCACTGCGGGTCACACCAGCGCCTGGGGAAGGTTGCTTAACACTGTGAAAATGGGCCTTTGTTAGCCGAAACAAAACCGTAGCCATATTTGCCCTTTCTGCTCCAATGTCTCCCACCCATTCCTCAAGATCTTACATCTTGACCTGAGCCAGAGCTCTTAGCCCTTGAACACTACTGTGTTTGATGAGATGCATCAAAATGGTGACTGTCTCCGATATGGCACGGGAGAATGTGTTAAGCTGGCGGGCTGAAACGGCGGCTCTGTTTGACCCGCAGTGCGGCGAGGGCGTCGCCGGGGGCGAGATGGCGGTGTTCGCCTCCCGGGCGGGGCCGTCCGTGTGCTGGCACCCGGCCTGCTTCACCTGCGCGGCGTGCGGCGAGCTCCTGGTGGACCTCATCTACTTCTACCAGGACGGCAGGGTCCACTGCGGCCGGCACCACGCCGAGCTGCTGAAGCCCCGCTGCTCCGCCTGCGATGAGGTGAGCGCCGGCGAGACCGGGGGTGTGGCCTAGTCCGGGGGGCGTGGCCTAGTCTGGGGGGGCATGGCCCAGACCGGGGTGTGTGGCCTAGTCCAGGGGGGTGTGGTATAGATGGGGGGTGTGGCCTAGTCCAGGGTGGTGTGGTCTAGATGGGGGGTGTGGCCTAGTCCAGGGGGGTGTGGTCTAGACGGGGGGGGGGGGGGGGGGGGGGGGATAGTGGCCCAGACCAGGGAGGGAGGGTGGTATCAGAGTGGACCGCAGTCTCTGACTTCCGGCGCATTCCCTCAGATCATCTTTGTGGACGAGTGCACGGAGGCAGAGGGGAGTGTGAGTGTTAGGGTTGGGGTTAGTGTGAGGGTCAGTGTGAGGGTTAGGGTTAGTGTGAGGGTCAGTGTTAGGGTTAGGGTTAGTGTGAGTGTTAGGGTTAGGGTTAGTGTGAGGGTCAGTGTTAGGGTTAGGGTTAGTGTTAGGGTCAGTGTTAGGGTTAGGGTTAGTGTTAGGGTCAGTGTTAGGGTTAGGGTTAGTGTGAGGGTCAGTGTGGGTGTTAGGGTTAGTGTGAGGGTCAGTGTTAGGGTTAGGGTTAGTGTTAGGGTTAGGGTTAGGGTTAGTGTGAGGGTCAGTGTGGGTGTTAGGGTTAGTGTGAGGGTCAGTGTTAGGGTTAGGGTTAGTGTGAGGGTCAGTGTGGGTGTTAGGGTTAGTGTGAGGGTCAGCGTTAGGGTTAGGGTAGTTAAACACACAGAGCATTAGCGCTGTGCCTCTCTCACGCAGATCATCTTTGCGGACGAGTGCACGGAGGCAGAGGGCCGGCACTGGCACATGCAGCACTTCTGCTGCTTCGAGTGCGAGGCGGCGCTGGGCGGCCGGCGCTACATCATGAAGGACGGGCGGCCATTTTGCTGCGGCTGCTTCGAGTCCCTGTACGCCGAGTACTGCGAGGCCTGCGGGGAGCACATCGGTGAGCCAATCGCCTCGTCCCCCGGTCGCTGCCAACCGGCCAATCCGCGGCTCGGAAAAAAGAGGTTCTGCCTCTTGTGTTCCCGGTCCGTTTAGAGCACGTTTCCTCAGCAAGCCAGTTTTGAGGGAGGCGCTAATCCGGATGTTTTTCCCCCTCCTCCTTCCCCGTCCAGGCGTGGACCACGCCCAGATGACGTACGACGGGCTGCACTGGCACGCCGCCGAGTCCTGCTTCGGCTGCGCGGAGTGCCGGAGCCCCCTGCTGGGCCGCCCCTTCCTGCCCCGGGACGGGCGGATCTACTGCTCCAGGGCCTGCAGCCGGGGCGAGGACGCGCGCGCCTCCGACTCCTCCGACTCCGCCTTCCAGTCGGCCCGCTCCCGCGAGTCCCGCCGCAGCGTGCGCGTGGGCAAGAGCAGCCGCCCGGCCGACCGGCGCCGCCGCTCGCCGGCCCTCTCTCGCCGCCGCCGCCGCCGCTGCCCGACTACGGTTTCCCCGGCGACGGCGAGGACGCGCTGTCCTGCGGGCTGGCGCGCCTCGGCTTCGCCGACGGCCGCTTCTGGACGGGGCGGGACGAGCCGGGGGAGGCGCCGGAGGACCGCGAGGAGTGGGCGGAGCACGACGACTACATGACCCAGCTGCTCCTCAAGTTCGGGGACCGGGGCGGCGCCTTCCGGCGCCCCGAGGAGCCCGCCCCCGCCGAGCCGTGGGCCTCGGACGCCGAGGGCGGAGCCGAGGCGGGCGCGGGGGGGCACCGCGGCCAGCAGAGGTACCGGACGGACACGCGCTGGGCCCAGTCGCAGGACGGCCTGGGGGACTCCGCCTACGGCAGCCACCCGGGCCCCGCCAGCAGCCGGAGGGCGCAGGAGCTGGACCTGGAGCCCGGGGCGTCCGGGTTCGAACAGAGGCGCTGGTACGACGACTCTCTGGAGGGCATCGCCGACGAGCTGGCGCAGCCCGGGCAGGGCATCCGAGACTCCATGGACTCTCTGGCGCTCTCCAACATCACAGGTGAGGAGCTCCTCAGTCACCACGCACAGAGCTCACACCAGTTTAACGGGCGTGGCCAGATCACGTCAGGACGTTTTTAGTCGATGAACACACACGGCGTCACACATCGCGTATCTGAGCTTTGCAAAGCCTAAGCCGTTTGTCATTGTAGATCCAGTAGACGCTTGCATGTCCTGTGGCTGAACTGAGGCCAGGACCGAAACGCGCACACCGACTCCCTCTGTCTCCGCAGGGGCCTCTGTGGAAGGAGACTGCAGGGAGGAGCCGGCGCTGTACTCCCCGCAGAGCCTGGCGGAGCTGGAGAGCGGGGACTGCGGGAAGGCGAGCAACATGGGGACGCTGAACTCGTCGACGCTGCACAGGAGCGCGCTCTCCCTGAGGAGCCTGAGTTCGGAGCTGGAGAGAGAGGAAGTGCAAGTGGTGGAAGACGAAGAGGAGGAGGAGGAGGAGGAGGAGGAGGAAGAAGAGGAGGAAGAGCCCCTCCGGGAAGAGAAGCCGCGTCCCCACCACGTGCCCCTGCTGAGGAGGAGCCAGTCGCAGACCAGGCCGCCGGTGAACTTCCCGCACGGCGTGGCGGACGTCGGCGCGCGCTACGAGGAGCTGGAGGTGCGGCGGGCGCCCATGAGCGAGCGCGCCCGCCGCCGCGTCTACCGCTTCGAGGAGCCGGGCCAGCGGCCCGACCTTCGTCACCCGCACCATGGCCGCCGCCCCCACCGGCCCCACCGGCGGCACCGGCGGCACAGGGGCCGCAGGTCCCGCTCGGACGACGCCCTGCACCTGTCGCCCGGGGACCGCGCCCACGCGGTCTCGCCGGCCAATCAGGAGCTCCGCGGCCAGCGGACCCGCTGCCACGGCACCTCGGACTACCCCCTGCAGGGCCTGGTGGCGGACTGCCTCCAGGGCCTGTACGAGGACGACGACGGCGACGGCTGGTGCTCCACCTGCTCCTCCTCCTCCGAGTCGGAGGAGGAGGGCTTCTTCCTGGGCCAGCCCATCCCCCAGCCCCGCCCGCAGAGGCACCGTTGCTACGGCGACAGCCTCCCCACGCCCGTGCGCGCCTTGCCCCCGCCTCCCTACGAGCCCCGGACCGTGTCCAAAAAGAGGAAGGGGCACAGGGGCAAGAACTGCATCATTTCGTAGGCCGCGGGGACCCCAACTCACCCTCCTACACCGTCCCACTGAACTTCATTTACCTTTTTTCCTTTAATAAAGTCGCCACCGGCTGAAACCATGTTCATATGCTTGCTGATGTGAGTACTGGGCACAGGGTGAGGCTCCGCCCTGAAGCCGCCATCCCGCCAAACCCTCTGGCTTCCCCCGTGAGAGGAAAGTCGCATTTTTGCGGCCTCATCATTTGCCTGTTACCGCTCACCTAAATGCTTTTACGTATTGCTCTTAACGGCCCACCCCGTCTCCTAGCAACATGCCACATAAGCCGTGGAATTGTGCAACAGCATTGCTGTGTCCGGGAAGGTGACAACAGTACACTATTTAATAAAGTAACGTTTAGAGACTAATGAAAATAAATATTTAACAGTGCGAATATTAATGTACATATTGTAAAATTCAGATTTTAAAACTGATATTTTTATATACCTGAATATCAAAATCTTTTTTTTTCCCCCCTGATGTATGACTTTTTGCCTGCAGCAGTGATACTGTGGAGGATCTCTGCTTTTGTTAATCTGGTTTTTAAAATAAAACGATGCGACACCTCTGATCGCGTCATGAAGCCTACCGATCCTCGCTTTCTCAATTTGTGTTCTTTCTATTAATATTAAATCAAACGTGGTCTGAATGCGTGTTGAGAACTCAAACACTCTTGTATAACACCACCAGCATGGTTCAGCTTTCATTTATGGGTCAGAAGTACACTGAAAACAGACTTCCAATCTATGTATAAATGTAAAGAAACTCAAAACCGGAACATTACGGTTTTAGGAATAAAAGAGTATCGTGGATTTTGAGGTTCGATTTTACTGCACGTCTTGAAAATTAATTGAACTTGGACCAACGTCGGTTTTTGCTGCGCAAGCGTGCGAAAGGTTTAGCCCGTTCGAGCTAGCCTGTACTCAGCGTGGTGGAAACACTCGAACGCTTTCGTGAGATGCGTACCTCGCACCAAGCGAACGGCCCTTCGGCTTGGATTTCACAGCGCCGCACAGTGCTTCGGTCCAAAAGAGGAACGCCCGGAGAGAGCCTGAGTGGGCTGTGCGGCTGAAATCCGTACCAGATGTTCTCTTTCTCCATTAAAACTCTAAAAAAACACACGTCTCTCCTTTTACCGAGCACCACATTGTCAGCAAAGGGGAGCTGGGATCTCGGCAGGAAATCACCGTTCCTTATATGTAGCCTATTCCTCAGGAGTCAAACTAAAGACTTTGTGGGGAAGGGGTGGGGGGGGAGGGTGAATGCCAAGAACCAAGTTTCAATACCAGCTGAGCTTTGGCTGACCCTACTCCCCCCCACCCCCCCCATGACTACAGATCTCTGAATGGCAGTTCTTGGCCAATGAGTGCTCGGGATTGCATGCACAGAGTCTTGCCTTCATTTATTGAGTCTACACTGCTGGTCTTTACTAGTGGTTGCAATTATAGACCAACACCACATTCTTCAGCTTCAAAATATGAAGCAGATATGCAGAAACAATTAACCATATAACCATAAAATTCCATCAGTACATTGTGGATGGAAGTATTTACATGTAACTACACTGTGTGTATCTGCTTGCATATGAAAACAGTTCAGTCGCTTTTCACTTGAAGTGGATAATAATAATAAACCCAGGATTCCAATTTTCAATAATCATGCCCAGTCCAGTGCTACCCACCTCATGCACAGCACTTCAAAGCCATTTCCACTGCTAATAGGTACAAAAACCAAAGAAAATGAACGCAATGATATTAAACTGATTTCATTTAGTTAAGGTTTTAAAATAAGTTCTTCTTTTATCCTGAAAACAGCAAAGTTCTTATGCTGCCCAGCTACAGGAGGATTTGGTATCGGTCATTTTGCACGCGAAAGTAATCAAAAAGATTCACATGTTAACCAATCAGCGGTGAAACCGTTTAGTTGCCAGCCAATCAGAAGTGAAGTTGAAGTGAGTACCCATACAGAACGCACACACCGAGTCCAGGAATGACCTCCTCTGCATCAAAAGAACGTTCTTACTGGCCCGTCTACAAATCCAGAAAAAAAGCAAGTGTGCATTTACCTCATGGCCGACCGAACGCTTCAAGCACAAGAAACGAAGCGGCGGCACAAAGTCTCTCGGCAGCGCCGCACGATACAAAGAACCTTCCCCGGGTTCACGGGGGCCATTTCTGCACGGGGCTCCAGAGAGGAGGCCTGCATTCCGACAGGTGCGCGGGCACAAAGGAGCGAGGTGTGAGGGGCCCGTTAGCGAGCGGCTAAGCTATTTCGCGCCCTTCACAGCCGTCCCCGTACATTTTACCGCCCCCCCCCCCCCCCCCCCCCCCCGGCAGTCGCTTCATTAAAGCCGCGCAGAGGGTCCGGGCGCGAAGCCCCGCCCCCCTTTACCGCCTGCGTGCGAGCGCCGGACGCCGTCGCCGTCCCCTTTGATCTCCCTGGAAGGGCGGGTCCGGCCCGGATTCTCGCACCGCGCTACGAAGTGGGGGGGGGGGGGGGGGGGGGGTTGAAGGCCCCTCTGTCTGGCCTGCGCAGCCCCTGTGCTCTGAGGCCCGAGGGTGACCTCACACCGGCGCCGCAACGTGCCGTAGCGCCGTCGCATCGGCGATTTCAAAAAAAAAAAAAGTACTGTGCGAACACGAAAAACACTCCCATCGCACCCGAGCCACAAGTGGTTTGGTTCAGTTGAGCTTCATGGTTATTAAAGTTAAATCTGCAGGGGACTCGAAGGTCAACGCGATTTCTCTTTTAAGACAAACGCCGGCTTGCATTATGGGAGATGTATTTCCAGTTTCCGTAGCGTGCCCCAATGGATAGCGATACTTTCTAACTCCAATTCTGACATTGCACGGCAAGAAATAACAACGTTCAAGCAACGGCAGGGCTGGGGGCAACGCGTCTGAATAAAGAGAGTTTACCGACAATGACCCCTAAAAACCACCTGCATGTGGCTCGTTAAACAAAAGGGGAAGGAGATAAGGACAGGGTTTCCCCATCTACTCCCTTCCTCTGCGCTGATAAAGAACAATGATGGATTTCTTCTTGCCTGGGAATTGTCCGCTTAACCAGCCTATATACAACCTCCATAAAGGCCAGGGCTCAATTAAAAAGATCAGAATTTGGTTGTTCAGAACATGCTTTCCTTCCTCCTGGTAATGGGGTCAAAGCATATTTTTCTGTCCTTTACGAGGGGTGAGGCATGACTGCAGCATAATTGGTTACAGATTTTTAAGACCGTTTAAGAAAATAAAGGTTCAGGTTTTAAAAAAAAAAAAAAAAAAAAAAGCCTAGGCCTGAGTCCCGTCTGGATTCTGTTTAGTTCTAGTCGATCGTGTTTGTCGTACATCAAAACACGGCTAGCCGCAAGTCCAGAATAATCCGCTGTGCGTTTCGACGCCCCCCCCCCCCCCCCCCCCGAACGCTCCACGCCGCCGGAGGGGAATGTCGACCTCTCGGCGCACTGTTGCGTTAGCCGCCGTTAGCGTGGCCGCTTCCTGCATAGCGATTGGCGGTCCCGCGGATCTCTGGGTCCGATAGCACGGGCCCACACACAGCCCCCCCAGCCCCCCACCCCCAGGACAGACTGGGGCAAAGGCCCGGACCAGGGCTCCCTTCTGGGACGGCCCACATTTAAACACTGTGGATGAGGGGGAAACGGAGGGCTGGTGAAACATTTATCCCAGGGTCTCCCTGTGCCAGTGAAAACTGAAGTTAAGTAGGGGGTCCTCGGTAATAAGCCAGGTAATTAAGTAATAAGCCTGGGTGATTATTTGAGGTCAGGGTCACGTTAGAAAAAATCGGAAGGGGCAGTTTGTGTTCAATCATTCCAGCTGCAAGCTCGCCCAATCCATGCGAAGGCTAACAGGCTGACCGGCTGCTGTGTTCAGACCGATCGAAATGATGAACGAACTCTACGGGAATCATACTCCAAAGTTGATTTTCTCCAGATGATCTGGGCTATTTCTTTCACTCCCACCTCTAATAAAGAACTGAACGTTATCAAATGAAGCACGAACGCGATGCCCGGTCCACTAAAATGGAGATTGAGAGAAATAAATTGCCACCAAACTGTAATCAGCCGGTCTTTCCTAAAACGTTCCGCGGTACAGCAGTTCCCCCTCCCAAAAGCACACCTGGATGACTCCAGACTGACGGCGTCATCTCTGCTCGTCTTCTTTCATGCTTAGGAACGCTGAGGCATAGCAGCATCTGGAGCACGTACAAAATCTCCAAAAGACCCTTCCCAGGCCACACCACCCAACCCTCTGAAGAGCAGGTTTACTGGAATGTTTTCTAAATAGTTGTAAGTCAGTGTTCTGTTACTCTGATGGTAAATGGACTGCATTTATATAGCGCTTTTATCCAAAGCGCTTTACAATTGATGCCTCTCATTCGCCAGAGCAGTTAGAGGTTAGGGGTTAGGTGTCTTGCTCAAGGACACTTCGACATGCCCAGGGTGGGGTTTGAACCGGCAACCCTCCGACTGCCAGACAATCGGTCTTACCTCCTGAGCTATATCGCCCCTATACTCTTAGGTACAAGCAGTGATTGTGACATCAGCATTAAAATGTTCAGTAATGTTCAGTTACGCCAACTCTGCGATTTACCAAACTTTAACTTGAGGCAAAAAAGCATGTGACCCCGGGCAAACCTCATTAGTGTAGCACACAACAGAAACAAGCAGCTGAATCAAATAAGACTGAGGCATTATGGCAGGATGCACAAATCACCACAAGTGTAGAGTGTATTATAAAACAAACACAATGTAGTGTGTAATATATAATGAACCACATATTATAAACACAATGTACTGTGTATTATCAATTAAACACAATGCAATGTGTATCATAAAACAAAAACAACATACTGTGTATAAAATATACAAAATACACCATGTATCATAAAGTACACACAATATACTGTGTGTTATAAGCTAAATTAATCAGCATTCAACCATAACTATAACGTGATAATACTAATACAGACATGTGCAAAATACATAAAATTAGAAGCAACGATATAATTAACGCATCACCTGTCTACAAATGGAGGCGGTACACAGAGTCAGAATTAAAATGAATTAATTATCATTATAAATACTGATTGCCCTTTGCCATAAACACTAGTGCGCGCCTGGCCTGTATGAGGTGTGACTGCAGAAGTGGAGTGTGTGTAAAAGAGCAACGTTGAGTCTCTGACCTGGATCATTTCCCGACGTTCCTGGACCAGATCCTCCACCACCTTCGTCCGGGGGGGGGGGGCTCCTGTCCTTTCCTGACCAACACACAGGGCTACGGCTGGGGGGGGGGGAGGGGGGCAGAGGAGCAGGGTCAGAATTACCACGGCAACCCACAAAACAGGGTTCACACAGACATCATGAAATTAAATTGAAGGACTTTCAAGAACTTAATCATGCACTATTTCACCACGTTCACTGATCTAGCACAAAACAAGTAACTGAAACGTTTGTTGGTTCTCTAACACAGTATAACACAATATTCAGGAAGACACGCACACATACATACACACACACGCACACACACACACACACACGCACACGCACACGCACACACACACACACACACACACACACGCACACACACACACACAATGCCCCACTGGGCTTGTCCGTCAAACAGGAAAGCTCAGAGTAGGGACCGAGGCGGTATACGCAGATGTTCGCTTAGTGACCTCTGAGATAATAACCACCCCCCCCCCCCCGCCCCCCCCCCCCCCCCCCCCCGGCCCCCCCCTCGGCACCCGAGGCCGCTGACATGCACGTGACTGAGGTCCGCCGCTACCCCGCCGAGGGGCGGCGGGACTCGGGTGAAAAATGGGGAGCGAAGCCGCCGCCGCCGCTGGCGCTGGGCTTTGATGTCCCGGGCTCAGACGGCCCCGCCAGCTCCAGGCGAGAGCCGTAAATCTGCCGCGCCCGGCGACGAGGGCCCGCGGGGGCTAACCAGGGACCTTCGCAGGGAAGGGCCGAAGCGCAACCCTCGCGGAGCACGGCGATTCGGGACTGCCCCTTAGCCCCCCCCCCCCCCCCGAGCTCACAGAGCAGCCCAAACCCTCCCCCGCTCCTGCTCCCCGCCTGTGGCAGAACGTGACCAGGAGGATCAGACAGAACGTCACGCTCTACTGACCTGTCCATTACATAATTAATCACAAAAAAACCCCCCAAAAAAAGGTTAAATGTTTTTACGAGAAATGTTTTCATTTGCCAAAAAGCCTCAAAAGACAGGAAATGGAATTGATCAGCCCTAATGCTAACATCTCGCCCGCCGCGTTGGACTCATCGCACAGACGAAACACACTGAACACAAAAAAAAGGAATCAGGCAGGAGCCCGAGGTTAGGGTTAGAGTTGGGGTTGGGATTGGGGTTGGGTAGGGGTAGGGGTTGGGGTTGGGGTTGGGGCCCGGTTAACTGTCGGCCTCAAAAGCAGCACATTGTAAACCAGGAGAGGGAAGCGGCGCGAAATGAAAGCCACCTTTGAAGCGCCGCGCGGCTCTCTGGAGCAGCGCCCCCGGGGGCCATCCTCTGTGTGGCGGGGCAGCCCTCCCTCTGCAGAGAGGAGAAGACCGGCCCGTAAATCGCTCTACACACCGAAACGAGGAGAGGGCCAAAAATCTGACATGGCACGACATGACACCAGAGCGTTTGGGTCGACTTCCTGCGGGGAGGGGGTTCTGCTTTTTTTTAAATCTTTGACTTTTTGTGACTCGAGGGCTGCGAACGATGGGAAAGCTGAATCGCTCTCTCCTGAGGGAAAGGTGGTCGCGTGCTCCGGAACGTTCTCGGGCAGGATGGGGGGGGGGGGGGGGGGGGGAGTGGGTGAAGCAGCACGCGGACATCGGGCCCCCTGGCGCGCGATCAAAGCGCCTTCCGTGCCGTTCACAGCGAAGGGAACTCTCTGTGCTCCTCCCACACAGAGGCCCAAAGTGCTGAGGTCCTCACGTTCCTATGTCCTGATTCTCAGAACAGTGGCTCAGCCAACGTGGGACCCCCCTTTGTGGGACCCCCCCTGGTGGGACCCCCTGGGGCCTGCGGGAGGTTTGAAGGTAATACGTACAGAAAAATAACCTCCTGTATGTCGCATAGTTCCAAAAAGCATTCAAACCAGTCAGGGTTAGACATCGCTCTGCTATAAGCAAACTACAGTTGATAATACTAATACCGACAAACTACACATGCAGCCATTTTGAAACGCAGTTTGGTGGTCCAAATGAACAGTATTTGCTCTCTGGACTGTGTCCCAAACCTGGGTGGGACTGGCAACCCCTGCCTTAGAGCAGCAGGCCTGCGTTTCATCAGACGGAGTCAACAGAAGGCAACGGTTTCAGCCTGAAACCGAGAGGGAGGTGATGAGGAATGGCAAACGCACTGTGTGTGGAACAGCACGTTGGGCGAACGCATTCTGTGGTGCAAGTCACACGGTGGTGATAAAGCTAAATCGGCTGGTAACAGGCAAGTCTGTTGTACAGAACACTCCCGATGAGCAATTTAGACTCCAAGCTTTTCAAGGTTAAATACAGCATCTCACCAAATATCCACCAAACAGATTGTTATTTTCATGGATATTTCATATTTCTAAATTTCAAGGCTGTGCAATCCCTGAATAGCTGCTGCATCAGTTACTGTATGAAGTGAGCCAGCGATCCGTTCATAATTACGTTTTAATTGAACTTTTTCTTCAGTATTTAAACCGTTTAATATGGATGCAAATGCCTATTCAGTTCTCCTGCAAATCAGCTTAATTGATTTAACTTGATTTGTGACCGTCGTGATTGGCTGGTAATGAGGCTGGGCCCGATCCCCGTCCAATAGCGCGTCCGATACGCGTAAATGCGCACCTGCCGGGGGCTTGAGGTGTCGGAGGCAATCAGTGCCGTTCTGGATCAGTTAGGGCCGCGGAGCTGGGGGAGAGAGCAGCCCCCCCCCCCCCGGGGGGCCTGGCTTCGAGCAGCACGCGTCAGTGCGTACCACGCGGCGGCGGTATCCCCCGCCGCCGCGCCACCGCGCTACGCCGCTCGTAACCGCGCTGCCGAGGTGACGGCCCCCCCCCCCCCCCCCCGGTCGAACTCCCGCGCGTACGCCGCCGTTTCGGGATCGGGCTCTGCCGCGGTCGTCGGGCCGGACCGAGGGAGGAACCTCAGCCCGCTGGGCCGGCAGCGGCTCGCGGTCCTTGTGCCAGAACAACGCGCCCTGCGTGTTAAAAGGGTGTCTGCGTGCTGCCCGGCCGAAGGGTGACGCGCAGATTTTTTCAACTTTGCAGGAAAAAAAAAAAAATTAATAATTTCACGCTTCCCAGATGTTCATGAATTGCAAATCCGAGCTCGGCGAAGAGTGAAATTCCATCGGAGTGAAACGGAATGAAATATTCCCCCCCCACCGAGACAAAGTGGGGCTAAAAGGCAGGGGAACTCAACACAACCACCCCATGATGTGCAAAGATTCTGCTGCTCACTATCTCTCTCTCTCTTTCTCTCACTTCTCCCTCTCTCACTCTGTCTCTCCCTCCCTCCCTCCCTCCTTCTTGATCATTTCTGAAGACCAAACCTAACCTTACCAGGACACTGTCAATCCTCAAAACCCATCCAAATTAATGACCTGTATGAGGGCAAGCAGAGGTACAGCCCAGATGAGAAGAAGTCTGTTTCCCTCAAATTGAACACGGGCCGCGAGTCCTGCCGCTCGGCATGCTGGGGCCTGGAGTCTCCTGAGGCCACTGCAGGGCACACGCACGGCGAGGTGGAGCGTGTGTGGCCTTCCACACTGTTCGGTCAAAGAAATGCGCTTCCTATTCTTTCCAGCCCTCTCAAACCTCTGATCGAGCGTAAAAACAGCCAGCTCGACTGAAGCTGAGCAGACACCAACTGGGGTCAAAATATGAGGTGGCTAACTACGCGAGACAAAATTAAATGAGGGTTAACGAGGACAGCTCTAAACCAAAGCCCCGGGAGCACCTCTAAGCCAAAGCATCAAACCGCACTCCTTACTCACTTTGAAGTCTCGGCTAATTGGAATGCCAGACAGCAGAGGGAAAAAAAAAAAAAACACTCGCGGTTTTATTACAGCTTCAAAAGAAGGGCGGCGTCGGTTCTGGTCGAAGGGGGCGGAGCCCGCGTTCGAAGGCTCGTCCCTCCCCGACCTTTTCGGTGCTCGATGGAGGAGGCTCCGACAGGCCCCCGGCCCGAGCCTCCGAGAGGCGCCGCGATGTCAGAAAGGGCCGGTCGGATCCGGCCGCCCGCTCCGTCGCTCCCTTCACCGGCCGACGGTGCCCCGGCTGCGGAGATCCACGGGTTCACAACGGACAGGAAATGCAATCCGAAAAGACAAAGCGTCGTAACAACCGAATTCAAAAAGGAACGGCTTACACGTGAACGCGTGCTGAATACACGGGTTTTATACCGTGCAACGCTATCCTCCATTTTAATGCCAACAGGAAATTCATTCCTGATATTAGCCCCTTTGGAAAGAGAAAGCAGGCTTCCGAAAAGATGCTTTCCAAGGCAGGACTTTGCAGTTCCCGCCTGTAGCCACATCGTTTTACCATTTTACAAACCAAATGTGGCAGCTTCGAAAAGAAGTTCAACATGAGAACGTTAAAGAAAATGCACAAAGTTTGGCATGCGGTCTTTCCAGCAGGTGGCAGCGTATTAGCACCTTAGTGAAGCAGACTGGATCACAGGATGAAATAGTGCAAGCCTGACCTGGGTTAGGCCCGAGGCTGGTCTGAGATAAACCCGAGCCTGGTCTGAGTTAGTGAGTTATTTTGTGCCAGAAGGCTCTCACTTACTGCCCATCAGCTGTGGTGAAGAGGAAGGGAAGGACTCGGTTAAATAAACTAAAGGGGGGGGGCAGACTAACAGACCCTGTACCTTTCTACTTCCTGTCCCTTTCATCTCAGTAAAGGACATAAAGTAATAAGTAATATAAACTTGTCATCTGCAGCATCCTCAGCCACCAACTGCCCCCAGCACACAGGAGGACCTGCCTTCACTGGGCTGCAAAAGTCCCCGAACGCTCACAATTTATAATAAGACAAGGTACTTCATATTCTGGTTTCTGTTTTTAAAGGGGGACAAAAAGAGACTGGCTTTCTCTCAACAGAGCCCTACGGCCGCCTCACTAGACCAGACTGCGTGGGGTGACACACGCTTCGTGTAAACAAGAAAAAAAAAGAACCAGGAAGCACGAGAGGGGTGAAAACAGACACACTAACTCGGGGGGGGGGGGGGGGGGGGGGGGGCGTGGCCAGCTGACAGGAAGAGGTGGAGCTTCATTACAAACGCCGGGCTCCAGCCACCTCAGGGTTTACAAGGGGAGCTGACCCCTCCACAGACGTTGGGGCTGTTTATTTTAATAGGGCTCCCCCTTGGCCTAATTAAGTCAACAGTGGTGTGGGGGGAAGGGCCTTGGCACCGGAGTGTCAGACCTCGGGTGTTCCTCAGTGTCTGTGCTTGTGTGCTCTTGCGGTCTCGTGAACTCGTGTGACTGCAGGACGTATAAATCAATGAAAGGCACCTGGTTTTTTGGGGCGACCCCTGCCTGAACCCGCGTCGCGCCGAGTCGCGAACAAGGAGCGGCCTTTAAGGGGCCCGGGGCGGAGACGGTGGCGGGCGCGTTTGGAACGCGGAGGCGTGGAGAAACGGCAAAAACACGCTGTAGGAACACTGAGAACGGCGGGGACTTCAGGAGGCCATTGGTGAAAGTGCACAACACACATTCACACAATCATACACACAGCAACATCCACGCAACATCCATGCACACACACACACAAACAAGTTGAATTCCTTACCACACGTAAACCCCAATCTTCTACCACACACACACACACACACACACACACACACACACGCTCCTAACCCCTTTCAACATGCAGATGCCCCACAAAATTCTACAGTTCTTTTTATAAACTCTTCTGGGGCCTCAACTGCATTTTTGGCCAGAAATAAAGGAGCAGACATGCTCTCTGCTGGCCAAGAGAGGAATAACATAACTCAGTTTCAAAGATATTTTCAAGACCCAACAGATCTGCATGCCTCATACGTTCTTGACCTGTTATTCCTGACAACATTATCAAATACCAATGTTTACTGCTATGAATTAATAAGTTCCAAAGCAGGATATTCAGTTGTAAGTGCTACCAGACTGTTCGCTTAAAGTTCAAGTCAGATGCTAAAGTGCCCCTCCGTCTTTATGCTCGTGAATTTGGTGTGCTCTTCTACGGAAGAGGATTAGGGCCACGTGCAATTTTTTTTTAATTCTGACATTAAAGTCAGAATTCTGAGAACTTTAAAGTCAGAATTCTGACTTTAAAGTCAGAACTCAGAATTCTGACTTTATTCTCAGAATTCTGACTTTAAAGTCAGAACTCAAAAAAAAAAAATGTTCACATGTGACCTAATCCTCTTCCGTACTCTTCATTATTCGTTTTTGTAAATTTTTTGTGCGGTTGTGAAGAATAATTTGGGTATTCCAAGAAATACTGCATGGGTTTTTATGAGGGCGTTCATTATTTTTCTTTCAATTCAAACTGTATTGGGGAAAGCTAGCTATTTTCACTTTTTGTAACATAATGTCTTTAATCCACATGTTGCCATTGTTCGTGTGAATCTTGCTCAATGGTTCTAAACACATTTCCTTGCAACTCAAGCCGCCGAAGATAATTTTAAATGCACCTGGTGTCAGTGACGTCGTTTCTGGTGTAGTGGAAAGGTTTTTCCTCCATTGGAAGGAAATGTATTACGTCATTTTTCCGCGACAAAAGCATCCGTCAATAACAAAGCTACGTTGCCAGGAGGTAAGACACGGTGCCAAAACTATTTCAGATTGAAATAGATTAGCTAACAGTTACTAATTATTTTTGCACAGAAAGTCAGAAGAGTTTCTGCACTGTTAACCGAAAGAACTTCGACTGCTGGAATAAGTTATTGAGCTGGCTTTGACGTCTCTTACCTTAGAGTTGCAATCTACTTTGCAATAAATTATCTAATGAGCAGTATTAAAAGCGTGGACGTTTTAAACGGATAGCACTATCACTACTTGATCGTAGCTATGTCATATTATGACAGTGTCTAGATTATTGGCAGTTCGGTGAATCTGAGTACGGAAACTGGAAGAAGCACTACAACTGCCACACACAATAGCACAATGATTGCTAGCTAGCTTGTCACAGTAGCTAACTTAGAGCATACAGTTATAAAGATGATGATTTTCTCGTCGTTGTATCAGTGGTTACTGACTGTAGGTATTGGGTTGCTAATCTCTGGGTCTTAATACATTGTTTTGTGAAATGGCTTCATAAGTAACGGTGCATTTTTGCTAAACTCTTAATTTTTTAAATTTTACAGCAAAACCTTGACTGCTATCATGAGTGGAGGGTTGGCGCCGAGTAGAAGTACAGTCTATGTATCCAATTTGCCCTTTTCTTTGACAAACAGCGATCTGCACAAGGTAAAGTACGTCCCGTTCAACAGAAATTGTGTGATAATATTGCTATGTAAATGCAGACGACAGTAGGATGCTTAGAATATGTTATTAATGTTCTTACAAACTGACCAAATAAACATTCGATTGTTCACTCGCCGTGAACATGTATCAATGAGAACATCCTAGGCATTGGTCTTTGTTAGTGACTCACCCAAAATGCTTCGATTCTGTAGAAATACCTAAATGTTTAACGTATCAACTTGCCGTGGTTTTACCTTGTCTTTCAGTTATTTACCAAGTATGGAAAAGTTGTGAAGTAAGTATCATCTGATGATGTTTTCATATTTTGTGTGAATGGTACGTTTATTGATTGAAGTACTTGAACAAATTTTATGAGCTTACAACATGATTTTGTGTCAGGCATTAATTTGTAATATATACTTATTAATTTGTGATTGCTACAATAATTGTGCAGTATGTGGTGAGTGTCACAGCATTTCCTAGTGGCCTGCTTCCTTTTAGAATGCAGATAATTCACCTGAATATTCTCCACCGTCTCCTCTTTTAGCCCTAATGACCCTGTGTAGCCCATCCATGCTGTGGTGGCAATGACGTTAGCTGTTAATTGTGACTTCTCACCTGTTGATTTCAGGGTGACGATTGTGAAGGACAAGGAGAGTCGGAGAAGCAAAGGCGTGGCTTTTGTACTTTTTCTGGACAAGGAATCGGCACACAATTGCGCACGGGCAATCAACAACAAACAAGTAAGCCTGTTTATTTTGAGCCAGTTCAGCAAGTTCAGAATACCACCGGTTGAATACCACCACTTTGTTGTACGTCGCTCTGGATAAGAGCGTCTGCCAAATGCCTGTAATGTAATGTAATGGTTCTCTGTAACCTGTTTTGTTTCCTGTGCTTCCAGCTGTTTGGAAGAACTGTGAAAGCCAGTATCGCCATCGACAACGGAAGAGCCACAGAGTTCATCAGAAGGCGCAACTACACGGACAAATCTAGGTGCTATGAATGCGGTGTAAGTCACTTCCTGTAGTCAGATCGTTGGACGCTTCATTTTCAATGGTTTAGTCCGACATCTGCTATGTCTGTCTGTGCCTTCACGAAAACATTCGCTGACATTGCAGGACACTGGCCATCTAAGCTACGCGTGTCCTAAAAATATGTTGGGAGAGAGAGAGCCGCCAAAAAAGAAGGAGAAGAAAAAGAAGAAGAAGGTGGAAGAACCCGAGGCCATGTGAGTTCTCACCGTCACCATCAGTGCATTTCATCTGGTAATGCCAACTTGCATGTGAGGACAAGTGTCCCAAAGTGGCAATGTAGTGGCTTCGGTACATCCATTACAGAGAAACGGAAAGATTTAATTCCACTCAAAGCACGAAAAGGTTTCTACAAACGACCAGTAATATCGCGGCATGCTCCAGAAATGTGACTGGTGGGGCTTTGACTGCATAGAAAGAGCTGCAGCCAGCTGAGCGTGCTTTTCAATTTTGTTTTTGGTTCTTATACGTTTACAGGCTCTCATATTCGCAAGCAGCAAACGTGCACTCGTGTTTATTCTCGCGTTCATTTGTTGAAGTAATATTTGTGCTCTGTTTGTCTGGTTTCGTTAGCAACGAGGAGGAGAGCGAAGATGAAGGAGAAGACCCAGCTCTCGACAGCCTGAGTCAAGCCATCGCGTTCCAGGTTAGACAACGGACACGTGCTGCGTTCGTTTTGTGATGTTCCTTCAGGTTCACAAAATTACATTTGAATGAAAAACATAACCGTTATGGTTCCCAAATTCATCTCTTACGGTGGGACGGTTGGATGTTAGGTGCGCTCCTGCAGGTGCCCTTGACCATGGCACTTTGCCTCAGAACTGGAGTTGGTCCCCGGGCACAGCACAAGAGGCAGCTGCCCACTGCTCCTAAGTAACCAGGATGGGTCAAATTCAGAGGACAAAGGACAAATTACCCCACGGGGTTCAATAAAGTATATCTTATTTTAATCTTAATCTTAATATGTACAGACCCACATTGTGTGCCAAATAAATTTTTTAAAAATAGTAAACTAATAAAGTTGTTACTTTGTTACGTTTATCCTGTGAGGCCCTCAGCACTTCTCCCATGTTCTGGGAGCGGTTTGGTAGCCCGGTGACGGCGGGGTCGCGTTAACTCTCCTAATCCTGCAGCAAGCTCGGATGGACGAGGAGCGCGCGCGCAAGGCGGCGGCGGCGGCGGCGGCGGATCGCCCGTCCACGTCGGACGAGTCCAGGAAGCCGCGGATCAAGAAGAGCGCCTACTTCAGCGACGAGGAGGAGCTCAGCGACTGAGGGGTCTGCGTTGGCGCGCGCGAGGAAAATCCGGAAACGCACGGGTGGTTTAGAATGTGCTGCATTTTGTACAGAATTAACCCTGAACATATTTATATTTTAAGTATGTATCTTGTGTCCCCTCAGCAATAGGGAATTGAACCAGAGAGAGGCTTTGGAACTAAGTTAGATTTTTTAAAATTTAATTTGCACTGTGTAAATACTATGGGTACTTTGTGGGTACTGGTCAAGGGTGCAGTTTGTAATAAAAATGTTAAATTCAGCACTTTTTGTATCGTCGTCATTGACACAAAAAATAACTTTGAACAGGAAGTGTTTATAATGTACAGTATGTATAAAGGTTGTTTACGTTTTCAGCAGATAAGAGATAATGGAATGTTTTAGGAACGTGTTGTACTAGGGAAGTTTGTGTTGGTGCAGACTGTACACATATGGCAAATGTATTATTGAACAGAGATCATACATCTTATCTTGGACATGCACATTCTTCAGATGGAGAGATCGGTGACTGTCATACAGGTATTAGTATGATATATGTGCACTGCAGACTTCTACTTCCCTCATTGCATAATGTATGTTCTTACACTCTTTAGTGCATCCAGTAATGCAGTGACCCAATGTGATGTGTCATGAATAAAGTATAACTCAGTTGCCTTTTGTCAATGTAACGACACAAGAAAAACTGTTGGGCACTCGCACGTTTTAGCAGTCAGATTAATTTTTCGTTTAAAGTAATACTGATCGTGAAGGAGTAAAATCATTTACATTGTCTTTTACAATGAAAATTCAGAAGCAAATGTGTATCACAATATCTCACTAGGTTGCCAATAAACAACTGGGCCCCAAAGTAAAACATTTTTTATTAAGATCCGTTTGTTTCGGATAATATAATCGCCTTATTTCCTAAGCACGCTTATTTTGTTTGGCTGTCAGCCTGCTTGTTGACTGACTAGAAGCATAATATTTTATATACAGTATTCTTCATTGTTATACTGGCTAACTTAAGCAGGTAAGAAGACCGCCCCTTTAAATAACTAGAAAACGAGCTTGTTAGTGAAGTGGTTCAATTTCCGCCGTAGTATGACATGAGGTAAGGTGTGAGACATGTAAAGGGGAAGATATAAAATAGTCCATTTCTGCGAGACTGTCGCCTCCAAGCGACTGTTTTCCTTTCAGAAAACGGGCCTCGGTTTGATTGGACAGACTGCAACCACGTGACCGCCCTCCGACTGGAGTTTCCACGACAGCTGGGAGCTGTGGTATCCGGGCGCATCGGTCATTTTTTAAAAAATCGAATTCTGTTCACATATTAGTTTAAACAGAGTTTCAGCAATATGGGTGACAAAAAGAGTCCGACCAGGTAAGACACTCCCTCTTTTCGCATCTGAAAGACAGAGGCGCTATGAAGATATGCTGGGTTATTCTGAGCGAGGGCAATACGAGTGAATTGAGGGAGCCGCTACAGTGTAGCAACCATGGCGGACTCGCTGTTTTATTGGTGCCGAATGAAATGCCCCGTCTGATCTGATCGCCTTTGATCCAGACGAGGTTCCCATCAGATGTTAGCAGCTAAATTTGCTCCGGCTGTATGCGCGAATTCTGTAATCGCGATTGTGATGCGGTGCTTCCTATGTGTTTTGTTTGAAGGCCGAAGCGGCAATCCAAGCCCTCCTCTGACGAGCGATACTGGGACTGTAGCGTTTGTACATTTAGGAACAGCGCCGAGGCATTCAAGTGTATGATGTGCGATGTCAGAAAGGGAACATCAACGCGGTAAGTATATTTGGGGGTCTTGATTACGTTACAACCATTTATATGCATTAATATCGTGTTATGAACTGCTCTTTGTCGATGACACCTCCTTCCCGTTTTTTAAAAATGAATTAAAAGAAAATTGTCCATTCGTCCAGAATTCTACTAGCCTAATCCTAAATTTCGGAGATGCTTTCTGTAGCTGCGCAATTAACTTTAATATAGCGAAAGCGTGTAAAGAAAGGAAGCTTCAACTACTTTTATGAAGTCAGCTGTAGGATATTCTAGTCAAAAATGTCATTTTAAAAACTGGCTGGTTTGTTTAAAAAAGGAACTTGCAGGTATTGGGATGCGTTCCGTACCTACCATAGACTAGGTTTGTTCCCGGTTAATCTGTCGTCGCCTTAAACCTTTGAAGAGTAGGTTTTTATGGATTTATTTTTCATAATTAATAGTCAGTGTTCTGAAACACTATTGCTTTCCGTTACCAGTAGTTATATAAGCATTAGAATGTTCAGTTAATAACATTCTAATAACTATTTATGATCTCCACACCCTAAAGGTCCAAAATCAACCAAGTAAGCCAGCTGGGTAAGTAGGCATGTCCAAATCTTCCTTACCCAGCTGGTTTACTTGGTTGCTTTTCGACAGATCCATTAATATTTTAGAACGGCCATCACTTAACCTGTTAAAACTATAAAACCCACAGTTCACACAGCTTGTAGCTTATCAATAACTTATAGACTAATGCTTAATGCCTTAAATATATAGTGTCTACTCCAGCAAATAAACTCATTCTTCACTCAAAGGTTGGCGCAAAATTGAAAGTAAACTTTTAAAACCGAGTTAAAAATTGTCAGGGAATTCCGAAATGATTAGAAATCAGTGGGAAAAGTTTAACATTGCCTCAGGTTTGCATTCGACCCAAGGCTGTCATAAGATGCATTTAAATGCTTAGCTCTATGCTACAATACATTTAGGCCCTGCTTATGTGTAATTCTTCATTTTTATTCTAACTGTGGGCTATGTCCTATTAATTACAGTTTGAATAATAGGGAAGGGGAAACCTGGACAGGTTTCGGATGAGGAACGAGACAGGCTGGGGACACGGTCACCTCCTGTTTTACGGCTTTGCGGTGACGCGTGTTGAATCCAAGTGCGGTTCGGCTGACCTTAGAGGAGGCGAAGCAAAGCCATTCGTCCAAAGAGGCCCCCCGCTCTCATCCCTGCGCGAGCTAGCGGTAGCCGCCAGGCAGTTCTGCAATTCTACCGTTGGCGGTAGCACCAGGGCCGGCCCTAGGATTTCGGTGGCCGTAAGCAAATCTGTCCGAGCGGGGGTGCCGTTTGATTCTGACGAGCTAGTTCCGCGATAGGGGATGAATAACATAATTGAAAATTAGATAAACATGGATCGTGTGCCCCCCCCCCCCCCCCCCCCCCCCCCTTCGTGCTCATGTGGCCCCCCCCCAGCGGTTGTGGCCCTAAACAACCACATAGACTGTTTATGCCACGGGCGGCCCTGGGTAGCACATCAGAGCACACTCATTCCAGCTCGTCGTTTCGTCAGCCGGGACGCGGCCAGGCGCTCTGCTTCCCTCGCATCGAAGGCCAAGCTCGAGCCCGAAAGCCCGAAGCTCCTAAAATCTCCCGCGTTCGGCGAGGTCACCGTTGCTGGCCGATGGCTGCGCCCGGCCTCGAAAACAAAATGGCCGAGCTCTCGCCGCTCAACGGTAGCGTGGCCGACATCGACCCAAAAAAAGCCCGTCCAGCGGCTGTCCCCTTTATCGCAACCCCAGTCGGGTGTAAATGCGCACGCTCTGTGTTCTTCAGAACCTAAAACAGTTTGCTCAGTTTCCTCCCCAGACCTTATTCCTTCGCATGGAGTGCGATGTACGACACAGATCCCCAGATCCGGCCATGAGGCAAACCGCCGGTTTTCCTTCTCCGCCTGTAAACAGGAGCCAGTTTACACCTGGGGAAGTGAGATCTCTGGCCAATCAGTCAGATTAATCAATTAATTACTGAAAAATAAAAACTCCCCTGAGGGCCAGATTTGACTCGACAGTTTTGTCTGCGGTCGGCAATTGAACGGCGCGTTTTGTTTAAGCCTGTTTGGACTTTTTTTTTTTTCCCTCCCCAGGGCAATTATCAGTTGGCTTTGAAAGCGTGCTGCTGTTTGTACACCCTTGAGCGAGCTTCTTAACCCTGACTGTTCCTGCAAATTACCCAGCTGCGGTAATATGTAATTGTGAAACGCAGGCGATAAGTCGCACTGCATAACCATGTCTGCTGAGAGAAAAAAAAAAAAAAAAAAGAAACGCAAGCAGCCTCCGTTCGAGGCAATTACGGCTAATTAATTTTGACGCCTGGCGCACTGGGGGAAGGTCTGTACGTGGGAGTGTCAGGAACAGTAGGCGCATTTAAAATGTCAATCATTTTAACCTGTTATATATTAACATAAGGCGAATAACGTATACTAATTGAGAGTTCTAATTATGCGGTTTAAGAACATCGTAAGTTCCGTCGCGCGCATTCCGTCAGCTGGTCTATCCAGAGGTGGGCAGCGAGAGCCGCGCTATCCGTCACTCTATCGATACACGTATCAATACTGCAAAAAAAAAAGCCTTTAATGGTTGCATGTCGAGCGATCGATGGGAGCGAGTTTATTGAGTTTGTTTCGAGCTGGGATCCTGAACTTCAGTCCTGGAGGGTCGCAGCCTCTGCCGGTTTTGGAGATTTCCTCTCTGTCGGCAGGCGGTTTAGACCTCGGAAACGAGGCGCGTGGACTCTCTAGCCGATCGGCGACTTAAATTAAGCGCTAAAAAATTGACTTAAATTGACAAAACGAGTCAAAATCCGGCAGACACGGCGGCCAACGTGTGTAAACTGGCTGCTGACGGGAAGGAAATCACAAATCGTGACACATTAAACCCCTCCAGCACCCGAGTTTGAGGTCCCTGGTTTAGAAGGACTAGCTGCAGCGCTCTCAGCACGACGCTGTACCCCCCAGCTGTGCAGCAGCACTCACCGGGGTGTTACTCTGCACACTCTGGTCTGGAGAGCGCGCGGGAGCACTCCCACGCCTTCCGTCTAACAGGGGCTGACTAACGGCGCTGACTCCATCGTTAGCCAGAGGGCTTCCCGCTGCCCGTGTTTGGGGTGATGTCATGGAGTCGAGACAAAAAAAGGAATGGTGAGACGTTTTGTCAAAAGACAAAAAAAAAAGAAAAAAAAAAAAATGTCCTACCTTAAACCACAAATTAAAATGTTACGCCTGCCCCAAATTATGGGTTAAAGGGCTTGGAATAGTCTTTTTTCCCCCCACTAACCACATTGTGATTCATTTAAAAGCCACTGGCGAACGTCTGTAAGATCAGACTTAAAAATTGATTGTGGAAGTTTTCAGTGCTGATCTGTAATTGACCGTATGCACAAGACGCATGTTTGCACTTATCGTGTCTGTGTGTGTGTGTGAGAGAAAGAGAGAGAGAGAGAGAGAGAGAGAGAGAGAAAACAGCCGCAGTAATCCCAAGTTCCTCAAAAACATATTTGCGATCCAATTCTTAAGCATGCGCGAAAAGCGTTTCCTGCGTAGGACGTCTCCGTGGAGAATCTCGGGGGCGTGTCGACGCTAATGTTTCCGGAGGGGGTGCGGGGGGGATTTTTTTTTTCGGTCCGCGCTCACACGGAGTGCCCTGGCGGCGGGCGCTTCCTGCTGCGTTCTCGATCGGCGGACGGGAGGAACGACCCTCCGGCACGCCCCCTCGGCCATTTTCCATCTGTCATCAGTGCTCCTACTCGGATACGTTATGACGTCATCATCAGGGCCCTGACCTAATGATGACTAATGTTGATTGAGCCATGGCCTATACGAACGGGTTTCTCATTTCTTTTTTTAAAAAAAAAATAAGATCCAGACACTACAATTTCTTCGCCACAGGGTTTTTGTCGGCCATTTTGCTTTAATAGCGGGCGGGCTTTATGTTGAGCGTGGCGGTTCTGCTTTGCTCCTCCCCCCTGCTCCAGGAAGCCGCGGCCCGTCTCCCAGCTGGTGGCGCAGCAGGTGACCCAGCAGTTCGCCTCCCCCACGCAACCAAAGAAAGACAAGAAGGACAAAACGGACAAAGAGAAGAACGACAAGGAGCCCACGGTCAAGAAGAACAGCCACAAGAAGATGAGGTAGGCAGGGCCGCCCCCCCCGCATCCCTCCCCCCCAAAAAAAGAGCAGAAACGGATAGGGCCCTCGCTGCCACCCCTCTGGTCTGGAACAAGGTGTGTAATGTGCAGCTTTATGTGAATGTGCTCTTAAAAACTTTAAATTAGGGAGGGGGCGGTGGGGTGGGATTTTGAGCAAAAACAAAAACAAAAGTGTGAACACTGATCCCTGATCTGATCCTGAACACTGATCCTGAACGCTGATCCTGAACGCTGATCCCGTCTCTGGTTCCTCCCCGCAGGCCGCGGTTGAAAAACGTGGACAGGAGCAGCGCGCAGCACCTGGAGGTGACGGTGGGCGACCTGACGGTCATCATCACGGACTTTAAGGAGAAGGCGAAGGCCGCGCCCGCCCCCGGCGGCGGCGCGCCCCGCCCGCCGACCAGCACAGCCAGAGCGGCTCCGGGTCCGACACCCCCGCCGAGCGGGCCGCCTCCCGGGCCGCCTCCCGCTCCTCGTCCCCCCGGGGGGAGGGCTCGTCCGTCAACGGGGAGTCCCACTGAGGCCCCGCCCCCCTCGGCCACGCTCCCCGCCCCCCCCCCCCCCCCCCCCCCCGCGGGAACGTGCACACGTCGTAGAACTTATGCCAAGGCGCACCACGGAAACCCCTCCCGTTTTCGAGCAACCCATCCACCCCCCCCCCCTCCCCATCCCCTCCCCCCCCCACCACGTCGCCACGACCTGACGCCCGGCTCGGAGTCCAGCGTTTCGGAAGTCTTCCGGAACGTTCCTTCCCCCCCCCCATCCCATCCCGGCCGGCTCATTGTTCTTCATTGAAAGATTTGTTATCGTTTAAAATGAACTTTTAAACGCTTCCCCCATCCTCACCCCACCCCTCCGCCTCTCCACCGCCCTCGATATTACGGAAACAAACGAACTGTACTTTATTCCCCAACTGGCAACCAGCCGCTCGAGCGCCATCTTAATGTGATAGTATTTCTCATCGAGGTCAGTGTTACATTGTCGATACACGGTTAGATGTTTTATTTCTATACCTTTTTTTCGATATGAAATCTGTCGTGGCATGAAATGGATCCATTGTGAAAAGAGTGTTTCCCAGCGATCGTGAACCGCGGCGCTCCCTCGAACTGCGACGGCAACGGGTTCCCTCCTCGTTTTTTTATTTTTTAATTTTTTATTTTTTTAAAAGCACCTGCTGGTACTTGGTGTGGTTTCGTGGGAAGGCACTCGAACGTGGTTTTTTTTTTTTTTTTGCCAATACCTACAGCGCGTTGCTATGGGTCGCCGCCGCGTTAACGGTCATGTCGAACCGTGCCGTCGTGTGCGTGAGTGGGTCCCCATCGATTACCTTGTTTTACTGTCGGAGGGAAGACGGATGTTTATTTGTAAAGCGATGAAATTATGAATTTGCTGTTAAGGAGGTCGGTCTGCTTCTTGTTCATTTTATAGATGCTAGCTTGTCATCATTAACAGTGGTTTATAATATAGAAATTATCACAGAATAAAATGGAAATTATAGACTCCTTTGGAAAAAGCATCTTGAATATGAAATTATTAATATCTGAGTTTTTTTTTTTGCGTGCTTGGCGGTGGGGATCGGCATGCATTGAATCGACAATCATGGTTGGGTTCTTTTCACTCTCTATGAATGGGCCTACATAAGAGCTTTATAACACCTTCATAACCCTGGCAACAGCGGTAGGGCATAAGCAAGACAGCTGTGCTCTTCAGAGAAGGTACGGTGCACAGCAAAATGTAGTGTCGATTCAACTCTGACTGAGTACACACATGGTCCCTGTGAAACTCAGCTGATTTAACACTGAACATTTTACTGTGTTTAAAAAAAAAAAGAAACCTGCCAGTGAATTCCCACAGTGAACAGGAACAGAATTGAGACCACCTTTTACTTCAGACCAGTGCCGGACATAGGCCTACGTTTGAACATGTGGAAATTCAAATTATCAAGTGGATGTCAATACAACTAAGCAAGACAATGTAACCGGTGCCCTTAGCGTAACTCATGCTGCGTCTAATTTCAGTGCTGTAAGCGTCAATGGAGAACTTACCACGCGAGGTAAGTTCACTGCGTAGGTCGTGTGTCACAGCATCTCACTACCTTCCCGCGGCTCGTCAGCTGAGTCCTGGCCCTCAGTTTAGCAGCCGCTGATTCTGCCCACCTGTTTGCCAGACAAATGAACAAAGTTAACAGTGAGTTCTGCAGAGAGCCTTTTTACAGCACAAATAAACACAGAGACTATATTGGACTCCACAGCCTGTGTCCCCGCCCCAGTGGAGCCGACGCCTACACCGCAGCAGCAAACGCGTCCCCCATTCGCATTTCAATGCGTATTATAATTCACTTGGAATTCACGAATTGTATAAAACGTTGTTCCTTTTTCGACCACAGGGTGGCAGCATATAACCAAAATCACATACTCGCTCCTGCTCCTTCCCTCCCCCGTTCCATCTGGCCCCCTCTTTCCCTACATCCAGTGCTGTTCTGACTCATGCTGCCTACCTCCTTTTCACAGTTTCCTTACTACCCTGAAATCTTGCACTGAGACTCCCTTTTTAGGAAGTTATTTGGGGGTTTGATTCATCGGTCTTATGTCACGATATGACTCAACGTGTGTAAACTGGCTGCTGATGGGAAGGAAATCACAAATCGTGGCACATTAAACCCCTCCAGGACCCGAGTTTGAGACTCCTGGTCCATAGCACTGTTGTTGTATTGCTGACTTTCCAGATAATAAGCTCCATCAAAAGTCTCAGCTTATCGTCGAAGCCCGAAGCCCGATTCAGCGCTTTCATTAATGGTCACAAAGGGACAGTAAACATCCTAAGTGGGCACATGCAGCTAGCACAGGAACCTCTTGTTACAAATGTGAAGCTTGATATCTCAAGGGAGATATCAACACCAGAGTTGAATATCTGACCAGTGTGTGGAATATCTCTGCTAACAGAAGACTACACATAAACGGCGACTCCTTTGAGGGGGGGGGGGGGGGGTGTAAGAACAGACACAGCCAACCGCGCGCGCCGCTGGAAACTCGCAAATTTGCCGGACGCAAAAAATCCCAGGCGGCTCTCTCCGGACGCGCTAGGCTAGGTTACTCCGGCAGTAAAAGAGTCTCGCCATTACCCATCGCAGGGCTCATGAAGGAGCTGTAAAACTGCAGTGCTGATAGTGCCTTCATAAAGTGGGTTGAGATGGGCCTTCTTACCGTCCATCCACACGAAATCGATAGAAGACAGTAAATGGAACCTAAACTGCTCTAACTTAACTACTTGGCCTTAATGCAGGAACAACATCGAGGCAAGTGAGCACCTGTTAAAACGCATTGCTGTTTAAACTGTAAAAGCCGGGGCTGTTAGAAAGAAAATAGCTTTCCCCCCCGTTTAATGAGTATGGCAGAGATGGGGCTGCTTGCAGTTACAGATTTAGCTTAGCAACTGCGCAGCCCTGATGCTGATTCTGGGAAAAAAAGGGGGACGGTATATTAAAAAGGTTTCCAAAATCACGTGGCTGGGAGTTTTGTGCTTAAATTTGACTGACAGTTGAAAGGAAATTATGTTTAGGGGGGAGTTCAGTGATCGTTAAAGCGAATGCGGCGCGTTGGGAAACTGACGAAAAAGCGCAACGCAAGCATTTACTCATAGGCGCCTGGGAGTGCCATTGCACCCTCGCGATTTTTAGCTGCGGCCGCAGGGTGGGTTGCTCGGTCCACAAAAGTGTCCCACAGTAGGAGTATGTGTCAGGAATTCTGAAGGTCAACTGGGAATTGGAAAGATGAATTGGGAATTAGGAAGGTGAATCGGTGATGGATTCGTACAACTCTACAGTGCGCGTGCGTGCGCAATCAGTACATTTCCCCAGCTTTAGAAATTCAGTTAATCGTTTTGCCGATGACTCGCGGAAGCCTCCGGAATGATTTACGAGCCGAGAGGTTCGGCGCGGGCCCGGGGTTTCCAAAGCAGATTTTTGCCCGCGAGCTGCTTGGCAGAGGCGCCGGAGCAAACGAACAAAGTCTTTTTGAAAAAGGTGAGACAGCTGCTCGCAGTAATGATGCGCTGCGGCTGCGGCGGCTGGCGGGCGGTTTAACCGACCGCGTCTGCGCAGCCTTCGAGCCGCGACCCGAAAAACGGCAGCGTTTCGGGACCGCTACAGATTCGTTTATTCGGCAGTTAGTACACACTACTTGTTTGTTTCTGACATTGGCTTTTATAGGAGACCCTTATTAACTTTTATGGGGCAAAGCGCAGTGCGACCGTGCAGGAGATACTCCGGAAGAGACCCGTCTGCTGGATTCACACCCGTCGCCCCCGAACAGTCATTTGTGTGTGTTTATCAGTTGCTCAATTATTTATTCAGCGAATGCAAAGTCCTCCAGCCAAGCAGTTGCCTCCTGATCTGCTGTGCGGAGGGTGACTAATCCTCCTTTTAGTCTTGGGAGAGGGCGAGCTTCGATGATGTGTTCCATTGTTTGCTCCCCTCCGCGTGCGCACGGTGGGCTTGGGCTGCTGCTGCCCCGCCCGCGAGGGCTGGCCAAGCAGGGGGGCCGTGGCCGGACCCGAATCCGAACAGCTCGATGTACCAATGTGACAAAGAAAGCGCCTGGGGGCCCAGTTCCCCCCCGAGAGCAAGCCAAGGGCGACCGTGTGGCAACGAGGAAGCGTGAGGACGCTCGGCTCGACCCAGACGCCGGGGCAGACCAAATACAGCGAGACTGCCGTGATAACGGCGAGAGCGCCGCTGCGTGGTTCGCCTTCTCCGCACGGGACCCGCGACCATCTCCCCGCTCCTGCTGCGGGGCGAAGACGGATTCCGTTTTTTGAGGCGAGCGCGTTTTGATCGATAACGCGTTTGCCCTGTCGCGCTCCGGCGTACGCGACTGCGCCGATTCGATTGGTGCGTTTCGGCTGGTGCGCTTCACGCAGGCAGGGAGTCCGCCACATGTCGAGTTTCGATCGGATATGCAGCGGAGTCCGCGATAACTTTCAACTGAGTTTCAGCCTCGCTACAGGAAACAATGTGGCCTCTCACGTGAACGTTCGCACGCGCAACGCAGAGTCGAGGACAGAGCGCGAGCTCACGTCTCCCGAGCCGGAGGCGTTCCGGTGGTAACGTTATTTCCTGCCCATTAGATGGCGCTATTGTCAAGTTAAGGCACAGCAAGTGAAAGGAGGTAGTAAAACTGTGAGGTCCCTGGAATACAACAGGGGAGGCTAGCATCTTAGCCTAGCTGCCTTTCTAGCGTACTAACCGAATTAAATGTATTTAAACAATACTACACAATCAGTATTTGTTAAAAGGGATGCACGGATTTCTCAGATTTAACATTAATCTTGACAAAGGAAACAAAATGAAGTGGGCCATGTAACAGCTGTGCGATGAGACTGACCAATCACACACAGGCCAGCAGATCTGTTTGGGAGACAAACTTTGAAAGACAACTTGCTGTGGCTCCACCCACCGAGTGTGTTTCTTGCTCCGCACACAGCACCCGCGCAGCAGGGGTCCTGGGTAAATATACTAATCACTGCTGGTTTCAAATCGTGCAATATATTTTAAAAAATACATATGTAGACACATTTCTTAAAATGTATTATATTGCAATATATTGCAGTATAGTGTGCTACTGCAAGGCTTCTTCTGCCAATGGCTGCACAGACATTGAGGACATTTGACTGGTAAAAGCTGCACCGTTTTCCATATCTACATAAAAGTAATTACACCGACTGCAGTAGCTTTAACACTATTGATAATTACACCATAGCACTATTAACATCAGTCTTAATTGTTCACGTCGCAAACGTTTATATGGTTGTCGCTACTCTAAGAGTAGAATTCGGCTCTTTGAGAGAAGGTTTGAATCTTAAGCAATCTGCTCAGTGGTGAGTACATGTTGTTTGAAGTACAGTAGACATATACAGGGCTGTAGCAGTCAAAGATCCATGCTGATAGACCTTGATGGAGAGCAGGCTGATCAATTTCATTTCCTGTCTTTTGAGGTAAACATTTGACTTAGAACACATTATTTTGTGATTAATATAATGCATCAAAGCTCAAACAGTAATCATGAACTGTGCAATCCCTGTGGCTCAGATCACAGCAAATAAGTAGGATTTGTATGAACATGAATTGAAAGGCGAAAAAAAACATTTCATACACCCTCCCCATGAAAGAAAAATATGACTTTTAAACCCGGCCCCGTTTCTTATGGCATCAAGAACCACTTCAGCCCTAAAAATAAAAAAATGTAAAAAACAACTTCTCTTTTTGTTCGAGGTGCGGAAGAGGAGAAAAGCGTGAGGAAAAAGTGTCACAGCAGGGGTGAAAAAGTTCTCGCTTTAGACTTGGAAAAGGGAGCGCGCTCGCTTGTTAGCTACGCCGCCCTGGGGGGACCGCTCGTCCCCTCTGACGACACCTGGGCACATCAGAGCGCTCCCATCGCTTCAAAAAATAAAAAAATGACGAAGAATTTAGAACTTCACCCGCAGCGAATAACGGGGAATGACATCAAAGGGCTGTGGAGGACATGATTTAACGGAAGACCAGAGAATTACTGCTTGCGCATTGCATGCCTAGAAGATATATTGCATTAGCCTAATGTGCACTATATGACCAAAAGTATCTGGACAAACCCCTTGGTCTGAGGCTGTTATTCATGGTTTGGGCTAGGCCCCGTTCCAGTGAAGGCAAATCTTAATGCTATGGCACACAATTATACGCTAAACGATTCTGTGCTTCCCCAACCAGTTTTGGGGAAGGCCCTTTCCTGTTTCAGCATGACGATGCCCCCGGGCACACAGCGAGGCCCATACAGAAATGGTTTTGTCGACAATGGTGTGGAAGATACTTTACAGGACTGCACAGAGCCCTGACCTCAACCCCATCCAACACCTTTGGGACCAACTAGAAAGCCAACTGCAAGCCAGGCCTAATCGCCCAATCAGTGCCCGACCTCACTAATATTCTTCTGGCTGAATGGAAGAAAATCCCTGCAGCAATGCTCCAGCATCTAGCATAAAGCCTTCCCGGAAGAGTGGAGGTTGTTATACCCGCAAAGGGTGGACCGACTCCATATTAATGCCCATAATTTTGAAATTGCGGGATGTCAGGTGTCCACATACTTTTGGCCATGTAGTGTATATACAGGAGAAAAACTCTATATCGCACATCTATATAACCCGGACTCACATTCAAGAGAAAGACTACGCTCTGCTTTGACAAAAAAACCAAACGAATCGTTAAGACTACGCTCCGCTTTGACAAAACGAATCGTTGCTTTTCAGTATCAAATGACAGAGCAGATTAACTCTGCGCTCCTAAAACGGCTTCGATTAACCACCTGGAACTGTTTGCGTAGTTTTTCCCCACCTCATCGAGTTTCAGTTGATCACCCGCCCCCCCCCCCTCAAGGACAACCAGGAGAAATTGCGCTGCTTTAATGAATTTCTCCGTTTCGTTCAGAACGGCCGAAAGACAATCAGCGGCTGGCTCCCGGTCGATATGTCATCTGCATCATAATCAGGCCCGTCGCCATCGGGTCTGACGTGCAAACGGAAAGCTCGACTCGCCGGTGGTGCGCTGCCAATGTTCAGTGGGCTTTGTCACAAATAAATTACATCCAAAAGCACCACGTGACCTAAACTTGGCAGATGTAATATTAAACTGAATAATGAGTTTTTCCTCATTTCCTGAAAAGGTGCCTTTTTTTTGGATGTGCATGTTTTTTTTGCACAAAGCAATCAAGGATCCTTTTTCTTTCAATGTTCGCCCCGAAGCATTAACAGTGTTTCTGTACAAATTCAGTCTGGTGAGCGTTAACAATCGTCAGTGATTGTTAAACTCTGTGTTTGAGTTTATGAGGAAAAAGGCAAATTAATTTGGTTGTTAGCGAACGTTAAGGAGCAAAGTTAACTGAACCCCAGCTAATGAGCATCGTTATCGCCGTGCGAGATTACGTAGGGCATATGCCAGCCCGCCGTCGTGCGCACTCAGTGTGTCGGGAAGCGTGCTGGTTTTCGACGGCGGTCGACAGCGGCCTGCTCTTAACCCTTCGACTTTCGCTCTGGAATTCCGATTTGATTCCTCCGCCACCGTCCCTCTCTCATCCCCCCTCCTTTACGTGGCTTTTCAGCGCAGTCCCCTCAGACACAGTCTCATTCACAACCTCACTCTCTCTGTTTCACCAGGAACGTTCTGTACTCCCTAAACAGCCCATGTGAACAAACAAAGAATATATATATATATATATATATATATATATATACATACATACATACATACATACATATATATACACACATACAAATATATAAATGTGTGTATATATATATATATATATATATATATATATATATATATATATATATATACACACACATATACATGCATATATATAGTAAGGCTCCCTCTTACTTGCAAAGTTATTTTGAAGGTTGATCTAAGCCGTACTGAGTGCTACCATTGGAGGCCGCTCGGGAGGTTGCCGCCGCCGCCGCCGCCGCCGCCGCCGCCGAGCTTCCTCGCGAAACGAACGACCCGGGGCGGAAACAACCCGCCCCACCCCGCCCCGCCCCGCGCAGGCCCGGGGTTCGGCGGGACGGCCCCCTTCCGTCGCTCCCATCTCCCGTAATCCCCCCCTCCCCAATTTATTGGAGGACCCAATTTAAATTGACGGTTAGATTCGGATGATCGAACGCGTGCGTTTTATTACATTTGCGCAGTAAAAAACGCAGGAAGTCAACTAAAGTTGATTTGAAGTATTTTGCCAAGTCAGGTAATGGAAAGAAAGGAGAGAAAGAATTCAGATTAAAAAAAGAAAAGGAAGCATTCTCTTCAGAGGGAAACAGAAAGCGTTCGTCTTAATACAATCGAGATTGAAATGATGGCAAGATAAGTTTAACAATTTTACAACGGGCAAGATCGTATAAAGCAAAAAAAAAATGAAATAATATTTCCCCCATCGGGCTCCAGCGATAATCAGCCTGCAGAGGAGGTTTCTCCGGACGAATTTAGTTTAAAAAAGCCAGGCGTCGCTTCAGACTTTATGGCCCGGCCTGGAAATCGCTCTCGCTCGGCTCGTTGGGTCCGTCGTTAAAAAGGAGAGAGCTAATGAAGGGAGCGGGCCAGGGGTTGCTTTAGCGCTCTCCGACGAAGCCGCGCCGAATTTAATTCTCCTCCTCCTCGTAGCGCGGCGCGCGGCGCGTTTCCAAATGGCCCCGTTTTAACAGGCCGGATGATTTTTTTTCCCGCCCTCTCGAGCCCCAGCCTTAATGCGGCGGGGGAGAGCTGCTCCCTCCACAAAATGGCCGCCGCCGCCGCCCATCCCCCCCGGGCGGGGGCGGCAGATTGGAAAGCGGCTGGAGCGGGGGCTTCCTCCCTCCGCTGCGGACCGCCGCAGGGTCGTGAAAAGCGCAATATGACGAGCGCGACCCCGGTCGCTGTTTCCGGAACGTCGGTCTGATTCAAATTTCATTAACGTCGCAGGGAACGTTTCCGTCTCTCTGTCTTAAACGCGGGAGCTGTTATTAAACATTTGCGAGGAGGCTTTCGTTGTGATAAAAGGAAATAGTCCATCCCCAAAACTGGATGCTGAGAGGCTGTTCTCCCAGTCTTGGTGCCAACAGCAACAGCAGTTATATTGCAAGTATGTAAAAATGAAATATTTCTACATATTCTACATATATAGTCTACATATTTACAGTACACTGCAGTATATTTCATTGGTTAATGAACCAATTAAAGTAGCAGAGCCAACAGGGCTTTGTACTCAAAGACCGACTCAATTAAGCGATGCTGTGAGTGGATGAGGAAAGAATACCACGCCGTGGGTTTGCATGGGTGAAGTTTGCCTTTTTAATGCATCCTTATGACCTGTGGAAGCCTTCAGTCCAGTCCCCGAGGGCCCCAGTGTCCGCCGGTGTTCAGCGCCAGCGGTTCATTTAAGTCACTCGTTGGCTAAGGACTCCACACGCACCTTGTTCTCGAGGCCTTAGTTAGCAGCTGATTGAATGGGAACCACGGAAACCAGCAGACGCTGCGCCCCCCCCCCCCGGGGATTCAGCGTGACGCGGTGCAGTGTGTCGCACTGCACAGGGGATAAAGGAGCGTGCAGCCAGTGTAATGAGGGGTTAGCCTGAGACTGTCTGAGCGCTGTTGGGCCCATTATAACCAAAGACACTTTATATGCCAGCCGTAGGGGCCTGTGTAGCATAAGACTGAAACACAGTGATTGGACAAAACCAGCTGATCGAGTTCATTACAGTGCATCCCGTGATACTGATGCGTTTTCATAATTTGAGAATTAATATCGATGGCAAGCGATCAATGGAGTCCAGCAAAAACAAATTATATTTTGTTTTAAATCAAGAGAGGGAACTGGTCTCAACGCTCCTGAGTCCAGCGTGTAACAAGCAGCAAGTGCATGGATAACTGGACGAAGCTGGAACTGAAGTTCTGTAGGGGAATATTAATGTTCTCTCCCCTCCCCAGCAAGGAAAGGAGGATAAAAAACTTCTGTTCTACAAACTGAAGCAGGAGCCCTGAGGCAGGAGGAGGCTGTGTTCCCACAGACGAGGAGCCAGCTTGCAGACTGCAGGAGGGAGATAGCGCTATCTTCTCCCGCGATGTCCGCCTGGGTTTCAGTCCGCCTGCAAACCTCAGCACGCCCCCCCCCCCCCTTTATCACCCCTTCCAAAATCTGCCTGTGTTCTGCCTCGGGCGGTTGGGTCCACTCTTTTAATGCCGTTTTCGATTTTTTTTTCCGCCAGATGCGCAATGCCTAATCATAACATAACGTAATGACGAGAACAGGCCACCCGCTTCTCCTCTCGCAAAGACGGGGGGGTCGTTCGCTAAAGGACAATATACAGGAGAATATTTACCGCCACGATCCGCTAACCACTTCTCAGCGCACGCTATGAGGGGAACGACTAACTGAGAGTGAGAGTGAGTGAGGGTGAAAGAGTGTGTGAGTGAGTGCCAGGTGCATGGGGTGCTCTGCTTCTAAGCACTTCAAACACTATCATTCATTTCACATCCCTGCCGCTGTAAGGACAAAGCCACACCCACAGAGACAAACTAGAATCCTGCCCACGGGTGCAAGAACCTGCCCTGATGTTCTGACAGGGGGGTCTCCAGGCGCGCGCGATCGAAGCCTCGTTTGCGCCGACGGCGCCGTGCCGGTCGCCCCCCTGGTCAACACACAGCCTCGCCCCCCCCCCCGGCGCCAGGCCTGATGTTCGGCGATTAGTGCGAACCGCATTGATTAGCGGGCGGCTCCACGACGCCCACAGCCTGTCGCGGAATATCACGCTCCGTACTGGACCCCCCTGGTTAGTTTCGCAAATTCTTCAAAGCGGTCAAAACTTTGACGCCGTGAAAAATGAAATATTCCTCGCTCTCAATCGCTGCTAGTGCTGCGTAGATCAGAATGTTAATTACGCCAAGCAAGTTTAAAAAAAAAAAAAAAAAAAAAAAAAAAAAAAAACCTGTAAACTACAGCCGAACACAGACAGGCTGTTAATAATTCTGTTTTTTGGGTTTACTGAGCTCGTACTGAAAGCGGAGGCGTTTCACTCTGTGGGAGAGCTTGACCGTTTTTTTATCCGTACGTAATTGGCCCTAACGGGAATCGCCGGAGCGACCGTTAAGACGTCGGCTCGGTCGGGTGCTCCAGCGCGGGTCATGCCGACGGAACGCTTCGACGTGCGCGACTCGACAAGTAAACCGTTTATCCGCCAGCGCATGATTAGAATTGGCTGTCAACGTTCACGGCCCCCCCCCCAAAAAAAAAAGTTCTGAACCCGTTTCAAACGTCTCCGACGTGACGATCGGTGCACTTCATTAAACCTCCTCCTATTAACCCGCGTCGTTATTAACAGGCTCATTCGCCGCACGCTGACGCACAATTAGCATAATCTCGTAGCGCGGAGCCTGATGCAATATCGCAGCATCTTCCTCAGGACACGGTTCACTGTGCGGTTCTGTGGAAACTGCACGGATCTGCTATGTGGCTAAATTGGGATAAATTTAGTCACAAAAAAATGTGTGGTTTTTGTGGAAACCTTGTGGATCTGCTATGTGGCTAAATTGGGATAAACTGTGGCGCCCCCCCCCCCGCCCGACGCCCAACCGTGGCGCCTCTGGACCCGACGCAGTCGGCCATTGTGGGAAGGGGGGCTGCGCCGCTTAACGTTCTCGGCTGAATTTAACTTCGGCCCGTTTTGGAAAGGAAACTATGGTTGCGGACACAGCCCGAGCGGGTCTTAAGTTACGAGTTTGCCCAATCAGACGCGGCGTTTGCGTCCTCGCCGGCCGGTATTGGCCGCGGATTAAAGCGGGAAAATCTCCAGGGCCGTCCAGCGGTGACATGCGCGCATCGATTCGGTAAACATGCCGTCGATCGCCTCCGATGCTCCCCGCACAAATCACCTTAATTCAGTTTGTCTTACACTTAAGCTTAAATGGAGGCCAGTGTGTGCTGCCGCTGCACGCAGATCAATACACAATCAGCATTTCATTTTCAACGGAAAATCCTCTGTTCATTACCCTTGTTCATACACCGACTCCAACTTCACCTTAATTATATAAAGTGTACGGTGGCAGTCTCTGGGTAAGACAGAAATTGTAACGAGACTCACGAGCAGAAGGACTCAAATGAAACACAGGGGCCTATTACACTTGGCAACACCTAAAGATGACTTTTCCAGCAAGAAACATTAGAGGTTCATCACTATGCCGTGACTCACGTTTCAACGCATACTGCAACTTGTTTTAATAGATTTTTTTGTTTTTGTGGTGCACTTCTGTGGCACATAATTTTAATCCGTTCATTCTGATTGCGATTAATTTTAATCCGTTTATTCTGATTGCGATTCTGTTTTATATCGAGTTGTACGCACCCGGTATAATTACGTCTTTGTAGCCTTCGGCTTTTCAGTTTCTTGCAACACATTTTATTAAAACGACCTTTGGTGGCTTTCGTTTTATAGCGTCGAGACTTTTGCATAGTTTACAAAAGATACACGCGTGTATATCACCTATTAAAGGGAGCTAATCGACAGAATCACTGACTATGTGTAAGAACACGCCTATTGTATTCAGATACACTGAGAGCCACTGTGGAATCTGAGCAGTTTAATTTGTAACAGGAAGCGTATTTGTTGAAGCCATAAACAGACGTATTTTATGGGTATGACACTGATGTCACTACACTACTCTCTCTTCTTGTAGGAACTGAGGAAACTCACAAAATGGCCGAAAGCATTCGGGTGTCAATTCTAAGAGCTAAAGCAGCTCACGTCCCTCAGAGCACGCCACATTATACGCAGAACCGCTACAGGGAGACAAATGATGATGATTATGATTATGAGAGTAATGGTAATGATGTAACGAGCAGGTTCTCTCGTTTACAACATATTTTTCTCTTCTAATGGCTCGCCGTTCCAATTTCGGCATCTGCGTCTCACCTTTTCTCATTACCAAACGCAATTTCATTCGTTCCTTTTCATAATATGAATTATTTCTTATTATACTTTGTCACGTTGATGTGCCGTTGAAGGCATTTCACATTGGAACAGAGCCTTAACAGATACCAGACCGTGGGGCCCATCTGCACACTGGAACAGAGCCTTAACAGATACCAGACCGTGGGGCCCATCCGCACACTGGAACAGAGCCTTAACAGATACCAGACCATGGGGCCCATCCGCACACTGGAACAGAGCCTTAACAGATACCAGACCGTGGGGCCCATCCGCACACTGGAACAGAGCCTTAACAGATACCAGACCGTGGGGCCCATCCACACAGCCGCTTAACAGGATGCGCCACCCAGCAGCCCATCATTTTGACACCTGTCACAGCCTCGCTAGCTGCCCTCGCCGTAAGACACATCTGCAGCCAAGGTGCTCTAATTCTGTGGGAGGTGCTGCAATTCAATTTAAGGCGTTTGATCGTTGCTCGTCGCTGTCCCCTTCCCGTAGCCTCATAACACGCTTCCCCGATGCGCTGAGCTCAGATTTCCCGGGGACACAGATAAGACGCCTTATCCGCGGCGGGTAATTCGCTATTTTTGCATTTAGATTGCGTGTTTGCGCCGCGCGGCCGACAGAGTCGCGTCCTCCCTGGGAAAGCAGGGGGTGGCAGGACAGGAGCGTGCGTGTGTGTGTGTGTGTGTGCGTGTGTGTGTGAGATGAGCAGTCGGCATGGAGACCGGTTTAACAAAGACGTACTGCGCGGAGCGTGGGTTTCCGCCAGTCAATTTCAGAAAAAAAAACGTGAAGCCGTTCCAGCCAATGGGGGGGGGGGGGGGCGGGACCGCGTGACCAAGTGACCCACGTTGAGCCCTGGATCCGAATCCGTGACGAGGCGTGACGAAGACACGGCGCTCCCAGGGGAGACGGGCGGCTCAGGGCCACGCGCCCCTCACTGAAGGAGGGCGGCGAGCAGGCGCGAGGGGCCCCTGGTGCGATCCCGCCGTTCGCGCATCGTTAGGCCGGCTGCTCTCGCGGCTGATCGCGTCAAACGCGGAGCCTGCGGGGGACTGGCTCTCGTCCGCGTTTCAGTGTCACCGGTCACCGAGCAACCGCGCGCAAACCTGATGTTCGAACTCGAGGCAAACTGGCAAATTCGATTCGGTTTCCTTCACGGAAACGTCGCAACACAGCAAAGAAAATATTCAAAGGCTCCTGATTCTAATAGAGGAATGGCAGCACACAGGTTTCATTTGCTCTGTCTGTATGAATAATATCTGATTGTTCTATCATATCTGATATAATAGCATCTGATGAAAGGCTGTTTGGTCGGGGTGAACAGTCCTTTGAAAGGTGCCATTTCCCCTTTACATACACCTCCGCTGGGAGAATAGCTGCACAAAACGTTTGCGTTCCTGTCCGTTTGAAATCACTAACACCCTGTGGGATGATCATAGTGGACGAGGTTTTAATCTTTGACCGAATCGGAGTTACAGAAATGAAGTTGTTTGTGCGCTGTGACTAAAAAAAAAACAAATGGAATCTCTCGGATATGAACGCCTCACCCGCTCGATTCACTGATGCTGCAATGCTGAAGGATGGGCGGAGACGCAGCAGGAAGTCCATCGCTCGCCCGCGTCTACGACGGCACGCCCCCTCCCCATCATTCAAAACGGCGTCTGTGCTCCTGTCGGTCTCTCAGGGTGTGTCACACATCGAGCTTCGGTATTTACACCCCACAAGCACGGTGTTATTTTCCACGCATCTAAAAAGTCATTCCAGGGGGGGTTTCATCTACGACACAACAAAGATCAATCCTGCATTATTCACTCGCTCTGGAACAAAAACGCCTCTATAAAAAAAAACCAGAGCGAACGTCTGCAGGTCCTGAAGCATTAAATAAATCCCAGCCCGTGACACCGCTTACCCAAAACCGTGGCCCCGATTCAATCAACATTCAATCAACATTCGTCCTTAACTCTGACTATTAAAGCAAGAGTTTTTCCCTTTTTTTTTCTTCACGGCGACAGTTTGGGTGAGTTAATCGATCGCCACAACCGACACATCAAACCGATCTGTGAAGAAAAGGTTCAGTATTTGTGCTTGCTTCAAGTCAAGGCTCAGGACGAACCTTGATTTAATCCAGGCTCGTGTGGCTGTTTCTTAATTTGTGGCAGAAAGAAAGTTGTCTGCTCGATACTAGAGACCCAACAGAAATTTTTTTTTAGTGTTTGTGCTGTATTGACAAAAACATGCTGAAGTGAAAAAACTTTCAAATATATAATTTATTTTATTTTTATTGAAAGTCCTTTGTAGGCTAGTTTTCAGCATAGTATAACGGTTCTTGAGGTTAAGACCAGAGACTCATGTCCCCTACAGGGGACAAAAATGATGGGTGTTTATGCCTCGTTAGTAGTCTCCAAATTGTGTTACTATACCAAAGGTTTTTGCCATCTGCAAATATAACTATTTTATGCTTAAACATCTCTATCAAGATCATTTATGTAATTAAGGAGATGCAGTGGGTACCTATGAGTAACTGTTAATTACTAAATGACTATTCAGACGAATGAAATTTAGACAAAAGTTACTGCAAAATGTCACAGCATTGAGTGCTTGCTGAATTTTGGCTGTCACCATTAAATATGCTCTTGAAAAATCGTATTGATATAAATAAGGCAAATGCTAATGTTTGCAAAAATCAGTATTTTCCCATTAAACGATTATGAAAAAATGATCTATTAACGCAAATGCAGGACGTAATTCAGGGGCTGTGCAACTTTAAGGCTTGATTAATGCTACATTAGCGAGCACAACATTGCAGCATTGCGTAATGTTCATAATCATTAGTAACAGGTTGGCGTCTGTTTAATCAAAAGCAGAATGATGATTCATTAAGTCAATTAATAATTCCATCTAAATGTTACCCAATTTCCTGCTTTTGGGAAAATAGCAACAAAACAAAAAAAGTCAGAATGAGTCTTTCAGAAGCATAAACAAATGCCACATTTCACTGATATACAGTAGCAAAATATGCCTTATTATATGTACACAACACATTGTATTTTTTATTTAATGCACATTATGTGCCTTTTCTGTACAGCCTCCGATTCTGGAGAGCTGCAGCGCCTGCAGGTATTTGTGGTTTTCTTTCAATCTGTTTTCTTTCTTTCTTTCAAGGTGTCTTAGTGTTTTATTATTTTTCTGTGTCTCTTATTATTGTGTTCTTATTGGCTCTCAGCGATGAGGGCCAATTCGTTACCGGTCGCTGATGTAAAGACGGAAAACAAAAGCGGGCGGATCCTGCGGGTCCTCCCCGGGGTCAGAGCAGCGGGGGTCCTCTCTGGGGTCAGAGCAGCGGGGGTCCTCTCCGGGGGCAGAGCAGCGGATCCTCTCCGGGGGCAGAGCAGCGGATCCTCTCCGGGGTCAGAGCAGCGGGGATCCTCTCCGGGGTCAGAGCAGTGGGGGTCCTCTCCGGGGTCAGAGCAGTGGGGGTCCTCTCCGGGGTCAGAGCAGCGGGGGTCCTCTCCGGGGCAGAGAGCAGCGGGGGTCCTCTCTGGGGTCAGAGCAGCGGGGGTCCTCTCCGGGGGCAGAGCAGCGGATCCTCTCCGGGGGCAGAGCAGCGGATCCTCTCCGGGGTCAGAGCAGCGGGGATCCTCTCCGGGGTCAGAGCAGTGGGGGTCCTCTCCGGGGTCAGAGCAGTGGGGGTCCTCTCCGGGGTCAGAGCAGCGGGGGTCCTCTCCGGGGGCAGAGCAGCGGGGGTCCTCCCCGGGGTCAGAGCAGCGGGGGTCCTCTCCGGGGTCAGAGCAGCGGGGGTCCTCTCCGGGGGCAGAGCAGCGGGGGTCCTCTCTGGGGTCAGAGCAGCGGGGGTCCTCTCCGGGGGCAGAGCAGCGGATCCTCTCCGGGGTCAGAGCAGCGGGGATCCTCTCCGGGGGCAGAGCAGCGGATCCTCTCCGGGGTCAGAGCAGCGGGGATCCTCTCCGGGGTCAGAGCAGTGGGGGTCCTCTCCGGGGTCAGAGCAGTGGGGGTCCTCTCCGGGGTCAGAGCAGCGCCTCCTCTCCGGGGTCAGAGCAGCGGGGGTCCTCTCTGGGGTCAGAGCAGTGGGGGTCCTCTCTGGGGTCAGAGCAGTGGGGGTCCTCTCTGGGGTCAGAGCAGCGGGGGTCCTCTCCGGGGTCAGAGCAGCGGGGGTCCTCTCCGGGGTCAGAGCAGCGGGGGTCCTCTTCGGGGTCAGAGCAGCGGGGGTCCTCTCCGGGGTCAGAGCAGCGGATCCTCTCCGGGGCCAGAGCAGCGGATCCTCTCCGGGGCCAGAGCAGCGGGGGTCCTCTCCGGGGTCAGAGCAGCGGGGATCCTCTCCGGGGTCAGAGCAGCGGGGGTCCTCTCCGGGGTCAGAGCAGCGGATCCTCTCCGGGGCCAGAGCAGTGGGGGTCCTCTCCGGGGTCAGAGCAGCGGGGATCCTCTCCGGGGTCAGAGCAGCGGGGATCCTCTCCGGGGTCAGAGCAGCGGGGGTCCTCCCCGGGGTCAGAGCAGCGGGGGTCCTCTCCGGGGTCAGAGCAGCGGACCCGTGACGTCGGCTGCTCTCGCCCCGAACAGCGCACTCGGAATCCGGCAGGGCTTCAGCAGCGATTAGCGGGACGCGCCTCTAATGGCGCTTAACGGCGCCAGTCAGTCATCCAGTGGCAGAACGCTCGGCGCGCGTAAATTAGCATAGATTAGCATAAATTAGCATAATTTAGCATGCTTTCACACGGTCCCTGCGACGCGGCGCTGATATGCGAAGGCGAGGCTGGCGGAGCCGCAGAAGAAGACCAGCCGTCGTACGGCACGCCCCCCCCACCCTGGCGGCCAAAACCTCCACCTTAGGCCAAACGCAGGTGCTGAAATATGCGAATGGGGTGCGTTTGCCACGTTGGTTTCACCATCTCGTTTGGCAGAAATCTTGCCCGCCGCCAGAGCTCTCCTGTGATTCTTAAGTGTAGTGCTCGTGATTGTTGTTACATTTTCATCGTGCAAAGAAGCTTGCTGTTATTTTTAAAAATCTGTTTGGAGACAAATAATCCCGCAGGCGGACGCACCCCACGAGCACACAGGAACACGCTGCCAGGAGTGTGGAAGCTCTCCGGAATGGACCCGACGGGGCTGGAGACCAATCGCACGTGGAAATGATTCCAAGGAGCCAACTGTGTGCGTGTGTGTGTGTGTGTGTGTGAGTATGTCTGTGTAAGAGTAGGCTTGTGTGAGAGTGTGTGTGTGTATGCTGGTGTAGTGTGTGTGTGTGCGCGTGTGTGAGAATGATTGTGTGAGACTGAGTGCGTGTGTACGCTTGTGAGTGTGTGTGTATGCTGGCGTGAGTGAGTGAGTGTGTGTGTGTGTATGCGTATGTGAGACTGAGTGTCTGTGTGTGTGAGAGTGTGTGTGAGTGTGTGTGTGTGTGTGTGTGTGTGTGTGAGTGCGTGTGCGTGTATGCTCATGTGAGAGTCAGCACATATTATTTTTTTCTGAAAAATAATTTGAGTAATAAATCGATGGTGGTTTCATTGCCATATTACACATATTAGTAAGTTTATATATGACCCCTCAGTGGCAGAAAGTTGTGTAAAATCTTGTAAAATATTGCCATTTTACGACTTTAATAAAAAGTAAAATATTAAGAGAACATTTCTTCATCAAAATGTTAATATACTTTGTTTTACTGCTCGTTGAATGGAAATATAATAATTTTCACATATAATTTTTCCACTGCAAAGAACAAATAAAGAGAATCTTAAATCTTTAGCAAAACGAAGGGAAAAACCTCTTAATTTCAATTTATAATACCTGGTAAATGACCTGTTTAACATCAGCGTGGAAAGCAAGCTTAATCATTTCACGAAAAGCGAAATGTAGCCTGATTTTTAATTACCGTAAAATATTCATGGTTTCGCTTAATTGTTCTTTCTTTCTTTGACTGCGGTTAAAAGGAAAGAGAGGAAGAAAGAGAACTATAAAGGGTAAATTATTTAACGGCGGGAACAGGTCTTCTCATTAATCATGGCCCCATTGGCGCGGTACATTCCGCAGGGTTGCATAAATCTTCAATCAACATCTGTCCTTTGCTCTGAATTACAATTAAAGGCGATTGTTCCCTTTCCCAAAGACAGGCAGGCATGCAAGCCGCCAACTGCTAAACTTTCTTAACTGGCAAAAAAATTGCTTTAACCCTTTCAAGAGTAGGGGTTTTGAATGTTTTTTTTTTTTTTTTTTTTTTTTACACAATTCTAAGTCCGTGTTCTAGAACTCCACTGCTTTCAATTACCAGTAGTGATTGTGACATCAGCATTAGAATGTTCAGTTAATAACATTCTAATCACATGTGTGTGATCTCACACCTTAAAGGGTTAACCGTAACATCACAATGGAGCATGATAGGACACTTAACTTAAAGTGAGAGTCATGTAGGCTTCTGTGCTACATGACTCACTGTCCACCACATCAAATAATACCGGAGTAGTCAATTCCCTTCCTGGAGGGCCAGAGTGCGTCCAGGCCATTGTTTCCATCAATTTCATTGGCTCAATTAACTAATTAGTTATGCACAGCAAACCCAATTCGCTCGTACATGAGACCACAGTGAAACACTGCCTACAGGGCCACAAGAACAGTCCAGAGCTGCCATTCACAAGCTCATTAATAAATGCGGCTAAAATGTCAGATCGCACAAATGAATGAGCTGATTGCATAATTAGGAACAGAAGCTGGCACGGAATTCAGAAACGGATACGGTCCCCTTCGCCAAGCTGTGAAATACGACATCTTTGGCGTGGGGAAAAGATCTGAGGGGAAGCTGACTCAATAGACAGTGCATTTGCATCCAAAATGCTTCACGACGTTTCTCAAGTTGTGATGATTAAAAATACGGGTGGTATTCCTTAAAGTGACAGGCTGAGCGTGAGCCGATGAACTCTAGACCCGCGAGCTTTAATACGATTTCAAGACGCGTTACCGATTCCTTGCCACATACCCTATTAGCTCTTATCTGAAGATGATGCCCGAGAAAATGACTACGATGACACTCACAGTGCGACCTACAGTATCAGAGCGTGACGCGACAAAGCGCGTGCGGAGAATTAAGCGAGGGGACGCGTCATGCGGCGAATTCCTGCGTTGCTATTCTTTTCGTCCGCAGTTAATAGCGGAGAAAACCGCGGAAAAAAACGGCACAGGACGCAGACCGGCACCTCGTGGAAGCCGAGCGTCCGTAAAACGAACCCCTTTTTCCGAAGTAATGGAGAAAAAAAAAAAGGATCCGCGGTTGCCGCGGCGCTCTCCGGGAACCGTAAAAGGTTATCGGCGAGCGTTTATAACGGACTAACTGGCAGGGGGGGGGGGGGGGGGGGGGGGGGGGGGTGTTATCGGTTTGACATTTCTGTCAGGGACGCTATTCGAACCAGCGGATGAGCCTGACAAATACCAGCGCTGTCACCGTGCCGGGTTTTAATTACACCTCTCCGGGTCTGTCGGAAGGGGGGGGGGGAGCTGTGAGCGGAGCTTAATCAGCCGGAGAGCAAAGGCTGGGGGGCCGCCCACGCGCCTTTCAGACGGGGGTTTTTTTTTAAACGGCCTCCACGAAACGGGGAGCGTTAAGCGCGAAAGAGGCGAGCCGCGAGGACCGTGCGCTTCTGCGGGCGAAAGTGATTGTGCTCCGTACGCGTTCGCGTGGAGTTGACGGAAGTCCACAGACGTCTGACCCCCTTTTCCTGTTGATGTTGAAAAACTTTATCGGTGTTCCAACACACTTTGGATTTTAGATACAAAAAAGACCCACCATCTTCCATTGACGCCCATGTCAATTCTATATTGCACATTGTGGAATATTTTTTTAAATAGCCTATAGTCTACCTGAATCAACACAACATCTTCCATTTGTAAGCCATCCAAATCACTTCTTTCACATTGCCATGTGCAGCTCCGTGCTGTACTGTCATATTCCACATGACAAAGAGATGAAGCCTAAAGATTATGCAGCTGGAATTTAATAAACATTCGCCCTTAACTTTGATAGTTAAACCCGTTTTATCTATTTTTTTTCACAATCAGTTTGGCAATTTCGGCTATGACTAAAAACAACGGAAGAAAAAGTGTGACACTTACCTCTAAGTTAAGGTCAGATGTTGACTGTATACAGACTGTATATATGTGTCTGTGTGTGTGTGTGTGTGTGTGTGTGTGTGTATGTGTGCGCGCATGTACATGTGTGGTGTGTGTGCTGTATGTAATAAAAGAAGCTAGAAAATGAGGTAAAGGCTGCTACTGGGACTCACCCCGCCTGACAGGGACTGCGCCTGGCCCAGACCAGCCCAGTCACAGTGTTCCGCTCCCCGGGGGCTGCGCGTGTCCTCTCCCTCTGTTTCAGAGCAGTTCAGTTAGCGCAGCCGTTTCTCGTTCACGGACGACATGAAACTCACGTTCAAAATGCGAGGAGTCTTCAGGCGAGGGTGCAGACTCCTCCAATGAGAAGGCTTGAGGAAGTGTGCTTTTCTAGCTGCTGGAAGTGGCCTTTGTATTCAGAGCGGCTACGACCAACACCAACCCCTGCGGTTAACCAGGCTGTGCAGCAAAGCAGGATTACGGAGTTAGCTGGATAACTGAGTAAAACCCGGAACGGCTCTTTTTACTTCAGTCCATGTTCCAGATTTGGGAGGGTTCCGGGTTTTACTCGGCGCAGTTATCCGGCTAACTCCGTGCTTCAACAAAAATATTTTCTGTTGATACGTTTAACAGGGTTCAGTCTTTGCTGCATAACAGAGCTAATGGGACCGAAAAAGACCGTTAAACAATCAAATATCATCTCACGCCAAAGGCATTAGGCCGTGACATCGCGTAATAACAGCCAAATGGATTAAGGTAAGCAATAATTTGATTTATTTTCCAATGATCACAATTAATACACATGTATCTGCCTCCAGGACTGCAGAGGGCATCTGAAACCAGGGGCGTCGACGTCGAACAGGAAACACGGAGAAAACGTACAGTTTTTTTATTTACAGCACATTCGTGGAGAACAAACCGAAATCGTATGAAAAGTAAGAAATGGTAACCTCTGCTGCCGCAGAGCGGGGATGACATTCGCTTCCAGGAGTGGTCCATCGCCTGAAGACTGAAATATAGGCAGTAATGCAAGATGCTGTTTTGGCGTTATTACCAATTTAAAGGAAGCAATATAAAATAAAATAAAAAAACACCTTAAGGCCTGTCGAAAAACAACACCCAAATGACTAAAGGCGAACTATGCAGGATTTTTAGCCTTGATGTGGTCCTGTGTTTACAATCAAAGAAGTCTTTTCCTCAGCAGGCTGCCAGACTTCAGCTATCTAGCTACCTAACGTACCGTAGCAAGCTGGATTGCTAGAGTGTAAAGACAAAGATTGCCAGTGCATAGATATGCCTTAGCATGGTTGTTTGATAATATTTTCACGGTAAAAATCCAGCATAGTATTAAGAATCATAACTCCCCTGTCCTTTTTGTAAATTCAAGTCAACAGCCATGGCGCAAACCTTCCCTCAACGTTTCGCTGACGTTGAAGTGATGCGATAACGCGCCAACGATACAAATGTAAATCACGTCGACACAATGTTTTGGGTTCCAGCTGTGTCAACAGCATTCTCCCAACCTGAAATGGCCACTGCCTGCCCCACCTGGGAACTGAGATGATAAAAGTTAGCACCTGTAGCTGGAGAAATGGCCGTGAAAGTCAGCGCGCTCAACCTACGCGTAAAATATTAAAGTCGATGACAGATTCCGTGGGCAAGAGCCAAATCCCATTTGGATAAATCTGGGGGAGGAATCATCACAGATTTTCAATAGCAACCAGATGGTGAGCTCTCGCACTTCTTGAATCCTCTCTAGCACTCTCCAGGATCATACTCCGTTATCCTAGGGATTGGGGGGGGGGGGGGGGGGGGGGGGGTGGCACTGTAGATGCAGCAGTGTGTGGTTTCCTTCCAGAAGATTTGCATCTTGAAACAAGGTGTGTGGACTATTAAGCCAATCCAAACATGTAAAAGGTGAAACGCACTACAAACCAGATGACGCTCACCCTCCAGGACTTGAGATTGAAACTGATTGATTGACTGATTGATTGACTGACTGATTTTATTTTTGGGTAAAGGAATCCACACATAACTGGACTCCTGCTCTGCTCTTGTGAGTTGTAAGGGCTTCAGCTTTAACAGTGGGGGGGACATACCTTTTAATGTTAGGAACACAGAGCCGCAAGCGAGCCGCGACTTCTATGAGCCCCCCCCCCCCCCGGGGGAACGGTCACCCGGACGTGGCCCCGCTGAGCTGCGATCCCTCTGCTGCCCTCTCTGCTTTCCACCTGTCTGAATAAAGTTTTTTAAAAAACCAAAGGCCAGGCCGTCCGCCCTCCTTTTACAAAGGAAATAAATGATTGCTTTGTGCGTTAGGAAGCCATGGAATGAAGCCCTTACAATCTCATGCCCTGAACGAGTCCAGATGGTGCATTTGATTGGAGCAGAACGCCGCTGAGCTCATCTGTCGGGTCTCTTAAACACGCCCACTCTGATGCCTGGGTGCTGGTCCGAAGGACTGGCCGCCTATTCATGAAGCGTCTCTGATCCAGGAACAGGTTTCCCTTCGCCGCATCCTAACCCTTTCCTTTTGTCAGCGAAATGCTCAAAACTGATCCAAGATCAGTACTTTACCAACACTGGCCCCGGGCTGTAAAAAGGAGCTTCAGGCCGCGGGACCTCTCTGGAGAAAACGATGATGAGCAGGCGAGAAGGAAAAGCCACCGGAAAAGGCTGCAGTGGGCAGGTTGCCTGGGAAACCGAACGCGTACAAAAACTGCAGTCGGGTTTATAAACGGTGAAAAACATCTCCCGTCACGTTCTCCTCATAACAAAAGTGCCACATTGAACGAGGCAATTAAGAGTTTCCCCACACGCGGAGGGGCGGGGCGGGGCAGGGTGGGGCGGGGCAGGGCAGGACGGAGCTCATACGGTGGTGACGGACAGGAAGGCGCGGGGCTCATACAGTGGTGACAGACAGGAAGGGGCGGGGCTCATACGGCGGTGACGGACAGGAAGGGGCGGGGCTCATACGGCGGTGACGGACAGGAAGGGGCGGGGCTCATACGGCGGTGACGGACAGGAAGGGGCGGGGCTCATACGGCGGTGACGGACAGGAAGGGGCGGGGCTCATATGGAGGTGGCGGACAGGAAGGGGCGGGGCTCATACGGCGGTGACGGACAGGAAGGGGCGGGGCTCATACGGCGGTGACGGACAGGAAGGGGCGGGGCTCATACGGTGGTGACGGACAGGAAGGCGCTGTGCACGCCGGTGTCCTCCGGTCTCCGGGCCCCGTGGCTCATCAGCTCCTGGATGGTCATCCAGTTGTCCAGAATCTTCCGCCTGCGCTTCCTCATCATCTTCCTGCGGCTGAGCTCCAGGATGGAGACCTCCTTCCGGCCCCCGCCCCCCCCCTCGCCCCCGCTCTGTGGGCTCTCCCTCAGGCTCTCCAGCCGGCTCCTCATCATGAACTCCCTCCGGCGCCGCTGCTCCGGGCCCGCAGGAGGTGCTGCTTGCGCTCCTCCCTGCTCCAGTAGCGGCCCAGCTTCAGCTCGCTGGCGGCGTCGTCGTCCGTGGTGGTGCCCCCGCCGCCGCCGCCGCGCTCCTCGCGGATCTTCAGGGCGCGCTCGCGGAGGAGGCGGTCGCGGGCGGGCCGCCGGGCCGGGCAGCGCTGGGCCCTCCACTCGGCGCGTGGCGGCGGCGGCGGGGGGTCTCGGCACGCAGTCGGCAGACCAGGCTGGCTCTGCTGCACGGAGCTCTGGCAGCGGCGGGCGGGCGGCGGGACGTCGCCGTGGCGACTCGGGGGAGAGGCTCGGCGCGGGCGCGGCGGCGGTCCTGCTCAGGTTCCTCAGGTTGGCGGCGCTCACGGCGCTCTGGGCAGAGCGATGGCGGGAGCGGCGGCGGGCGGCGGCGGCGTGCTCCGGCAGCTCTCGGCCGTGTCGTAGGCGCTGGAGCTGTCCTTGTCGGCGGGGGCGGGGGGGCCGAGGGCGGGGCCAGGGGCCGGGCGGAGCCGGCGGGCCTGCATGATGCTCTGGCACTCGCGCTCGATGCTCCTCAGCTCCTCGCTGAGGAGGCGCAGCTCCCGCTGCACGCCCTCCTGCTCCGTCGCGCCGACCCGGCCCTTCACCTCCGCCCGCTGCCGCAAGCCCCCCCGCCCTCCCCCCTCCGCCTCCCCCGACGCGCGGGACGGGGCCCCCGGCTCCGGCTCCACCGGGTCCTGGGTGTTGGAGGAACGGGCGGTCGCGTCTGTGGCGGTCTCCTCTTCGTCCTCCTCTTCCTCACAGCCTTTGGGCTGAAATGAGAAGGATTCAGAGCAGGCGAGGCTCGGTAAGTCTGAGTCCAGCAAACGAAAACGGGTTCTGGCACCCGACTTAGCTGGGTACCCATGGCAACAAGTGTGGCCCAAATGACCAAACTTATCGGCAATATTATATCACCTCAACGTTGCCACATGCTTGAGTTATCACTTGCCAGTACATTACTAAACCCCCCCCCCCCCCATGTACCATTGACCCACATAGATTTTTACTACATTTTTCCTCTCCCAAAAACCCCCCACATCTGGTGGATAACCCCCCATCTGGCAACCTTATTCTAATCCCTCCGCTGGTGTCTGTCTGCTTTTGCTGTCAATCACTCCGTAAACGGCTTGTTTTACTTAGACTGCTGTTAATTGTTTGTTATGCCAATTGTACCCAGTTTCTTTTGAAACGCGGAGCGCGTAATCAAGTGATGAAGAGGGAGTGTGTAATTAATTTGCAAGCTAACAATAACACCCTTACTTCAAAAATCAATTTTAATTAGTAAGATAGATGTTGGATTCCCCCACCATGCCTTGCAGTCTGTTCAGACAATTCAAAGTGCCAAGGACATATGGTACATTACCAGCAGCATACTGTAAAGATGCTCACCGTCCTAATCCACACATACTTGTATTTCACAGTAGGTTCTTGGAGAAAAAAACATTAAGCAGACCTGAAGGCCTGGGCCATTTAAATGGTGAGGTTTATATTAATAACACGATGAAGGGAACTGTGCTTTTAAGCTGATGGTTTAACTGCTGCCCCAAGCATGGTTTAACGGCCAAAATTAAGGTAGGTTGCCCAATTTTGTGCTGAAACACACTGGAAGTTTAGTTTGTTACCATTTGCTTTGTCGTTGAGCTCTTCATTTTCAATCAATGGCTTAGCTGCAATTGCCAGGTGCCCACGCTTTCAGCATTTAAAAACTTAAGTACAGTACAGACCAAATGTATTAGGCCAGGTTTTTTCTTTATTTTTTAAAAACCTTAGGTAGAGAAGGGTTTCAGAAAATATATGCACATTTATTGAATAAATGTGTGTGTGTGTGTGTGTGTGTGTGTGTGTGTGCGTGCATGCATGTTTATGACTTGGGAAACTGTTCCCACGCATCTCCCCAATGCAGAACAGACCACTTCTATTCATCACAGGCCAGTACACACACACACACACACACGCACGCACACACACACATACACATGCACACACACACACGCACGCATGCAAGTATAATTATTTGGGTGATGGGTGACATTAAGGGTCTAAGTGACCCTTATCTGTTGTACCGTTGATCGTTTTCAACTTGTCTGAGGGCACTTTAGATAGAGTATCTGCTAAAGAAATGCAATATAGCAATGCATCAAACCGGAATGTATTACTGTAGCTTAAAGGTCCAGTAAACTGGATTCAAATTGTGGTTATATTCCCCAGAAATGACAACTGAACATGCCGTTAAAACTGAAGATAATTTCATGTGTATTAACGGTGGAACACTGAGCTGCTGTGCGCTAACATTAGCCTCCACAGCAGTCCCAGACTCCGGGCATTTCACCCGAATAAAGAAAGGCTTTGATTCCGCACGTCTAAGCCTAAAAGCTATTTAATTATCGCTGGCTGACGGTAGGCCCGCTTGCTTGTCCATCACGCGTCAGTTCAGTGGCAACCGCTGCATGAAAAGGTGCATTGAAGGGGCGGACAATGCATCCAGAAACATACACTTTCCTGCTGTGTGCGATGTGTCAGTGTCGGAAAAGCACACTTCTGTGTTAGAAACACATAATTTCGTGCATTCTTGTCCAGACACTTTGTGTAAATTACGAGACGTGGTCGTCCACGCGTCTCAGGAGCTGAAGGTCCGGTTAGTCTGGAGAATCTGTGAGCGCACCACCTTCGCAGCTTTTCAGCGGAAGCGAACCCTAACCCCTAACCCACCTGCTGCTCTCCGCTGCTCGTGCGCTGGTCCTCCTCCTTCCGCTGCTCTTCCAACATCTCCATCTTCAGCTCCTCCAGGAAGCGGCTCTGCTCGTCGTCCAGCCACCCCTCCTCCAGCTGAGGGCGAGAGAGACAGAGTGCGCAGGTCGAAGGGTTAGAGGGCAGGTCAAAAGTTAGGGCGCTGGGGAGTTCCGAAACCTATGGACCAGGAACACCCACTTCAACAAAACTGGACCAAGGCGAGGCAAGAGTGCACCAAGGGCTACATCGTGGGACCATTGCAAATACAAAAACATCACTATTTGTACTGCTGCTAATAAGGAATGCCAAAAAAGTTCAGTTTTTCTTGACATTGGCAAGAAAAACAGCCTTCTTGACAACTGTATAAAAGACAGAAGAGGTTGTTCTTATTTTCCTGAACTTCCCACTCAACCATGGTTCTGCTTTCCAAAACTCAAGGAATTCCAATAAATCACCAAAGATACGTCGATGAAAACTTCTAATGACTATTCACCGGAAAATAAACTTGGCGCACTCTGATAATGAAGAAGACTAGCAGGCAGAAATTATGGCTTTGTGCAGAGGTTATTACTGTGGATAGCCTAGCTCAGTAATGCAGTCCACACTCAAGCAATTATTTCTGCCTAGGAGTCTTCTTAATTATCGGAGCGCTCCAACTTTATTTTCCGGTGAATAGACACTGGAAGTTTTCAGCTGTATATTTTCAATGGTTTATGGAGTCTGTAGTTGTGAAGCACCCCCCCCCCCCCCCATTTCTGTAGTCATTAAGCGCGGAAGACACATCGAGACTCAATTCCAATAAATATTCCGAGGTTTAAATTTGCGGTTCCTACGGGCAGACCCGGTTTTGATTAAAAGGGAAGCGGAGTCCGCGGACGCTCTGAGAACAGCGGCGGTCAGGAGCCCGACGGTTCCCGTTCAGTCGCTTCGCAGCCTGGCGCCAATTATTCTCCCGCTCCAGAAGAAAGAAAAAAAAACATAAATCACAGAGAGACACCAACCCTATGGCACTCTCCAGAGCTCCGCCTATCACTGGCCTTTGCTAAATCTACTCTCACAGACGCCAGCCGCTCTGTCGGATTTTCTCGCGCGCGACGCCTTGTTAGCGATCCTCCGAAGCGGGTTTGAGGGGGGAATTCCCTCGCCTGTCCTCTGTCCGGCCCGTGATCTCATTGGCCCGTCTCCCTGCTCGCTCACCTGTATCTCGCACGGCCTGCGCTGCCCGCTCGCCGCCCCTCACCTGTATCTCACTTGACAGAGGTGGCAGAGGTGGAAAATCCTAGTTCAGAAATTAGGAGCTCTTCCCAGTATCTTGTTCCAATCCCCCCCTGGATTTTGCTGATTAGGACAGTTCTTCAGCCAGGAGGAGGAACTAATTAGTGAAACCAGCTGGCCAAGTTCAAGGGTGAAAGAAACACATCACAGGACTAGTACTTTTTCGGGCCCCTGGACTTTCCCCCTCGGGACTGCGGTCCCCTGTTTTCCGCCTCACCTGTATTTCAGGCCTGGCCACCAGAAGCAGGATGTTTCGGCAGTCCTCGTTGGACAGCGCGGTCACCGCCTCCTCCCTGTTCTGGACGTCCTGGCCGTTGATCTTTCCAAAAAAAAAAAACACACAGACAGGAGCGTTCATTCCTTTCCAGGTCCTGTTCCACTCAATGTGATTCATTTCCCCTAGGCCAGGGGTCTTGCGACCTTCGTTCACACAATAAAAGGCCCAGCGTTAATTCAACTCTAACAGCGTACCTATGAGTCCAATAGAGGAGTTAATTAAACGCTGAACATTTTGCTGTGTAGAAATGTTTATGTTAAAATCCTCAAATGTGAGGGGGGGTCCTGTGGCGTAGCTTGTTTGTCTTGCCCCCCATTCTTCCTGTCTTCCTACACCGTTCTGCCCAATAAAGCTGAAAAAGCCCTGAAAATGTGGGTTTTAAAAAAAACACCACAAATAAGCATATGGTGTTGTATCACTGGTGATGCAGTAAGCGATGATGCAAATGGTGACACACGAACTAACAGCATATACCTCTCTGGGCTTATGCGCTGAGGGTGTGAGTAAAATGGGGGGGGGGGGGGGGGTGTTGATGTCATGTGACCTCTAAAATAAAATGTGGTCTCTGGCTGGGAGACGCTTCCTTACCTGTAAGATCCGATCCCCTTCCCGGATGCGTCCGTCCCTGGCGGCGACGCTGTCCGGGCCCACCTGCGTCGGGTAAAAAATGCGGTTCGGTCACAGACGACCGAAATGACAGAGGCGGACGTTTCTTCAAAAAGAGTTCGGTTACAAACCAGCAGCTAAATCAAGAGAAAAGCCTTTGCTGCTACTACTACTACTAAGTCATGAATGTCTGTCACAGACACCTTCTTCGGTGTGAATGTCCCGCTTTCCCACTTCATATTTTCAAGCTTCTTCATGATGATCATTTCCAAAAAGACACGATCAAGAAGAATGAAACATTTCCAAAAAAAAAAAATAAAATAAAAATAAATAAAAATGAACGAAAAAAAAAAAACCTCAAACGCCACCAACAAAAACATGTTCAGAGCCAGCACCAGAACGCGATCTGAACGCATGCATTTTTAATGAGGCTGATTCCCATTTCCCTTTCGTCCGCCGTCTAAAAACAGCACCCCCCCCGCTTCGCCGTTCGCCGTCGTTCGGAAACGCCGCCGCCACCGCCGCCGAGCGCTCGCGACGTTCCGCCGGCCCTCCGGCCTCGTGGGCGGTTCTCCCCCCGGCGGCAGGAAGCCGTCGGAACGCCCGTCTTTCGGAAAGAGAGAGGGCCGTCGCTCTGAAACCGTGGGGCCCGCGGCGCGTGGCGAGAGGTGTAAATGAAAGTGCCCTTTCCACTCCGTAGGCCATTAGAGAAGGCGCCGCTCTGAACCAATGAAAAAACCCGCAGTTAAACCGTACGGGGAAGATGGCGGCACCTCACCCTCCGTGTGTGATTCATCCCGCCTCGGTGTTTAAAATGGCGGAGGACCTCGGCGGGTTTAACATCTCCCAAAAGGTTCTAGCAGGTTCTAACTTTTAATGGAGTTCAATCCATCAGCTCTAGCACATTACCCTTATTTCTGAGTCAACAGATTTTTGGAAAACTTTAAGCCTTCATTTTTTTATTCTTACAGTAAAACATGACGAGATTCAGTTAACCCAGGTCCTGCTGATCTGCCGTCCTGTAGGTTTTCATTTCAACCCTAATTTGGCACACCTGACTGCTAATTAGCAGCTCAATGAGATCTCCAGCTGCTGAATGAGCCGTGCTTTGTTAGGGTTGGAGTGAAAAACCTACAGGATGTTAGATCTCCGGGAACAGTGTCGGTTGCCGCAGAGAGTTAACACATTGCCGGAAGATACTTTGAGAGTTTGAGAACTGAATAATGCAATATTTGCCACAAATATTTAAGTACAAAAAGGGTACTGTTTTGTTGGATGAATATGGTTGCACACACACACACACACACACACACACAGAGTCTCTCCTTTCTCTTTCACACACACACACACTACCAAAAAATGCTTTGAAGTACTCTATGTAATGTAATGTAATGTAATATCTTTGTGTTAATGAGCGTAAAAGATAAGATTCCCTATATGCCGGGGATCCCCTGTCGGTCCGCACACACTGTCTTTGAGAGAGAGGAAGAGATTCCAAATAAAAATAATAAAATTGTGATATTTAGTAGAAGGTCTAATTAGGTGTAACGGGAGGTTCGCTGCATAAATGCATGGCCAAAAAGTCTGCCAGAGCTGCGTGATGCTATCAAGACAGCATGGGCCGAAATGCCTAAGGAATGTTTCCGGCACCTTGCTGAATCCATACCGCAAAGAACTCAGGCTGTTCTGGAGGCAAAAACGCAGTCTAATGTAAAAAAAAAAAAAAAAAAACGACTAAAAGGACAACTCTGACGGCGACTAAAAGGACAACCCCGACGACGACTAAAAGGACAACTCTGATGGCGACTAAAAGGACAACCCCGACGGCGACTAAAAGGACAACTCTGACGGCGACTAAAAGGACAACTCTGACGGCGACTAAAAGGACAACTCTGACGGCGACTAAAAGGACAACCCCGACGGCGACTAAAAGGACAACTCTGACGGCGACTAAAAGGACAACTCTGACGGCGACTAAAAGGACAACCCCGACGGCGACTAAAAGGACAACTCTGACGGCGACTAAAAGGACAACTCTGACGGCGACTAAAAGGACAACTCTGACGGCGACTAAAAGGACAACCCCGACGGCGACTAAAAGGACAACTCTGACGGCGACTAAAAGGACAACCCCGACGGCGACTAAAAGGACAACTCTGACAGCGACTAAAAGGACAACTCTGACGGCGACTAAAAGGACAACTCTGACGGTGACTAAAAGGACAACCCCGACGGCGACTAAAAGGACAACTCTGACGGCGACTAAAAGGACAACTCTGGCGACGACTAAAAGGACAACTCTGATGGCGACTAAAAGGACAACTCTGACGGCGACTAAAAGGACAACTCAGGTGTCAGGTGTGCTTAAATGTTGATGTGGGCAAATGCAGCAACACAGTTACTCGCTGGTATTTACTAAAACAAATGTGGGCTTTAGTCTATCATAGGGATAGTTTACTTTCTCCTGGTTTTTCAATATTATTTCAGTTTTATATTTTAGTATTTCACAGTTTTACATGATGGATATTATAGATACTGGCAGAAGCCTCTGGTGTGTGGGCTTCGTAGTGGTAGTTGTTATTTTGCCTTTCTTATTTTTGGTGTTAACTCTGGGTGGGGGTACGCTCCGGTTCGCCGTGAGTGACTATTAAATTGGTCTCTCATTTGCGTTCACGGGTTTTGCCTTTAAAAGCCGCCTCGAGCCCGGTAACTACACTGAAGACTATGTTAGGTTTTAGTTAGATTTTCGTTGGGACCTGGGGGAAGTCAACGTATAGTGACTCAGCTTATCGTTGTAATTAGTGTGATTAGTATCACCTGTGATTTTGCTCAAGCGGAGGACGCTAGCACGAGAGAGCTTGTGGTTGTGTTTGGGTGAGTATGGAAATTTGCTACATTTCTACCTTTGCAGTTTGTTTTTGAATATGCAATCGGTAGCTGTGTTTTCGCATGTTAATTAGTGACATTTCCATGTTCGTGGCCGTTCGTTTGTTCGTGCTCGTAATATTAGCAAACCTAGCGTGTTCACATTTCGTGCTGGTTTTATGCTGAAAAGGCGGTTTGTATTTGAAAGGGCAGCTGCCGCGATTCTGGATTCTCTTTGTAGGCTGGTTTACAGGAGTGTGCCCCTTATCAGACCCCCAAAGGAAACCGGAGACCGTTTACGGTAATGACAGGGAGCCACAGCAGGGTTTGACAGAGAGACAGCTACGGGCCCGGCGCTGCACAGTCGCAAAACATTCTATTGGACCAGCGTCGTGTAAACCTTAGGCTTTCCATAGGCAGCCCAATCGCGTTCGGTGTTGTTGGAAAGCCGATGTCACGGGGAGCGAGCTGGAGTCATCGACGGTGTGGCGCAGCGGGCGCTGAATGGAGATCTTGGGGACGCCCTTCGAAAGCGAACGGTCATGAGTCAGCAGGCAGCTGTGCTGCACGGGTGAATAACCGGGCGCACAATCAGGCTCTCACCTCGCTGACGTATATGCCGGCGTCCTCCTCCTCCTCGTCCGTCCTGTAGCACAGCGTCAGGCCCAGCTTCTCCTGGCTGTTCAGCCGACACAGCTCCACCTCCTGCAGAGCACCAGGTCAGTCAGGGGGCAGGGCTACTGGCCGTACTGAAATACTGAGTTAGGGGGCGGGGCTACAGGCTTTACTGAAATACTCAAAACCACTTACAATCCCCAAAAAACATGTCACGGTACGAATAACCATTTAGAGCCTTTTCTGTCGTAAAGCATAATACTTACATTTAAAAAATAAAAATAAAAAAAATAAAAACATTGGTATGGAATTGTGTCACAAATCAATATCCCTGGTGTGAGATAATCTTCCGAAACAAAGCTGGTGAATAAGTTTACGCTCCAAGCACAGTCTTGGTTGTCGCTTACGGGAACGCCAGAGCGGAACTGTGCCGGAAACAAAGCGCGACCGCGGAGGCCATTTTGTTTCACGGAGTTTAAACGCTTCCGTCCGCTTGCGGCTGCTTCGGGTGACGTTAACGTCCAAAATGTCCATCTGAAGGAGTCACCGCATGTCCCCGTCTCTAATCGCGCCCGCCGCTCTCCTCGCCGCAGGCAAGCGCCGGTTCGTTAGCGATTAAAAACCGGCGTCCGAGTGAACTTGAGGCTGCGTTTACGCTGCGCGCGTACGTAACTACCCGCCGTTCGCGCCGGCCGGCCTCGATTTCACCCGAGGAAAAAGACTCAGTGCTCCTGCTGAGGAACGACTCAACGGACGGAGCGGAAGCATCGGCGCGTTTTCACGAAATCATCAACGAAAGGGCGGACCGCGGAGAACGCGGGACGTGCCGAAGGAAGCCGCGCGTCCCGAGGGAGAGACACTCGGGAGTTTATTAGTCGCGCGTCTGGCAGGGTTATATGCGTCAGACGAGCTCAAACGCACGCAAAATAAAACTGCCGGTCCGCCCGAGGACGACCCGCGGCAGTCGGAATACGTTCCCCTCTGCTCCGGTTTCAGTGTCTGCGCCACATCTGGGTGGTTTTATCTCCGCGTTTCGGCCGATTAGCACGTTTGAGCACGTCCGCCTAGCCCTGCCGGGCGCCCCCGTGAACGCTAATGCTAATAAAACCCGTGCTAATAAACGATTTCCGCGGTTACGCGGGGCGCTCGTGTGTTTCCCTCCTTTTTTTAATTAATTCACTTCATCGTAAAAGTGCGGCGGGCATGTTTGTGGTTGTGGTTATGGGGAAGGCAAATTTAATGCAACTCCACATCCTGGTGACAAAAGCCTGAAGCCTGTAGAACTGAAGGTCTGCCAAGGACATAGGTGTTGGGAGGGACTGAACATCTCTTGGCTTGGCTAACCATGATATTGCTACATCATTTTTTAATACCCTAGTATTAACAGTAGGTGAGTCCAGTACCCCGACAGCACAAATATCAGTTGGAGGGGAGCACCTCTCTTTGGTCAAAATACAGGCATAAACTATTTACTTGTGAGGGGGACAGGGGACTAGGTGAATCATCCGGATTCTTCTACAGGCCAGAAGTGAGGCGAATGCGGTAAGACCTAGACGTCCACCCGCCCAAGGACACTGGGTTCAGAACCAGCACCTCAAGAAGACTAAAGTTCTGCATCAGCTCACAGATCAATGCCCCGGGCTCGAAAGAACGTTTCTGAGATGGAGAACAACTGGTAGCCATGGGAAAGCCTTTGATACGGGTCAGTCGATCACATTAGCCCGTAAATGTGTCAGATAGGAAATGGATCAGAAACCTCATTGTGGATGATCAGCAGAACCCCCCCCCCCTCCCCATTATCGCTGTGAAATTAAACTAGGTATACATGCGAATGATCCAATTATTATGTAGACAATGGCGACAAGAACAAACCGTTTCATTTCATCAGCGAGAACGTCGGACCGTGAAATTGAGACGCCATTTTAAAGCTGATGACATTACAGAACGGCGGTATTACCCCTATCCTCTGAGAGAGAGAGAGGTGCTCACTCTGTTTGCCCTCCATCCCTGCTCTCTGTCACCCTGTTTAAATTCCACCCCTCTCCCGCGGCCGCCGATGACGCGCGGTGGCTCCGATGGCGGTGGGGAGATACGAGGCGCGGCGCTCTGACGGGGGGGGGAGAAGCTATCTCGATTCGGCTGACACCTGACCCCCCCCCCCCCCACCCCCCATCTCCTACCCCACCCCCCTGGGATTGGCTTATTCCGGGCGAGCCCGGCGAGAAGAGGCGGGAGATGGGAGATCGGACCCGAGCGTGCGGGCGAGACCTGCCGGTAAATTAACGGCTCCGATTGGGCGATTCGGGGGCGACTGGGTGCTGCCGCGGTGATATCGCGTCTTTGACAGCGAGGGACCGGGGAAGAGCGGATGGGAGTGTGTGTGTGTGTGTGTGTGGGGGGGGAGAAGCGTTTCCTGCGCCGATTCAATGTGAAGTCCGAAGAAAGCAAGCCAATCGCTGGCTTGCGGGGAGAAAACAAAACCGAGCTAATGAGCAGGACACCCGGCCTTCTACACTTCTTCGCGCTCGCTTACCTCGTACTCAAACTCGTCCGCCCTCTCTCCGCTGGCGGGGGTGTGAGAGAGGTACTCCGTGCCCTCGTAGAACTCCTGCTCCACGGTCTGCAGTGAGTGACAGCTGTCCGGAGACAAGGGGGGGGAGGGGGGGATTAAACTCACAATCTTGGGGAAATAAAGTGTCAGTGATCTTTAATTTGTCTGAAGCCAGAGTAAAACATTTCATAAACAGCTTCACTCGGGTCTACACAGTAACCTTGTGGGTTAAAGTATTTAATGCATTTCAGACACTTTCACTCAACTGTAGACAGTAAACCTTATGG
>CM045901.1:9065894-9068394 GCA_025169545.1 Anguilla japonica | reverse complement strand
TGAACTCGTCCCGTCAAAGAAAGGGACCTCCACCAGAGCTCCGTTCCAGACGGTTCTTCCTAAATGTCACCGGTAATATTAAAGGGGGGAGAATTCGCAGGGGCTCCTGTGATGGGGTTCGTGGGGGGCCCCCCCCCTCCTCCTCAGGCCGTCCCGTGCCTGTCCCTGAACGGTGCGGAGCCGCGGCGGGGGTTAAGCGCTAGCGCCACAGCTTCTGAACCCGCAAATCACGCCATCAGCAGCTCACGCTCACAATCAGCTGCTTCAGCGGGCCTGGAGCTCAGAGAGAGAGAGAGAGGGGCTCTGTGTGATAACTGACTTTAACACATATACACACACACTCGCACACACAGACAGACACACACTCGCACACACACAGACAGACACACACTCGGACATGCACACACACACTCATGCACACACACTCACACTCACACACACACACACTCATGCACACACACTCACACACACACACACACACACACACACACACACGCACTCATGCACACACACGCACTCATACACACGCACTCACACACACACACACACGCACTCATACACACACGCATGAAAAAACTCTCTATGCCACAGGGAATCTCTGAGACCAATACACACACACACACACACACACACACCGGATGACCTGCTCCCTGCATCATGGAGAGAGAGGGTCTGACTCTGACCGCCAACGTCGCAGCTCGTAATGAGCATGTAGTCAGAGCTCAAACAGCCAGCCCCACCAGACACCGCTTGTTCTTACCATCTTATGAAGAGCAGGGGGGGGGCTGGACTGCTGCCCTATCATCCAGCTGCGGCAGGTCGTTCCATTTAATTCTGCATCAAATATTCATTAAAACGGGGGGGGGGGGGTTGTGATCGAACAATTAATTTTACGGTGAGGGAGTTTGGTACGGAAAACTGAGTTTTCGTTCGTCGTGTGCAGGCACATTCACCCTGCGTACCACCCTGCGTCATATAAGCATACGACACCTGCGTAATGTACAAATATGACTTCCTGTGGGGAAAAAAACGACACAAAAATAGCCTAAAGCCTATGTGTTCTAAGGTAAGGAAAGGCACTCAAATGTGAGACGGGCTCAACAACGCCTTCGTCTATTCGCTCCTGAAAATAAAGTCCAACAAAACGACCGATTTGATTGGACAGTTTCCACCTGCGACACTTCGCAGAGCTGGATTTACACAGAAGGCCAATTTCTCCTCTGAGTAAAACTCATTTTGAGGGGGCTTCTCGCCCGAGGTCGGGGGGTCGGGGGGCCGGGGGGACTGAGCCGGGTCTGAAAAGGTCACCGGCGCACTTATTGGGATTTTGTAACGAATGGAGGAGGAAAAGGTCAATTCATCAGTTCCCCGTTAGATCCTCAAATCCCTTCCTAAAGATTTAGTGGATCGGGCCGATAAACTCATTGCCTGTATCTCTCGTCATGTGACTGCTAATGTCTACAGACAGGTGTTTCACAACACAACAGCAAAATTTCAGTAAGTCAGATTTTGTATACCTTTTGGGCTATTCCTACACATACATAAATACATACAGGTATAAAATAACTATTCGTACAGTACTTGAGTTACAAAATAAGGCTGTTAAAATAAAAAGTGAAATGAACTAAACAAAATAATCATTGAACAATACGGTAATAAAAATAGCTGCAAGATTTAAAGCAAGATGGGTTTTATGTACGTATACTGTACACAGTCATGTCACTTATGGCTCGCTGTATGGAGCTCACATACTCCAGGGGGCTCTTGGTCAGATTACAGTTCCCAGTAATTGGTCTGTACTCAATGACACCGACCTCATAATTGAGTTGGTGGAGAGGGCTGTCACATTGTCTTTGTCTGCTCTAGTAGTGGGGGGGGGGGGGGGGGTGGAGAAATCCACGGAAATGTTTGTCACCTGGTGAAACTACCACGCACAAGATGGATGCTCGGCATTTCTCTGCAATCGAGAGGCGACGCTTTCGAAACATCTCGACCCAGATTAAAAGCCGAGACGACGGCGTCCATTACGGACGGCGTCCCGGCTGAGCTGGTTAGGCGTCGTCGGCCGTGGTGTTCCCCGTAACGGCGCCGTCGGCCTGTTTCAGAAGGGGCTGCGAGGCCCGTGCTGTATCTCAGGGTAATCTCCCCGCTGGACACCGGATCAATCAGCCCACACATCAGTCTCCCGCCGCCTTAACGCTGCTCTCTCCGGTTTAATGGGGGAGCAGCATCGCTCAGAACAGCGTAATGGGGCCGGGGAGATGGACGAGCGGGTCTGCAGCTAACAGCCAGGAGCTCTGCAGGGGACACGGGAGGGCTGGAGTTCAGCAGTGCCACCCCACTGCCACGCGCACACACTGTATACACACACACATACACACACACTGCATACACACACACACACACACACACACACACACACACAGACTGCACACACACACACACACACACACTGTATACACGCACACACACACACATACATACACACACACACACAGAC
>CM045901.1:9033394-9060894 GCA_025169545.1 Anguilla japonica | reverse complement strand
TAAAATAATAATAATCAGAAGGAGGAAAGGGATTTTCTAGATGGATTTTACATTATATGCCGTATGAACAGTAGTGTAGGAAGCTGCGAATCATTTAGACAGATGATCAGTGCTTCTTCTAACCCGTTTGAAGCCTCGGTAACCTTGACAACAAACACCACAGAGCGCGCTGTCAAAAAATGAAATAAATAACCGCTCATCGTTCGTCCGCTGAGACTCGACTACGTGCCTTCAGGACGCAGAGCAGAGCAGCTCGAGTTTTTACCAAAAAGCAAAACGAACAGAGGCAAATAAACGGCGAGCGAGGTGAAGCCCCGAAGGAACAGATCTATTAGCGGGTTCCTTATCCAAGCCAGCTCTCCCACAATGCACTGCTCCCCGATGCGCTCCTATGGCCGACCTGTCTCCTTTTCAATTACAAAGTTGGGGGGGGGGTGAAAAATAAATAGCAGCAGTTCTCTGCTGAACGGCTGGCGGGTGTCACGTTTCCGTGGCAGCCGTCGCCAGGATACCCCCGGCCCGTGTTAGGTGACCCCTCCCACTGTCTTTGGATGGAAGGCCTCGTCCAATGAGACGCGGCCCCTCGCCTCGCCAGCTGCTCTCACAGGTGCTTAGGAGGATCGCCGCCCGAGGAAGCCGGAATCCCGGCCCAAAAAACACTAGAACTACGACTGAACCAAGATCAAGGATTCAGAGAGAGCAAAGGAGAATTTACAGGACCTTTGTGGACAGAACTGGGGGGGAAGGAGGGATAGCGGGAGGTCCTGCCAAACTTTGTTTCGGTCTCCGTTTCCAATCGGAGTTTAATGTGGAAAATGTGATCTTCCTGGAGGGCAGAGGCTGGCTGTTTAATATTTCAGATCCCCGATCAGATGTCTCCTCTGTGTAAGTGGATCAAGGGGCCTGGCGCGCGCGGAATATACTTTATGTTGCTGCGGAGCCTTCGGGCGCAGAGCCAAAATGGCTAGTCCCCGACTCCATTTTGTTTCCAGAATTTCACAGGTCGGCCCTGGTTATCCGCGCGGCACTGGGTTTTGCACAATCTCCGACCACCCTGCACAGCGGATGCTTTCTTTCCCCTATAGGCGCTACGGAGACGCGAAAACCTTTTTCTGCAAACCGGCAGCAGCGTCCCGATGATCAAAGATGCTCCCGACAGCTTCGCCCGATTTCCTTTTGAAGACCAGACGTTTCAAATCACAGTCGGAGATGCAGGGATATATGGCGTGTCTGTGAAATTATTATTTCGAAGTCTGACATAGACATTTTTATTCCAAACACACTTCAGGTTATAAAACGCTGCATTCTTTGTGTTTTCCAGTGGAAATGTACTTTAAATGTAGCTCAATAATTTATTTATTTTTACTCTATGGGCCAGACCGGCCAAGCCTTTTGCGACTATGTTCAGGTGCAGATATTACACGTTCTGCCCCAGGAACATGCGTGTCGTGTGGCTGGAAGCGCGCTATGCGCGTCAGCTACGCGAGCCATCTCAAGGCGCGCTTCTCTCCTTAACGCATACGCACTCAAGGGAGGATCGCGCAAATAAAGGCCGGAGATACAACTGTGTGTTCTGTTGAATTTGAGCAAAGCAATTTGTTTTAGCCTTAAAACTGGGGCGCGCGCAGGTCAGGCTACGCAATCGAACCATCGCTGGCTGGGGATTGGACACGAGGCGGCGACGGAAGCCAGTCTGACCCGGGGTCAGTGGGTTAAGACCTTTCCCTTTTTATATGCTAACGAGGAGGGCGGAGTCTCGCGCTGCTGACCTCACACCGCTCGTTTGGGGCACGAAATGTTCCTAATGGCTTTCTGGTTAGGTTCGCGTTCTAGAAATATGTTGAGCCGAGACTGATCCACAAAGAAAAAAAACCTCTGAACACGTTTGCTGCTCAAAACAAGTTCTGTCACGCAGGGAAAATAACTGAAGGCACATTGCGTATAAATGTACAGTTAACATCGCCTGATGGTTATAATGTAGTCATTAAAAAAACTTCACGGAGGGCGCGTGCCCATAACAGCGATTTCACCGCACGCATAAAAGTGAGAATTAAGTCGGCAGTAATTAAAGGAAGTTCTTCCCCCTGAAAATCAAAGTTTTAATTAAAATGAACAAAAACACACACTGCCGTTAAAATACCCCAAAACGCTGTGAGAAGAAAGGGAACTGGAAGAGCAGCTGACAGAAGCCAGTCCCCAAAGGGGGACGCAAATGACACCGAGCGCCACCTAAAAAACAAAAAAAGACGATCTCGCATTAATGCGTGAGCACGCACAAACAGAATTATGCAACAGCGCACAGAAATAACGCACCGGGCGAAGCAGGGAGGGCGGTCCTCCTGAGGGACGAATGGCTGAGCGGCAACGGCGAGGCCGTACATTACTGCTGATAATGGGACCCTGCGGAGCACATCCTGTCTGCGGTACGGCGCTCACATGCAATAACTCTCCACTCAGAATGGCTTTCCATCACTTCTTTGGGGGGGGGGTGTGATGGTGGGGGGGGGGGCATTAGGGTTGGGGGGGGGGTATTCAGTGTTTTTAATAGACTCTATGACCAAGCCTGCTTTCCTTTCTCTATTTAACAGGATAATTGACCGTTGGAAATTAGGCCTTGTATGACACGACAGGGCAATGGGTCGTAAACTTTAAGTCAATCGAAGGCAGGAAGGCCACTGAAGGAGCGGCCATTTTGAACATACTCTGGAGGCCCGGTTTCCTCGTTGGCTTGTTCGTTTCAGTGGGCGTGGCAGCGATTGGCTCTTCCACGCTTGAGATCGGACAGGATAAGGGCACGGGGCCGGACCACGCTGGGGGTCGTACATCACTTCCTGTCAGGCTGAGTGATGCAGGACTCTGCTGGCTGATCCAGCTCAGCCCTTCATCACCACGGAAACAGGCCCGTTGTACGGATGCGCGTCTCCACTGACAGATGTCAAACCGTACACGCTCACGCACATGCACGTACACGCGTGCACACACATACACACTCATGCATACATGTACACACACACAGGAATGCCCGTACATACACACACACACCCACACACACACATGCACGTACACGCGTGCACACACATACACACTCATGCATACATGTACACACACAGAGGAATGCCCGTACATACACACACACACACACCCACACACACGCACACGCACGCACAGCAGTTCCCCTGTAAAACACCGCCCACGTCCGTCGGAGTGACATCCCTCCCCAGACCCACGGCTCCCACATAACGGATGAGCAGATCAAACTCCCTTTCCAGCCCGTATGTAAATAAAGAGCCTCGTTTTGTGCATTTAATGCCAATAAGTCAAGGCCAATCTGTCAGCGTGAGACGCCCCCCGGCTCCTCATTTGCATGCTGGCCTTGCGACCAATCGGCTCAGAGGAAGCGGGGCGAATCCTCTGGCCTGGCAGCCCGCTCCAATGGGAACGGGAACCGAAGTGTCAATCACCGGGACCCGGCGGATTCGGAACCTTCATGAATAAGATTATGCACATCGCTGGAGAACGGCTTTTCGGAAACGTCATCTGCTGGATATGGACTGAGTGGGCTGGAATTAACTGGGTATCATCTCGTGCTGCTCCACTAAATTCCTCCTTTCCAGCTGATAAAATATATTTATGCATCCTTTACGCAGGAGTTACAAACCATTAGCAGTAATAACCCTTTACTTACTAGTTATAACAATCCTTTATGCATGAGTTATACGCCTTTAGTAGTCATAACCCTTTAATTCTGATTAACAAGTTGATATGGTACATCCTCCTTGTCATTTCCACATCTACTATTTGCGGGAGTCTACTAGTCTACTGCTCATAGCCATACACCCCACCACCCCCCCACCACCCACGATTGCTTGTTTGATTTCACAGCATACAAATGATGCTGAAAAGTAGAGCATTTGAGCAACATGTCTCCATGTCATCAATGTCAGATGGGTCCACTTACTGGCTGGACAGAGTGTCACTGACGACTGACTCCACCTGCAATGCCGGCAGCCGTCGTCAGCTCTGGCTACGGGGCGGCTCACCCTTCGAAGCCTCTGTTCCAGCGTGCGGGTGGGCGTCCCACACACACACACACAAAGGGCATTATGATGTCACACACAGAGGGCTTTATGACGTCACCCATAAAGGGGCTAACTCACGATGCCGGCAAGCGACTCCTCCCCCGAGCGCGTGTGGGACGTGCAGCGGAGGGAGTGAGCAGAAGAGCAGACCCAGGCGCGCGTGCGAGGGCTTTACTGGAGACGGCCGACGCCAAGCGGCTCCGGGCGGAGATTTCGGCTCGTTAAACCCCCAGGACCCCCCCCCGCTCTCATCGTAGCTTTCGGTAGCGAAGGGCTGCACGCCATATGGCGGGCCGGTGCAGGAGACCGCGGGGAGGGCGCGATGTAGGCCTCCGGAGAAGCCTCTGTTAGCGCGCGCAGACGGCTTCATCTGTCTGGCTGCCGGAGGAAACGGCCGCGTCGGGGAGAGGGCCGTCTCCAGGCAGAGCTTCAGACCGTCCGCGCGAGAGACCGAACGAGAGAGAGAGAGAGAGAGAGAGAGAGAGAGAGACCGAACGAGAGAGAGAGAGAGAGAGAGAGAGAGAGAGAGAGAGAGAGAGAGAGAGAGAGAGAGACCGAACGAGAGAGAGAGAGAGAGAGAGAGAGAGAGAGCTGAACCGCGAGGAACGCGTCCTCCTGGGTTCCGACAGGGCGGCCGGTCCGGCGCGGTCGATAGGTCGAGAGGGGCAGCCGACCGCTCGGTGATTTCCCAGGGAGCAGATTCCCGCCAATTCCCCCGCGAGCCTGCCCCCCCCCCCCCCCCACCCCCACCGGCGGGACGACGGCCGATTCGTGACCTCCGGGTTTTTGGGGTCAGTGAGCGGTCGGTCAGGGGTCGTGACCCACCCCTGTCCGACAATGCGCTGAAGCTGGCCCGGGTCAAAGTTTGACCCTATTAACTTTCAGTTGACCCTCAATTCCCCCCCAGCCCCCCCCCCCCCCCCACCAATCCCCCCAGTCCCCAGGTAGGGCTGCCACACATCTCATTTCGGTCTTTGTCCAGAAAAATCGATGGCATTAGTCAGCTTTTCCAAAAGACGCATAATGAATAAATATCTAGTTATACACAGTAACGTGCACACGGGTGTTAACACTGAGCAGCTAACTTAATCACCCCGCCCTTCCAACCGTGACTGGCACAAGTGAAAAACAGCCAATTTATCCAATTCCATTGGCTGTCATAACAAGAGGCCTGTAATCAGATAATATATGATAAATAATATTCAGCCTTCACTCACTGATGCATCCAGGCACATGAGCCCTCCGCACTACCCTTAAAAAGCACAGTAAGAGGGCTGCAAATGAGGCTTACTGCAAAACGACAGAGCTGTTTAACAAGCAACACGTCCCATCGCCTCTGAGAATTTCTAAGTTTTTTTGGGAAAGTGTAAATGTGGCAACCCAAGCACTCCGGGTTTACTGCAGCAACAATAGGGCGGGGGAAATTTGCAGGTGGTGAGACACGGGGGGTGGGTGGGGGGGGGGGGGGGGGGTGTTGCTCCGGCCTGCCGATGGTCACTGAGTCGCCCTGTGAGTGACCACAGCCTCGGGATAGGCAACACCCCCCCCCACCGTTGCCCCATTTACATTCTCTCTCCAGTCCAGACCCTCCTCCCCTCCTCCTTTCCCAATGTACCAATTCAAAGGAAGATTTTTAGATCATCATCATTGTTATTGGTACCACCCGACTGCAGTCACACAGTAAGCGCTGGATATTAGGGTGGGGGGTGGCCCAATTTGTTCAATGAGAGGGAAATAAAAGACCCCCTCCCGTTCCGTGTTAATTCGCCAATCAATCACAGACCAACTGTCGCCCATCTAGAACATTCCGTCTGCTCTCTCGACAGGCGCCTAGGCCCGGCGGCTCAGAACGGGTTTCGTTATGGAACCCCCCCCCCCCCAAGCGCAAACCTGAGGGGGGGGGGGAGACGAGGAAAACAAAACGACGCATCGGGGGGGACAAAAAGAAGTTAAAAAAACACAATAAAGAGACTCCGGCCGGCCCTGAACCGATTCGCACTCATTTCTCCGTTTTCACATCCACTGCGACAAGAGCGGAGACAAAATGTCAGCCGCTTGGTTTTAGAGGCCAAAGAAATGTATTAAGAAATGAACTGAAGGAGGGTGACCGGAGACCCCGGTTGGTGGAAATCTAATTTTTAAAGAGCGCCCGTCTCGTTTTTTCGGACGCGAATGCGATTCGTCACACCTCCCGTTCAGCGGAATCGGGACGCGATCTGACCCTCCGAGCCACGGGTGCGAGAGCCGCTCGGAAGAGAATGGGGGAAAATAAAATGAGCCCGTGGAATTAACCCCCCCGCCCCCCCCCCCCCCCCCCCCCCCCCCTCACCCCCCTCCTCCACGGTGGGCGAAATGAATCCCGCGGCATTTCGGGGACGAGGCTTAATATTGTTTTATTAGTACCCCTTACGGTTCTCCCCGGCGCCTCTTAAACAGTGATATTAAATTGACCGTGCCGTCAAAACATTAATGACGTTTATTACACGGTGCTTCTCGAAAGAATAATGGAATTTCTCGTTATTTATACAGGCTATTAAATAAATTATCAATGAACTCTCATGAAATTAGCTGTAATGAGTGTCTAGATACCAATACAGCGTGCTGATGTCACAATGGTGCTGATGTCATAATGGTGCTGATGTCATAAGGGCGCTGATTTCATGACGATTTTCGACAGTCGCTCACTCCGAACCTCTGCCTGGGAAAACGCCGCCAGCTTTTTGACCCGTAGCTAAAAAACGGGTCTCTGGAGAGATCCTTAAGACGGCCGTTATTCAAAAACCCTCCGACCGCGGTAACCCCTGGTTACGGCGCCTCCACTTAAACAACCTTGACAATCCGCACCGCATCCATAAACGCCTGCGATGGCTAGAAAGCATCTGCGCTCTGGAAAAAAAAAGTGTTATTTCCCCAAGGAGACACATATATTAAAGGGAGGTGTCAAACAATCCGCCGCTCCAGACGTCAATTATGCTAACGGGCTGGAGATGAACGCGGCGGCGGCGGCGGCGGCGGCGGCGATGCCGCGGGGAGGCCTCCGTAATCACGTCCGGATCCCGTCGCTCAGACTCCGGGGTTGTGGCCCCGAGTCCCAAATTGAAAACCGGGAAGATAATTGAAGGCGGACTGTATAAAAAAAAAATTGAAGGCGGACTGTATAAAAAAAAAAAAAAGGTTTGTCAGTCAACGGCGAAGACTGGATGTTTTCGCAAGCCTTGCCGCCGCTGAGCTCAGACTCTGTAATCCTTGCGTGAGCTCTGTGAAGATTTACTGAGGAATTCAAACGGAACGTGCCTAAGTGCTGGGGGGGGGGAGGGCCAGGAGCGCTGTGAGGATGTGACGCCCCTCCAAACATCAAAGGTGCCGATGAAGCTAATCATTGGTCCCCTACTGTGGCCGCGCATGTGGTTTTATCATCGGTGACACAAGGCTTTCCATGGCTGAAATGGCTGCGTTATATTGCACATGCACAGACAGTCCAATTAGGATGCCTGCCTTGCCTAACGCACTGACAGACAGTCCAATCAGGATGCCTGCTAGTCTAACACACTGACAGACTGTCCAATCAGGATGCCTGCCTTGCCTAACCCACTAACAGACAGTCCAATCAGAACGCCTGCCTTTCAATAAACACTAATAACCAGTTGAAAGAGTTTAATAAAAAATGGTCACACAATAACTGTTGAATTGCTCCAGAAGGCCATATGCCCAATCCCGCTACATGACACATAGCGCTTCACCATGGTAACCCGCTCGAACCACAGAACGTCAATTAAACTCTAATCCCTTCCGCTCACAGCGACCGTTTACACCAAACACCGGCGCAAAATTTACACAAAACGTATCAAACGCCGCTTTGGCCCCGGACCCTAATTAGCAGATTTCTCCCGCTTAGCACATCTGCAACGCCGTCAATTAGGAGTATCCATTACAAAGGACTTAGGCTCAATTAGGTAATCCATTAATCATGTCCCTCGCGAGGCGGTTCCTATTCAAATTTCTGCGCAAAGCAGTTAGCACGCATGAAGCGGAGCGCTGTCCAAGTGATGTTTAATGTGCAGGTGTTCGCCAGGACGGCTTACTACTGCAAATACCAATTGCCGGCAGTATTAATAATCACTCGAGGGCAGGGGTTTGTTTGTTCCCTAATACAACACGCTCGATTCAGCTGGTCTTTACTGAGGGACCAGGACAAGCTGACCAGGAGAATTAAAGGTTGAAGTGCTTCTGTGAGATTTCGCTCTCTCTCGTAATTCTCGGACAGAACTGAACACCCCCTGGTTGAGAATCCCCGCAGCCTTCTGTTTCTCAGGTGACCTCAATAAGCAACACACACAGCGGGTCCTCACAAGGTGGGGGAGATCTGTAAGTGGGCCTTATTTTTTTTGGTTAAGTGCGTGCGGGAGCCTCAGACCAGCTTTACTTTCCCAGAGAGTCGCACTGAACCGAGAAAAAACATTAACGTTTAACAATAAGGTAACGGTAATTAACACGAGCCGTTGGAGTGAAATTTTTAAATAGGAAAATGCTGACACTCTCCAGTCTTCCCAGAGCCCATCTCTTCACCGCAGGGTGCTCCCCCCTCCCCCCCCAACCCCCAACCCCCCCCAGCTTTGTTCCGTCAGACTGCCGCGGCTCCTCTGATCCGTGCGTTCGCTGCCTGAGTCGCGCAGAACGCCGGGTCGACGCGTCGCAGAGCTCTCGCCGTTCCAGGACGAGGACTTCGATCGATGCGGCCTGTCTGCTCACCCTCGATAAGGCTGGCGGATTGATATGCGCTGACTGAAGAACACGACGGGAAATAAACTTCCTGTTCAAGGTTCCACTAATTCTACCCGCTATATTCCACGAGCTATAAATGTGATTTCTACAGTGCGGTGCTTAAAAACAAGCTTTTTTTTTTCACCAAAATGAACTGCTTCCGCACTGTAATTGACTTGTCGTTTAACTACTTGTCTCTGAAGACCGCTTATCTTCATCCCACTAAAGGAAATATCAGATGTCTTCCGTGACCTACATAACAGTACTTCTCAGAGCGTCTGAATCTCTGCACGCAGCTAGGTGACACTACACCCCTGTGACTACTGAGAAGCTTTGTTTTCAAAAGCACGATTCTTTAGTGGAAAAATCAGGAACCAAACAGTTTTCAGGAACTAAAAGCGGGGCCCGGCCAGCCTGGCTCTCTCGTGCGCCTGGCAGTGGGGCCCCAATACGACTTCCCATGGGGCCCCACGGGACCCCTCATTTAAAGGACACACCTGTGGGCGCAGAAACGGAGAAAAGGCCATCGTTTTATCGGTTACACGCCGTAAAACTGAAAGAAGTATGTCTGGCATTTACGTCCGGTCTCTGGCCGCGCCGAAAGCCCCCCGGGGCCCAAGCGAACGGGGCCGAACACCGCCCCCAGGGGAACGCCGCGCTTTTAAGGACGTAATTCCGCGGTACTTCCGTGCAGGAGGACGGCTTCTCATCCGTTTCCCTCCAGCCGCGTCAATTAAAGCCGCTCTCTCTCCGCACGGAGACGGGCGTGTGGGAGGAGGCGCGAGCCGGTTTTGGGGGGGGCGCGACATGATGCCGCAAGCTGTCCCTCTCCCCAAACGTCTAATTTGTCCCCCCCCCTCCCCCCCCGGCGGCACTCTGTGTTCTAACAAGTGCCTTTTCCTCAGATTCAGCCGTGAAACTCGCCGGGTCAGAGTGCCGTTCGGAGGCTCCCGGTAACCCAATAAACCTTAAGTGCGCGCAGTCGGGAGATTGTGTCGGTCGGACGACTTTACCACTTTACCGCCGTTGCCGCGGAAAATGTCAAGCGATTAAATTTCACAGGGGCTCCCGTGAGAACGCCTGTGTGAGAAAGGCTGATAAAACGCTACTCTGGGTTGATCTCTCAGGCCTTCACTTCCAGACTGATTGCTTGTTTTCGTTAACTTTTTTTTAATCACCTAGCTGAATGATCATTAAAGCCAAGACAAATATTTAAATTAAACTGCTCTCCCAAAGTAAATGCACGCACAAGAGATCTGACAACAGCAATTTCACATTAGGCATAGGGGTAGTGTGTTCTGACAGCACCAAAAGAAGTTGTAACATACATACATCTTGACCCTCAGAATACTATATACAGTAGCGGGTCTAACCAAATTTAAAAATAATTTCCTCACATTGCTTTGAATATGCTGTAAAGTCCTAAATAATGACTCCATGCTACTGCATTTGAGCCTAGCAGACCTTATGAGCATGCACCCATTCCATTGTGGAGACAAAGATAATTAGCCTAATGACAAACAAAAAGATATGCTGTGCTACTGGAGGTGTTGTACACTACAAGGTCAAGAGTCAATAAGATGCATGAAACCAAACCCAAAGCAAATGACTTGCAGCACCTAAATACACACAAACACTTGTACTACTAAAACAAACCAAGACACACCCATTTGCCTATGCACAGTCATTAACGTAAGTGTCTATGAACGCTTATGCAGCGCTTATAAAGGAGTTATAAAGCGCTTATGAAGCACCAATCATAGGAAGTGTCACCAAATTCCAGACATTTAAAAAACAAAGCTGGGCCAGAGTGAAGGCGTGACAGTAAGCTCGTTAGGTAAATAATTAGCTTTAACGGGCTCTTAACGACCCGGTCCTGCTGACTCGGCCTTTGCTGGTGCTCTTTAACGAACTGCTGCGCGGGACGCGTTCGTGGGTGGCGGGCAAGTTTCAGTTCAAGACTGTCGACGCGTTCAAGATCCACGTTTGTGACGATGATGGCATCTCCTTGCTCTACACAGCCTCCGACGCTCCAATAAAAGCAACGCTCAGTTATACAGTTTGAAGAGCAGGCAGTCAGATGCGATGACCTTCCACGGCATGTACAGTCTGCCACCTGCTGGTAGCACAGAAGTAGCACATCTTTCAGACAAAAGGGGGAGAGGAACAGAAAAAAAAAAAAAGATAAGCCCCTGCTAAAGCCACCTCACAGCGCTGCACACTACATACTGGATGACAAACGACTTTCGATTGCGTATTAAAACAAGATCTTAATCATTCAGCGAGCAGTTCGTACCGAACCAAGACTCCCATACCGAACGGGTTGGGTAGGAATGTGTGTACCTTTACACCCCCCAGTGTCCACAATTGCACGCACAGGTATGAGCTGTGTATTTGGATCATTTCTATAAGAAGCATATCTGTATACTAACTTCTGAAATAAAGCAAACTACAAAGTCTCCATCTAGCCTACAGCTCTGGAGCGAACAATTTACTACTACAAGGCTATCTAGGCTACAAGTGCCAACAATTAATTTTTAGATTTAAGCCTGGAGCATGTACATGGACTAGAATATTTCAAATTTCTGGCTTCTCAGTGGAGATTAACTTAGTAAAGCCAGAGAACACCAACCCCACTCTTAAGTAACGTTTAAAATGTCCACACAAGTGTTCACACAGACCATTGACCATTTAGTAATGCATTTCCATAATAAAACACTGGTATAGTGCACAGTACTGCATAGTACACTATTTACACCAAGGACAGTATGACAGTGAAAATCTAAACACTGCCCCACCCCATGTGCCCTGTGAAAACTTATTATATTTAATATAAAGAGTCAGATGTGGTCAAATGTGTCAATGCTAACATAATGAAAAATTCAGCAAATCAAAGACATGGTTAAGAATTTCACATTGCATGAAAATATTTTCAAAATAATTCATCACTCATGGAAAAACAGAAGTATATACTTAATATATACAAAAATAAAAGTAAATACATACAACTGATATAGGCTTATAGGTTTTAAGTAAACCAGTTCAATTTTTGGTATAGTTTAGTCGTGTTTTCTGGTGTAGGTGACTGTCCCACACCACCCTGGTGGGTGTAACACATTGGTGGGGGGTGAGTTGAGCCTCTCCCTTCAATGTAAATCACTCAGATTTTTGAAAGGTGCAATACAATTACAACCAGTTATTATCTATTATTTACCTGGTATAGCGTTCCACTTTTTTTTTAATTTTTGAAGCCCAGATAGTCTCGTTCTCTCTGGACGGCGATAGGTAGGGGCTGGTCGTGTCCACCCTGCGTGGAATCAGTGTTTCGAAACGAAAGATACTATTTTATATTTGGCAGACATCGTTTGTCAACAGTCAAACCTAACCCAGAAGAAAACTTTATAAACATGTCGTTTGTAGTTTGAGGTCATTGTCAAAATAGCCTATATTATCATATAACATGACAAAACATAACCCCAAGTCATTTGTAGCGTATAGCTGAGGGAAGTTATACACGAGCCATTATTTCCTCAGAAGAACTAGTGACATTTCTCATATTAGGGTAAACGTCCCTATTAAGCCCACGTACCATATAAGCCCACTTGCAACTTCTGAGTCAAATAAAAAAAAACTACATCATCATTTTTTGATGCGTGATGTTTTTTCAAATTAAGCTGTTTGTTACATAAATGACACTTTTTATTGTAAGTCAATCACATTTGTCGATATTGAGTTATCGAAGCACATGTGTGGCATGTGCCTGCTGATCCTGGAAGAAGTTGCAAAAAAACTTAGGTGATTTTGGTACCCTCAGAAAATCACATTTTTTGTATATTTCTACTCCTGTTTTTGGTAAGTACTCATTTTTTATCAAAATTTAAGTGATTAGTGTTTTGAATGAGACATATGTTAGAATATTACCTGGATTAGAAATATTGTTTCTTTTGAAATCAAAATATGAGTTTTAGCACGCTAGCAAACAGAGCACATGCTGCATCCATACAGTAGCTACACAGTATGGTTCATTGCAATGACATAAAGCATGATAAGCATGTATAGTTTATATTTTTGTATGTAGTTTATATTATTATACTGTTAAATAGACAATAAATGTGTATGTTTATCTTTATTTATTTTTTAATTAACATTTTTATCTGGTGGGCTTAAAGGGGACTCTAGCAAAAAAATCACACTGTGTGGGGTGGATGTAAATGAGTATAGCTAATTACTTCTCTGCATGATCAGTTTATATTTTTCATATTATGTTAGTGCACCATATATAGATTTATTTCATGTAGCTGTTTTTTAATGTCATGTGAGTAGAATAAAATATTCTGTCTTTTAACCATAAATTCACTGATGTTCCCTTTAAGCCCACCTGCTCCCATTAAGCCCACTTGACTGTGTTTCAATGGGGATTTTCTCTCTTTTGACCTTTGAACCATTTTCCTCCCTAATTTTGACCTCACCTGATGAATCAGCTCCATAATTCAGATAATTAATACCCATATTTAAATATCAGTGATATTGCATAGGTCAATTCATTCTGGATAGGCCTGTGTTCTATCTTAACATTAGCAATAATTTTTTAATCTTTACTTTTCAGATGAGTTTTAGTTTGAGATGACTAAAACATGAAAGAAATACTGTTCATGTCCACGCATGATAGAAGCACAAGTTCATCCTCTGCAAAGCAGGGCTGTAGGGACCTGGACCATTCTATTTGCGCAATCATGAGGTCATTGAAAATCTGTACAAAAACAAGATGAAAGCCATGAAAGACTTGTTAGCGTAAGACAAAGACAACCACGACGTGGGCAAAAGATTGAAACAAACAAACAAAATAAAGCTTAGACCACCCTATAACCTATGTTATGTTACACTACTAAGATGGAGCATGGAGCAGATGATAGCCTTACTAAAACGATACAATCACCTCTAAGAGCTTAGGCCTATGTTTAGTCTAGAAAGTAGAAATTGCAGAAATGTTGACATCTTTCCTGTTTATTTTGTTTAAGTAATAGGCTAATGATACATGAGCTTCAAGTTGTTATGACTGATGTCTCCTCATAATGAACTGTATGTTTTAATGTTACTCCTCAATGAACTCAATGGTTTTAAAATGTGTTTTTACAATGTTTTCAAACTACTATCCTAAATGTGATTAACATTTGAAAAGTTATTGTTTAATTGTAAATCCTGAAATTGACTCATTTACTATCCTTAGAACATTAGTATTGAACCTGAAATTGTTTTTCGTTCAGTCAGTCGGTCTTCAGAAATCTTCATAAAAACACCTGCACTTTCAACCAGCTGGCTGGACCAGAAATTTTGCCCAATTTCAAATGCCAACAGCACACCATAGGATAGAGATACAGACAAAATGACAACACATATTGAAAGATGAAGTATTGAAGAGTAATTTCCACTATAGTTTTGATTTTGTTCGTAAATAGTTTTTTGGCTACATTCCAAAAAAGACATGTTGTAAGTTTAGCTTTTTCTGCGTTGACAACACAGCAAAAAGGCTGGTCACTACTATTTCAAATGCCATTTACAGGCCATAGGATAGGAGTGGAGACAAAATGAAAATAGCTATTGAGAGCTAAGAGATTACAGATTTGAATAGAACAAGTTTGTTTTGTTAAGATTTTTGTAAATATATATTAATTTATCAACAAATCATGAAGTGGGCTTATTTGGAACACCCATGGGCTTAAAGGGTACGTTAGGTACCCATTAAGCCCATGCCAGACTTTTGACATATTTTGACAAATTAAACAATAAAAACATTAGAAATTGGTATAAATGAATTATTGACACTTCAAATGAGAGATTAGACTTTCATTTTAACTAAAATTTTCTCACTTAAATTGGGGCAGTATACATTAAAAATGTCTGAAAAGCGGATTTGGTGGGCTTAATAGGGACGTTTACCCTAATAAAAGGCAAGCCACTAAAATCCACTTTTTATAACGGCTACTCGTTTTGGGCGTCTTTGACCGACGTTGGAAATCAATGCCCTAAAACATCCAAATATATAAACGTCTAACTACATTTTCATTCCATTTTTGAGGTAAATGTCTCCTTACCGTGAAACGTCCATTCGCCAGTTGCTTGGTTATGTCGTTGATATGGCCACGAGACCAGCTTCGTTTTGCAGGGAAGATACCTGGGCGAACAGAAACTGCTCCCTCGCGCTGAATTTGAATCTCTGTTTCTTGGCTTCTTGCTCCAGTTTAGCGGTCTTTACATGAAGTAGTTCCGTTAGGAGTTCGCAGTGCGTTTAAAAAAACTGTTTCTGGACCGAGTCTATGAATATTAAATAACTAATCGTAAAACTGAAAAGTTGAATTCTTTTTCGCAGAATAACAGTCATGTGTGCCATGATTACATTTAGCTGTGTCTCATTGAGTCATGACCTTATTCCGCCATCTGGGGTCACACATAGGCTACTCTCGATTACACAGGTCGGTACAGTCTTGAGGAACATTTTTTTAAATTAATATGCATGCACTGTGCTTAACCGTAAAATACATAACCATTCTATTTCTCGCTGATGCGATTTTTTTAAATAAATTAATCTCCACTGAAAGTGAAACGCTGATTTGTGTTGTGTTGCAAAATAAGACAGAACAGCTGTCGCCTACTTTACTCACTTGCATTGAGTTTATCTGAGGTTAACGTTAAACTATAAACCCTACTTTAAACCATATTATGATGGGATTCGTTTTACCAAAGGGTGTAATGTAATTGGAATTATTACCTATTACCCCAGTGATTTTAATCCTGTCAGAATATGCCATGTCGGTAATTGTTACCTGGCGAGTAAGTAACTGAGGTCCTCTGGTAATACAAGTCCACTAGTCCCATGTGAATAAACATTGCATTAATTTAAGAACGCATTTTATGTTTGGCACACTTTTCTCCACGTGTGGTATAACAACAGACCCTGTAGAAGAGACCCTTTTGTTGTTTTCTTTTGGAAGCCATGTCTAATTGTCAATTGCTGGGAAATGAGCCAATTTTTTAGCTACCGGAAGAAGGGCAACTGAAATGGTTCTTGGTATGAAATGTAAAAGCAATGAGGAAAGACTTGATGTCTTGAATCTCTTCAGGATTTGCAAAAGGAGATTATAGAGGATTTTACTTGATGTTTTCTAATTCATAAGAGGGATTAACAATCAACTACAAATAATTTTTCAGGTTGAAATCTGTTCGTAGAGCAGCAGGGTATTGGTAATATGACTAATTCTATAATCATCCCATATTATTTTTGGCTGAATGTCCATATTGCACAAATTACATCTCTCAAGGGCTCAGACTGTACAAGGAGGCCATTATTCCTTTCTATGGCGAAATATCAAGGCCTGACTTATTGCAGTTTAATTTACAGTGGATAAGTATCTTTAAGTTATGATTGCAATCACGTTTTGAAACGGTTTCCATATATCGTAATAAATCGTTTCCAAGAATAAAATTCTCTCACAAAAAACAACAAAAATATAAATCTTATTGAAGTGAAGACATACAGTGTAATGATACTCACCTATTCAGAATTCAGTGCATTTATCAAAAATTGTCTGAATGGGATTTCGTGAGAATTAATAGCATTTTGAAAAGTGCCCATTTATTCAGGAACAAATACGTGGTCATGTTCTGGGGTTCAAAAACTGTGTGTGTCGAATTCCATTACAACTATATAACCGCAATCTCTAAATTGTAACAAGCCATTCATTACTCTTGATTACGTGCTTAATGTCTATTAAAGGACAAGCTACCCTCTTAAAGGGACAGTTCACTGTGTGTTATTTTTTACATATATTTCATCTCAGTTTTGGTGTTAGTTTGTGACTGGCAGAATTAAGAATACTTTAGATCAGGTGTCCCCCCCAACCTTATCCAAAAGGAGCCGGTGTGGGTGCTGGCTCTTGTTTCGGCCCAGCACTGAGGCACCTGATATCAAGGTTAATTGAAGACCGTGATTAGTTAGTTAATGATTTGAATCAGGTGGCATAAGATCGTATCCCCTGCTTTAGATACAGAAGTATCTGAAGACCTGCTGGCTTTGGAATGATGGGTGTGGGGGCTTTCACCAGGGGGGTTTGGGGTCTAAAGCCAGAAAATACACTAAGTTACTGCAAAGCAGCAGTTTCCACACTTCTTTTTCAATTTTAATTCATTTTAAAATTGGGTGAATGGTCTGACCTTTCAAGCAAGGGATGTAAATTTCAAGCTTCACTCAAACATGGATAATTTAACAAGCTGTAGCAGCAAAGCCTGGCAGTGGGAAAAGTGGGTTCTGTGACTCCTGACCAACTGAAAACACACAGAGCAGCATCTGGTTTTGTCTATATAAACTTTAATTGAGAAGACATGGCTTTATTTGAGCGGACAGCACAGAGGCGAGGCTCATCGACATTACCCGCGACAGAGAGGGCGTGTGGAATCCAGGGCCTACGCCGCGAACGGTTCGGAACTAGCCGCGAATTGGATCGGAATGCGAGAATTCCCGTCGGTAAATGAAGTTTTGCGTTTCTCTCGTCATGCGCAATAAAATGTATAGCGTCCTCTGTGTAGCGCAGATCTGGCATTCATGCATTTGGCAAAGCTATTTCTAGGTGAGCAGATAGCTACGTAGCCTATGCAGCAAAAACTGAAGGTGTTGATACTCTTGATATCATATACACAACGCAGTAGCAATGCTATCGTTTTTTTTGGATTTGCAGTGCAACATGAAGGCTGTTTTTGAAATTTATGGTCATATAGGTCTACAGCCACTGAAATGGTAAATCTCTTAAAGAGTCAATAGCAAATAAAATATAAAAGAACATTTGGTGATGCATGAAACTATCTTCTCGTGTATCATGTAAAAAATGTAAAAACAAACAGGGAAAAAACATTCAACAAAAATGATATTGCAATAAAGATTTTTTTAAAGCTGAACAATGATTTCTGCTAACTTTAATGCTTCTATTTAGTGGCAGAAATTTTAATATGTAATGAATACTATGCCTGTAGAAGTTTGAATTCTACTCTTATCATTGTTGACGCGATCACATAGTTTGTGTCTAAACCAGGCCTTCCCAGTCTTTTCCAGAAAGGCCAAGTGTGTGTGCAGGTTTTTGTTTAAGCCCAGCACTATGAAACCTGATTCAACGAATTGACAAATCGTGGTCTAGAATCAGGTCTTAGTGCCGGGTTTAAAACAAAATCCTCGACCCACACTGGCTCTGTTTGGTTAAGATTGGACACGCCGAATCACTTGCAGTGTGCTTAGCCGGAGTCTAGGCCTCATGTTTAAACCACTATACCACAGAACTACATTGCAACTGGAACAGCTAATCCCGATTTTACAGATTTAGATAGCTCTTCTAGTTGTACTGCAGTTCTGTGATCTAGGGGTTTAAACTGAGGTTAAAATTCCAGCTAAGCACACTGCAATTGACCCACCTGGTCTAAGGTTAATGCACTCAGTCAATCACGCTCTGACTAAAACATACAGGTATACGGTAGCTAAAATCAAACTGACATCGTTCTCCACAGACAGAACAAGCATGTGACAGAGGACAAAAGCTACAGTCAAAATAATAGTCAAAACATTTTTTTTTTCTGATTACAAACTGATAATTCCCAATTAATCCTGCACCTGCTTCAGGTTCAGTGCTCCCAGCCAACGTGTAGTGTTCCTGGAACGTCGCCGGGACGTTGTGGCAACGTTGTGAAAGAACAACTCCCGCACTTTTCAATCTATTGAATTTGGGAGATGTGAAGAAAGCTGGGACGAGAAGGGTAGCACCATACAGTCGTGAAGCAAAACATCTCAATATGGCTGTTGGTCCACTTCAAACACTGGACAGACACGACTCATGAGCTTTTATAAGCAACACAAAATGAGACGTTTCATGTTATTATATCTGGTATGACGATTGTACATGATATACTGTGGAACAATATACATATATATATATATATATATATATATATATATATATATATATCCAGAGCATTAAACTGTAGTTTGTTTTGACTGTGACAAAGTGCTTCATCTTATTTCAATGAAAGGGGGAAAGCAATTGACCATGGTAGCGAACTATGTACAGTGAAAGACGAATTAAGTTACTCTTACACTTATCTTTCACAACTGCCGACTTCTAATTCATATAATTTATTACATAATCAGTTTATCTATGACGTGAAGGGTTGGTTGCCAGACTGGGGGATTTTTACCCTTTGTAAAGGATTTTAAAAAATTGATTGGAGAAATTTTTACAGTAAAATGTATGGGAGGCAATGACAGATGGGGGATTTTAAAAGGACGTACAGGGGGTAAAATTGCGAAAAAAAATTGAATTGGGAGTCAACTGAAGATGGGGGATTTTGAGGAGTTTTTTTAGGGGAATTAACTCAGGCATCTGGCAACGTTGTTTGGAATACAGTGTTCTGTGCAGGAAGCTTACTGGACAGAAACTTGCCCCTTTGGACCGAGTCATGCAAACTGTGCAAAAGATCAGTGTAAGTGCGTAAATAAGGCATACTGAACGAGTTAAAAGGACTCCTCCGACGCTCCTCCATATTGATTCTGTGTGAACTACGATAGGGGTTTTCCCTGCCTTCTTGCGCCCTTCCCGAATGTTTCCCAGATGACTCTTGTGCACGGCCGTGGTCCCGGGACTGTGGGGAGAGGCAGTGTCTTTGCAGGTGCAGTCTGCGCAGTCCTGCACAGCCGAGGGTGGGGTGGGGGGGGTGGGGGGGGGGGGGGGGGCGTTTAGAGAGAGAGTGAGCACAGGCCCACCAGCAGCAGGGGGACCACGCCCAGAGACTGAGCACCGAGCACCGCCCCAGCTGTGAGAGAGAGAGAGAGAGAGAGAGAGAGAGAGAGCACTGAATTACTCACACAGAGCACTGAATTACACACAGAGAACACAATCCACATTACTCTCTCACACAGAACACACTCCACATTACACCTCTCACACGCACACACACACACACACACGCTCCACATTACACCTCTCACACGCACACACACACACAGAACACACTCCACATCACACCTCACACACACACACACACACACACACACACCCACACTACACCTCAATCACACACACGCACAACACACTCCACACTACACCTCACACACACACACACACACACACACTCCACATTACAGCTCTCACACACACACACACACACACACACACACACACACAACACATTGGCGAATGGAGAGCCTGAGCGTTTTTGGCGGCTCCGGAACTCTCCGTTACCTGAGATTCGTATTCGGGATATGGGTCCGTCCCCGCCCTCGCTGCGCGCCCGGACCTCCACCAAGAGGTCCCCCTCGGAGGGAACGGCCATGAACATGTATGTCTGCCCGTCAGCATGAGTTTGCCTCTGAAGTGCCCCTCCTTCTTGATCATAACCTGTAACGTGAGGCAGGGCAGGAAAGATGGAATTACTGACACAGTGTTAGAGATACCCACAGCCCTGCGGCTGCTGGGTGGCGTATCCTGATAAGGGGCTGTTCAATTCGATGACTTTTTTTTTTTTTTTGTTGTGTGCCGCTTTTTACATAGACACTGTCACAGATACGCTTTCACACTCGGGATACGAAACAAAATGGGGCAAAAAAAAAAGGGCCTGAACTCTCAAAAAGCAAGCAGATTGAGGGGGAAAAAAACCCAAAACAAAGCGGACTGCGGAGCGGTAAGACGCGGAGGCTGACGTCCCACCCCACGCGTACTCGTGCGCGATCCCCCAGACCGATAGCGGAGGGGAAGACTCCAAATTTAGGAGAGAACGGGGGGAAAAAATCATTTAAAAAAACTGTGTTGAAATAGAGTGGAATCTTGGTGAATCCCAACGTACCTTGTAGCCCTCGATCCTGGACTCGTTGTACATGGGTTCCACGTGGGTCCACGTTATATATAAATAGGTGCGAAAGAGGTCGTAGTACCTGACTAATCTTGGGGGGCGGTCAGGAGCTGGAAAGAGACAGAGCGGATGTCAGAGACGGCCCCTGGTAGCAGTGGAGAACCGTGCTATGCTAACTCTTCACAACAGCAAAGCGCTACATTAATGTAAAATACCTTAAGCCAGGGCTACCCAGCCCTGTTCCTGGAGATCTGCTGCCCTGTAAGCATTCATTCAGCCCTAACAAAGCACACCTCACTCAACAGCTGGAGATCTCTTTGAGCTGCTAATTAGTAGAGTCAGACGTGCCAAATTAGGCTCGAAAAGAAAACCTACAGGACGGTACGTCTCCAGGAACAGGGTTGGGCAGCCCTGCTGTAGCATAACGCAAATACACGATCTAGAGCCGTAGTCATGGAGACCAACTGTTTTCTTTACAACCAACCGCTTGCCTCCACAGATTAAGGAATTAACACCCCACCGATTTCGATTAGTCTCTCTGCAAAGGAATCACTTTTCACTAAGCGCATTACAGAAAATGATAGCATTAATTGATCCGGATTATATTAATGACTGTAATATAATGGGGGTAATGTAGCGAATGGGGGAATGTAATGTCATGGGGGAAATGTAATGTAATCTAATGGGGTACATGCAATGTATTGTAACGGGGGAAATGTAATGTAATGTACCAGGGGAAATGTAATGTAATGTAACGGGGGGAAATGTAATGTAATGTCATGGGGGAAATGTAAACGTAAAGTAAACGGAAGTTAAACGTCGATCTCACGTGGCTTCTTGGTGAACATCTCGCAGATCTCCCCCGGGGGGCCAAAGCCGGCGTCGTTGTAGGCCCGCACCTCCACCATGTAGTGCGAGTCCGGCAGCATGTTCTCCAGCCGGGTGCCGATCCAGGCCTCGTTGTAGTACCGCCACTCCACCCGGTAGTGCCAGTACGGCAGGATCTCCGACAGCCGCGTCTGGTTCTCCATGGTCCGGTTCAGGAACAGCCGGTTGGCGGCCGCCTCGTTGTCGTAGTACTTCCTCCAGTACCTGATCTGGAGGAGGAAGCGGGTTCCGCCAAGAGGCGTGAGAACGTTTGGCCAAGATGTCCGTCGCTAAAGGTAAGCCAACTTCACAGGTGGGCTAATTAGCACCGTTCTGCAGGGCACTCCCAATCTAGGATCACTCTTATCACTCATATCCTTCCGCTTTGTTCCTGTAGCACTTTCATATTGCATGCACCTCTAATCCAGCACTAATATTGCACTCGTATCGTTATCTTGATGTTGCAGCTTGTCGTCATGCCTCCTAATTTGACTCAACAATTCTCTCTGACCTAGCCTACGCTTACTGTGTGAACTGGACTTAATGTGTTCATGGCTATGAATAGCTGTTACATAGTGAGTATTGTACCTTGTCGAACCTGTGTTTTGTAGTTGTCCCAATGACCTTCGGTATGCAGTTACTGTACGTCGCTTCGGATAAAAGCGTCTACCAAATAAATGTAACATAAGTGCTGCATCACTGTTGTTTGTATTGGTACTGTTCATGCCGAGCAGTGTGGGATGCACGGCCTTATTTGTAGGAGGACAATCCTGAATGGAAAGACGCTGCAGCGCTGATACCCTGACGTGGTGATCTTTGTTCAACATGGTGATCTTTGTTTTCGGTTTGGCGGTGTGGGGGTTGGGGGGGTTTGGCGTACCTGGTACCCGTCCACGGGCTGTTGGAAGACTGGCAGCCACCACACCAGGGCGTCGGTGGAGGTGAGGGCGCTGGCCCCGACGTCCGCGGGGGCCTCCGTGGGCACTGTGTGGGGGGGGGGGGGGGGGGGGGGGGGGGGCAAGGGACAAGAGTCACCGACGGTGACGGTCCCATGGCAACGGTCGCTATGCATTCCGCGAGGCTCTCGGGGGGAGCTAGAGACGCGAGGCGTTCCCGCGACGCCGAACCGATTCCACCACAATCTGACGCCGCTAAATCTCACCGGAGGATCACTAAAAGGCTTTGGGTTCACAGGTGCCTGCAAACGCACGCCTATGGCACCGTGGTACAGGACACTGCTGTCAAATATGGGAGGGAAGGGTTACTGATGAGAAGCTGTGCTTCAAAACTGTGCCCACTGGAGAACTGACCTGAGATCAGTATTGTGGCAGGGGATTTAGATCTAAGATCAGTCTTGAGGCAGGAGATTTACTGATTAGAGCCGGGAGAGTGCACAGATCTGAGATCAGTACTGCGGCAGGGATTTAGTGATTGGAGGTAAAGGGAGCCCTGATCTGAGGGTTCGGGGGCGGGGGCAGGGGCGGGGCTTACCGTCCAGGGCGGTGTAGATGAGGGCGGTGAGGCTGTAGGGCCCCTCCCCCTGGCTGTTGTAGGCCTTGACCTTCACCTGGTACTCGGTGACCTGCACCATGGAGGCGTCCTTGTACACGTACCGCCGGGCCTCCGGGTCGGCCACCGTCGCCCACTTCCAGTCCAGGTAGTCGTGCCGCTTGAAGGCCACGACGTAGCCGAAGTTCCGGCCGAAGTAGAACTCCCGTGGCACGGGCTGGGGGGGGGGGGGGGGGGGGGGGGGGCGGTGAGGGGGGCAGAGACAACACGGACGTGGTCTCTCTCTTGTTTTTTGCATCCTTCCCCGGACTCTCATTGCAGTAACTGGCTGTTGCAGTAATTATGGGAAAACACTTACAGGAAGTGCTGAAAAAAATGACCTGGATTTACTGGGCTTACAACGCACTATGTGGTCCACTGTGGTCTGTGGCTGGCGTGACGAATCTTTGGTGTTGCCTGAATAGTAGGCGGAGCTAGTCGTCATTGTTGATGGGGTGCACCTGGCTTATACCACCCTTAGCTGTGATATAATCACAATATACCGCTGCCTGTCGTGAGTTATTGCTTAAACTGCTCCCAGGAACATGGCTGAGCGAGACTACCTACCGTCCAGGTGACTGTTAGCTCTTTGCTCATCCCCCCTCCTCCCCCGACGTCAGTCGGAGCCACTGTAGGAACTACAGAGAGAGACAAACACGAGTGCTGCTGTTTCACACACGTACACACACACGTATACACACACACACACACACATGTATACACACACACACACACACACACACACACGCACACACACACGACACACACAGTACCAGGCCATCTCTGCCATTCCTGCACCACATGCTTCTCTATACATTGAGCAGAACCGGAATCCGGAATCAGAATCAGCAGCGCCCTCTACTGGACTGGATGAGTAAAAATGTGCATTTCAGCAGGCTTAGTCTAATCTGAAATCATCTGTCAATCTGCCCCTTGTCCAGTGATTGATAGCAGGAGCAAACCTGCACTGAATGTAATGCAATTCACGTCGTCACAGCGACAACGTTTAGCACATGCTGCCGCAACAAAACCCCCCCCCGAGGCGGTTCACGAATGCTCTCTGAGAAAGCAGCGGTAGTTCCAGCTGACGTCACCCTCCCTCTACGGGAGCGAACGGGCCGCTGTCGACGGCCACGGTTATTACCTGCTTCCCACGTTCGGATTTTGGGGGCGGGGACGCTGGGCTCCCCCATGCCCAGGGCGTTCGTCGCTATGACGCGGAACTCGTACTCCGTCCAGGGGGTCAGGTCGACCAGGTTGGCCATCTCCGCCATGCCTTCCAGGATGGGAGGAGCTGAAAAAGGACGGGCGGGAGTTAGGACCGCTCAGGCGTAACCGAGCAACTCAACCGCACGGTCAGGGGACAAGAACCTTTAAAATAACAATAATAGCAATAACAGTAATAACAGTAATAGGCTGGTCATTTGATGTTACCCCTTACTTCACTTCTCTCTTTAAATCCAAATGACCTCTAAGGAAGGCTAACAAAATATACCTTGGTCGTACAGACATTCTGTACCTAACATCGAGAAACTGAATTATTCATAAGAGCGACTGAATGGTCCACGATATCTGAGTGATTCTCTCCCGTTCTCTCATCTAGGATCAGTTCTGCTCCTTAACATGTAACGGATGGGGTTAGGATGTGGACACAGGGAAACTGATCCTAGATCAGCGCTCCCGCTCCAGGCCACTTCGTGAACAGGAGCTCGGGTTCAGCGGGGCCTGCAGTTCCGGCGTGCGGCCAGCAGGGGATGGGGGGGGTTAGCTCACCGGTGGTGATGTTCCTCCACACCTCCCAGTCCAGGGAGAGGGAGTCCCGGGCCTGGATGGTGTAGCGCAGGATGGGGCTGTGGTGGTCGGCGCCTCGGCTCCACACCAGCCGGGCCGTCTTGGCTTTGTAGTCCTCCACCCGCAGCCCGCCCGGGGGCCCTGGGGGGCCTGAGAGAGAGGGGGGGAAAAGGGTGGAGGAGACAGAGAAAGGATGGAGCAGACACAGAGAAACGGTGGAGGAGACAGAGAGAATGGGTGTGGAGCAGTCAGAGAGAAAGGGTGGAGGAGAGGGGGGAATGGGGGAGGGAATGAAGAGAAAGGGTGGAGGAAATAGGAAAAAATGGTGCAGTGCGGGAGAAAGGGGAAAGGGTGGAGGAGAAGGGGGAAAGAGTGGAGGAGACAGAGAGAAAAGGGTAGGGGAGAAGGGGGAAAGGGTGGGGGAGATGGAGAGAAAGGGTGAAGATGGGGAAAGGATGGGAGTTAGGGGGTCGGACAAGTCGATTAAGTTCCATACTGTTACTCTACTGGCAGTGTCGGTGGTTGACAGTCTTTGAGGACTTGTCACTTGTCACAGCTTGTTGTTTGAACCATTGGCTAGCCTTTGATCCTGTTTTCAGTTTTCATTAACTGCACCTTGATATCTTCCAAAAGCATAGAAACGGACATCACAGTGTTCTAAAATGTGTGATCGGAGGGTATTAATAACTAGTCGGGCAGAAAAGAGCGGTTATCCTTCCCCCAAGCGTCTGCGATCTTTCGTTCCCTTCTGGATGTGATGCTCAAATGCTGTTCTGAGCACTAAGCTCAAATGTCAAGACAACTCCTAGCGTCCCCCACCCCCCCACCCCCAAACCCCCACTGGGTGCTCACCCCTGACGATGAGGTCGGCGGAGGCGGTGGCGTTGTCCGCGATGGTCTGGGCAATGCAGGTGTAGTGGCCGGCGTGCTTGAGCTGCGTGTTCCTGATCCTCAGCTCTCCGCTCGATTGGTGCGCCTGCCCGACCAAAAAAAAAGGCGCCGCTCAGGTTCCTTGCTTTTCTAAGTTTTTATTTCGTACTATCTTTGATTTAACTGCACCATCTCGGCTTGGTAGTTCACGGGACACCCCAGCAGCGGGGCGGTGTGGACCTGGCGCCTGCAGACGCCTTGGGGCGCCCTCTGTAGGGCTCAGCATGGTACTGCAGGTGTTAAAGCCTATTTAGGTAAAATGCATATCTGGGCTTATGAATTAGGAATTAATTATTAGAGGGTTAAGAATTTGTTTGTGTGAAACACACCACAGAGAGAAATGCATTTTAGTCTTATTTACAGAACATTTTCTGCATTTCATAAGAAATTAGAAGGCTTAGAAAGTTGCTCAAAATGGCATGACCACTATAACATCATAAATAGGGCTGCCTTCAAAAATAATGATACTGCATGAAGCTGAAAAAGTACAGTTACTGCTGTCCTTTTTAAATAGCCCCAAGCAGGTTGCTAGACCAGCAAAGCACTAAATATAAACCTTCACGCTGAAGAGTGATGCTACACTGTCATCTGGTGGTCAAATAAATGAATTGACGCAGGCAGTCAAAAAAATCATCAATGGCTGTCAGACTTCAGAGAAGCTAAGGTGGAAAGCGTGCGCGCACGAGACAATAAAACGATCGCGTGCAAAAAAACACTCGTCCCCGTTACCATGACGCGCTCGTAGTGCTCGGTCTCCAGGTCGAAGTCGATGACGTGCGTGTCCACGGACCAGACGAAGGTGATGTCGAGGGACGGGTCGTGCGAGGCGGCGCACGCCATTCGCGTGGTCTCCCCAACCGTCACCTCGGTGTAGTCCGGGCGCCGTCGTGATCTTGGTCGCCTCTGAAACGGGGGGGGGGGGGAGACCGTATCAACCGTACGTTGCCAAGGCAACCGGTGCATAGGTTAAAAACGATTGGAACAACACAATTCAAAAACATACGCGGCCAAGGTCACTGGTTCATATGGTAAAAATGATCAGAACAACACCAACTACAAAACATATTGCTACTCTAATTTTCGAGAGGACCTGAAGTGCTCAGCATAATTCAATTCAATTCAATTCATATAATTCAACTTAAAATACACATGAAGAGATCAAAGATAAATACGATAAGATATAGGCAGTTGAATCAGTAAAAAAAAGTGACTTCTCGTAAATTGATAATATTCACTATTAGTGGTTCACCAAAGATCTCCAGACGGGACTATTCCAGTAGGGCTCCAGTCAATATGAACAGGGTTTCCAAAAAGTTAGCGAGCCGCAATCATTAATCCAGCGTGGGCTGGGGTTCACGGCTTCATTTACTCTTTGGCTGGAGTTCAGTTTATCTGGCACGCGCAAGCTCATCAGCCCCTGTGTGGTCACTGGTGGGTGTTGCTAATTAGGGGCGGGGCCTTGGCGGGGGCGGGGCTGGGCGGCGACCTCACCGACGATGGTGAGCACGCCGCTGCTGTTGGCCTTCCCGCGGTCGTTCTCGGCGAAGCAGGTGTACGTGCCCTCGTCCTGCCGCGTGGCGTTGAGGATCTCCAGGCTCCCGTCGTCCCAGACGCGCAGGCTGCCGCGAGGGGGGGGGGGGGGGG